>JAOWBL010000018.1:1386639-1399600 GCA_028564865.1 Zenarchopterus dispar | reverse complement strand
CGGACAAAAAATGTCATCACATTGTAAACATTTAAGCATTGATGTTGCTGTGTCTTTGATCTCATCATTATCCACCAGCTCTACTTTGATGTACTACGAGTGCCATTTTGGCTTGGCATGCGAGTACACGTACTACCATATTCTTTTATCTTGCAGAGATTGATTTCAGGCTGAAATGTCTGTCTCACCACCACCCACCTCCCCTTCCCCATTTTCTCTTTTTTTATTTTCCGTTTTTTTCTGCTGTAAAAGAGCATCTGTTTATATTGGGTTTCCAGGAAGAAGGGTGCAATCCTTAACATCTCATCTGCCAGTGGGATGTATCCTGTCCCTCTCCTTACAGTCTACTCCGCCTCCAAGGTAATTACAGTACATATACCATGACCTTTCTGAGTGTCACTCAAGGGGATACCAGTAGACGCATCCCTGCCTCATAAATGGTTTACATGATAACATACACAGGAGCCTTTTGGGAATAAGCCATCAATGTTCTCATCTAATGAATTATTCTGTTTAATCCTCAGATGTACATGGGGATGAAACCTAATCGATCAGAGTTGAACATTTACTTTGATTTTTTTGACTGTCGCAATTTTACATACATCTCTGATCCAGGTTGAAATACAAATTAAAAATTACTGTCTGACATTTGTTATGTTTTATATTCGTCACATGTGTTTCTTAGCTTAAAGACAACCTGCTGTTCACGTTCTGGAGCCGATTAATCTTCTGTCGCAGTACTGGGTCACGTCAGTCTACCAAATCCCAGTTTCTGCACTTCTACTTAAAATGTGGAACAAAATTAATTCTTTGTACTCAGCAGTAGAAAGACAGAGATGAATTTGACATAAAATTGAGTTTTCTTGGATTTGAACATATTTTATTTCCCCTTAAAAACCCAGATGAGGTCACCTTAATAACCTGCTTTTACTTAAAACAGGCATTTGTGGACTTCTTTTCACGAGGACTGCAAGCTGAATACAAGAGCAAAGGGATCATCATCCAGGTAAATCATGAAGCAGCCTAGGGTTTATTTAAGTTGTTTATGTCTGCTCCCATGCAACCCTAAACAGGTTAAAGTAAATATAGAAAATGTACAAATGTAGAGGGACATGGATGTATCTGTTTCACACATCTACAAAGAACGAGCTGAACGTCAGTTTTGATGAGTTGTTAAGTCTTTCTTTCCTCTTTTTTTTTGTTCCTTCCCTTTTCCTCTCAGAGTGTTTTGCCATTTTTCATTGCGACCAGAATGAGTAAAATCCGTCGGGCTACGCTGGACAAGCCCAGTCCAGAACGCTACGTTGCATCTGAGCTCAACACTGTGGGGCTTCAGACGCAGACCAACGGCTACCTGCCACATGCCATCATGGTACGTTTAGGAGTGGAAAGTTGGAGCAATGACCGCAGTCTAATATAAATGTACTTGATGAGTGCAAAAACAGGCTAGTTAATTTAGTACACTTTATTTTGAAACTTCCTTCCTCTCTTATGTCTTGCTTTTTTTTTTTTTTTTCTCCTATCATAATTCTTGCTTTAACTGGCAGGGATGGATGCCAATACCCCTTTATGCATATGCAGCTTTTTTCTTCTTCTATTTTTATTGAAGAAAGCAAAGTTTCAGCTTTTTCTCCAATTTTGATAAAGTAGATTAGGTAAGCTTTATTTTGGACTCAGACTTCAGCAGAGAGAGAGTAATAACTCCTGATGAGTACGTTTTTACTTAAGTTGGACTTTTATTTTGTAAGGCCGTTACTTTGATAAAAAACCTTTTTTCCCTTTTTTTAAGGTTGCACATTTAACCTTTTTCATACATTTTACTTTACGAGACAAGAATGGGGTTGTAACAAAATGTTGTAAAAAGCAAAGAATGTTCATATTATTCATATTAATTATATATAATGTAGAAGTGTATTATAGGGTTTTAGAGTGAAGTTGAGTTTTGATCACAGCAACGTTTCCAGCAACTTGGGTCTTTTAGGAGGTCTTCCTCATCTCACTTCCTTTCCACCACAGGAACCAGAATGTGATCAATATACCAGTGGAGATTCATATTCAGACAACTATTTTAATTCCAATGAGAATAAAAAAATATGAAAACAATGGCATGGTATCCGTCAAGAGTTCTGTGGATCGCTTAGTAAAAGTCATTTTATAAGTATCGTCTGTGTTGAACTTTTTAATAGCAGAGGAAATAAGACTTTGAATATTGATTAGTTCTTAACCGAGGCATGTTGCATCGTTGCCCCAAGGACATTAGAGACAATTCCTTTGATAAAATGTGGTCAGTGTGGCTGATCATTTTTTGCTTTCTCAGCCACCCGTTTCTCAAAGAGAACCCAGGTCCTTCTGCTGAGCTCCGATAATCTCGGAGCACGCCTTCGCTAGGCTGTTTAGGCTGTTCTTGTCCTTCACGGTCAACCCATTAAAGCATTAAATAAAAGAAAGAGTTAAGACTTTCAATCAATGATTGGTAAAAGTTGCAGAAAAAAGTATTAAAGACATTAAAATAATTCTAATTTTCCAGTGTATATATCCTTTTTGGCCTTGCTTGACAGTTGAGCATGTATTTGCATACAATGTCAACTAAGAATCAAACTCGGTGCCATCGTACTTGTAGGCGTCTACAGTGTTCTTTTTTTCTTTCTTTTTTTTTTTTGTATTACAGATAACGTTTACATCCGATAAGTGCTGCATAACTGTGTGAAGTCAGCAATTATTAAATTAAAATATTGTAGGAGACTGTCTCAAAACCACTTTGTGGTTGCCATCTGGTCCACAGTCACTGTACAGGGTCTCGTATGTAGTGAGTTCATCAGCTGAGTGGACTTCTGGATACTTTGTCGGCGTTGTTCATTTCGTCATTGCTGCTGCGATAATGAAACACTAATATCATCACCATATAGACAATTGTAAATATCTTAAATAAAATACAAAGCCCACCGATGACATCTGCGCTGTATGCCGCTTTCCAATCCGTCTTCTAGAAAGAATAAGGAGGATTGGATGCTATAGTGACAAGAATAGCATGAATTTAAGTCACAGAATTTTAATTTCTGATCATTCACATTTCTTCAAGGGCAAAAAATAAAAACAAATTGTAAAACTCTGCAGCATCAGAACCCTGGTTTGACTGCTTTGTGGGCTGCAGTGTGACAAGCGTAGCAATACTTACACTCTGGTGAACAGTGTCGGTGTTGATTAACACGCTCCAGCTCACTTTAACTATATCAAAAAAGTGTAAATAATTAAATAATATTGCAGCTTCTTGTGTGTGTTGAACACTTGCAAAACGACAGTCCTGTGGCAGCACCGCTGATATGGACAACGGTGACTGCGCCTAACAAATAGTTCCTCACTTTTTTTTTTCTCTTTAACGATCTCTTGTGCTTTCTGACAACTTCAGCAGCTTTTTGTGCTGATTTGAAATTTGTTTCCCAGTTGGACAAGGCAAATTTGTTGACCTAATGAGCAGGGGTGGCACCAGGCCTCTCTGGCCAGGGTCAATGTGCCGCAGTCCCAGTGGCGTAACACCGCTGCTGAAGATCCACGGCCGTGGGATGGATGACATTCATTCCCCTGGCAGTGCTTTGTTTTCTTAGGCCAGCCAGAGCAAGACCAATGGTTCTGTGAGTCAGTCAGTTGTTGCACGGTCCACACATGCATTTTATATCCAGAGCACATCATAGTTTGGAGTGGACAAAGTGTTTATCACCGCTCTGGAACTGTTGTAAAAGTTACTGATGCATAATCTGACTTTCAGTTTTTCAGAGTTTTACCCTCAGTGAGCAAATAAGAACTTTAGTGTTACATTAATATTTTTTCTTTATTTGAAAAGAAAAATAAATCTGCAGTGCAGCATTTTTCTTTAAGGTTTTCACTTATTCAACCCCCGTTTTTATAGTTCAGAAAAAAAAAAAACTTCCACTGAAAGATTTATTCATAAACTAAACTCAGGCATGCAAGAAATTACTACACTGACAGCGTTTATACTCTCTGCAGCATTTTTTTGAACTGCTTCCCCGACTGTTGACAGGCTACAATTTCCATTTCTTAGTCAAGAACAGTTCTTTCACACAGTCCTAAACCTTAATGTATATCTAGTTGGTAAGAGCTTATTGCCTGGTTAAACCTCATGACTGCTAACAATGCTTACGTGCTATTTAGGCTGTTTAGTGATTGTGCTAAATTGACCACTGACAATAACTCAAGATGAGTGAAAATTCATCATGCGGTTGGAATCTAAAATGGACCTGCGAGCCGACTCTCCTTCTGTGTTTTGTATCCCATTTATAAAAATCAGCATAAACACCTAAGATGAGCTTCACATTGTCAGAATGGCGGTAGAAAACAGTGACGAAAAGTGCAGCACATAAGTGATTTCTAGACTAGAGGTTTCTCTGAAGTAATGGTCCTGATGCTGCATCGTCAAGATATGTCATGGCAACAGCACTGAAGCCTCTGAAGGCTGCATTTTTCCCCTTCTTACAAAAGAGCCTCCTCCAGCATATCTTCTTTCACTGAATTCATGTTGCTCCAACAGCTGCAATCTGTTGAAAAATAAATATTCTCTGAAATAATAGTGGGATGCTCCACTACCTTTTTGTTTAGTTTGTGTACTAATATTGTAATTACTCTGTGGAGGCATGAGCATAAGGATTGAGATGGAAGCATAAATACGCATCTCTATTTTTCCAGTGGCTGTTTTCATTCATCACTGGACTTAAATGGTCATTGTCTCTCCAGTTGCTCTCCAGGCTGTGTGATACAGCAGTGGGCTAAATGACCTGAATATCAATGATCATGTTTATCGATTATACATACAACACAATTTATCACGGCACAGGTGCTCAGTAAATCATATTTGGCACAAATAAGCTTATATGAATCTATTGCAGTCAACAGTCTTTGTGCGGGTAACATAAATTCAGCACAGATGTTGTCTGCCATCAGTCCCTGTATGTGACAAAAGCAGCAGCAGGCAGCGAGTGTTGTGATTATCTGATAATCCCGCTCTCTTCAGACGTACAGCACAGCTCGGCACGGTTCGGTTTGAAGCCACAGTTACCCAGTGTTGAAAAGCTGAAATGTGCAGCCTTCTGAAACATTGGTTCAGTCATCGCTGCTGTAGCTACGTTAGTATTTAGTTGTGTGATTAAGATCTAAAATGATAATAAAACTGCAATTCCAGTGCCACTGCCATCAAATTTGAAATGAGCTGATATTTTTCAGGAAACGGTAAAATGTCTCACTTTTGGCATGCAATATGGTTTTTATGTTCGATTGTAAACAAAGTAGGGTTAAGGAAATTGGTAAATCATTTGCATCCTGTTTTTATTTATGCATCACGTCATTTACACATCTTGACTTTTTTGGATTCGGGGTTGTAAATTAGCAGTCTACTGAATTTGCTTACAAATTTAACTTTAAGTATTCATATCAAAAGTTCAGTCAAATTTAGTTTGATTTTTTTTTTTTTTTAAGATAAAAGATTTAGTGGCTCTAGTGGCCTTTTATCGAAAGAGGGGCTGAGTAGAGGGTAAGACGTGCACCAAAGGTTCGCAGGCTGGGAGTCGAATGTGGGGCGGTGGCACAAGATTGTAGTCTCTGTGTCTGCTCAACGAGTGTGCTATTATCCTTTATCCTGTTGTTGTCAGGCTGTAAAAATGTCTTTGACCAACCACGTGGTGTTTATGTGGTAATGAGCCTGAACAGCTTTGTCATCATTTCTTATGAGGCAGCCTGTCTAAAGCCAAGGCCCATTTCCTGTTTTTAAAGATGGTGATCCAGATCCATATAGAAATTTAATGGGCTCTTCCTTTCTGTACCTTTCAAGTTTAATGAAATTTAGTTTGGTGGTATTTTTGCATGATCAAGCTGACAAAAAGATAAATGGCAATGATCATATATCCTCTTCAGCTTTGAACTTACTGGAGGAATACATTTTTTAAAAATGTTTTTACAAAATATGTGAAAAAAAAACCCATTAATGATCCTGCATTTCTCACTTTAAAAAGACCTTAAAACTCAAAACAAAATCATCTATTTCTGCTGTGATCATTCACCTTTTTTAAATCTTTAAGTGAATCATTCTTCACATCAAACATTTACAGAGCTGAGAAGCTCCTCAACTCACCGCTCCACATGGCACCATTTTGCTTGTTATTGAGTTAAACATACTTTGGTCAATAAACAAATTCCCTTTCCATGCATGATGCTGGGACAAGGGCAGTAATCCAATGAAATGACCCAGTTCAACTACAACTGTAGCTCAGATATCTGCACATGTGAAAGAACTGATTTTTGGCAGGGAGCTTGTACAGTTGATGCAGACTTATTTATTAACTTTGTGGCTAAAGTTGCAAACATGTTATTACTCTAGCTGGAAACTGTCCACTAATGTGCCATATTTAGATTACATTTAATAATTGAATTTATCCATGGACCAAACTCTAGGCTACGCAAACAAAGCATCTTTGAAGAGCAGCATTTTGGGAAGATTTAAATGCTTCTCAAATGACTTCAGCTGCTGCCAAAAGGAATGTAGTTCAAGCTTAATTTGAAAAGGGCATAGGCGCTAGAATGGCACAATTGCTTGATTTTTGTTTGTACAAACATGCTCGCCACAGTTGTCTCTCCTTTGGGTTGTAGATTAATAATGAATGCTAATCTGTTATTTGTAAATGCCACCATCTGACCATGTAATTTCCCTCTGTAGGGTTGGGTGACTACAGCTCTGCTCCCAGCCAAGATGCTCAACAGCTACGTGATGGGGATGGGTTTGTCCCAGCGCGCTCGTTACCTCAAGAAGCAGAAGCAGGGTTAGATGGATCAGCAGGGGCTGGGAGCTGCGTCAACAGACAGAGGGAACAGCTGCGTCAATGACTCGTCCAACTACCATCATCCTCATGGACCAAGCAGAGAAAATGGGACTATTTTCTAGGCAACATCTCAGTATAGTACGTGTTCAGATCAAAATATCTGACAAAACAATTGGACTAAGTGGTGCTCGTTGAAGAAACAGCTTTAATGGAAAAATAAAATGAACCCCAAAACTGTACCATCATTCTTCATGATGGGATGGTAAATTAAGCCTAGAATAGATTTCTTTTTCTTTTTTTTTTTTTAGATTTATGAGTGGTGTGATGCATCTGTACATCACTGTAGCTCTGGAATTGGCACTTAACTTGAAGCACTAAAACAAGTTCTAAAGATTGAAAAGTCATAAGTCAGTTTTTGTTAACGGAGTTAACCCTTCTGTCTTTGTACTTTTCTGTAAAACGGTTCGGTTTGTGTTCATGTAGCGTATCAGCGCATTGTGATGCTTGTCTTGACTGATGTTTAGTTATATCATCCTTAACATTTCACTCGTACTAACTGTTGAAGAATCCAGTGTTCAACCTCATCTCCAAAAATCACGATTTGCTCAGGAGCCAGTAGTGTTTTCTGGGATCTGTGTTGTTTTTGAGTTCTCTGGACTTTTGTGTCAAACTCAAACTACATTGCATTTGTGCTTCCTGTCATTAATAAATATGCTTTTCAAATTCATTTCTCCAATCATTATTTTTAATTTCACTGAGTGTTAAGTCTTGAATCTTCAGTTTCCGTGTATAATGTAGCTGCAACATCTGAAGAAAAAACTCAGTTAAATATTCTTTATTAATCTAAAAAAAAAAAAACCCTTCACAGGGCAAGTGACCATATTTGATCACTTCAATAGAACTGCATGCTATGGTTAATTACCAAAAAAAGTTATGATGTTAATAGAGGTCCTTTAATATTCCCCAATAGGCCTCTAGAGTTTAAATTTTGAAATTCCAAGTATTTTATTGACTTCCCTCTAAAGGGTTAACTAAAATTTTAAAAAAGAGTGCATTTATTTGTTCATTTAAAAAAGAAATATCTGAAAAAAGACGTAAACTGATAATTAGCCTGTGTTATCGTCATCTACAGACCTGGGAGCTTAAGGGTTCTGTGCAGTATTTTCTCTGTTCCTCTAGGACTACGTTCTTCTGGATCGAGATCTCTGATGTTTCTGGCATCTGCTGGAGCCGCTCTCCCAGTCTGGAGGACACAGCTCCAAGTGCACCTGCCAGATCTTCTCTGTCTCCTACTTGAACCCCTGGTACTTCTTCAGTTTATCATGTTCCATATATATATATATATATATATATATATATATATATATATATATATATATATATATATATATATGTCTGCAGTACTGTCACTTTTAGTTTTAAATGCCAACTTGCAGCAGCTGTCTTCTTTAAAATTCACCTTCCACAATATTTCATGACTGGATGACAAACTGTAAGACAGCTGCTGTTTCTTTTTCTCTCTCTTTTTTTTTTTTTTTTAAAGGCTTGCCCAATTAGCCAGCCGGTAGGTATTTTGTAAATGTGCTACATGGTTAAGTAATGGAAGAAAAGTCTGGACTACAAATGAGGCTTTCAGGGCAGGCTCTTCTGTTGGGTAAAAATGTCTCCCATTTGCATGAACTGTGAAATTTGTAACTCTGCAACTATTATATAAACTGATATTAGTGGATAAAGAGGCTTGCTTAACTTATTACATCCTCTCTAAATCTTTTACTTTTTCTGGAAGAAAATACAATAACTGAGTAAACACTTATCCTGGAAAGTTCAAACTTGAGACTAGAAAAGCACTATAAAGCATTATTTGAGTAACCTTCACTTTATCCTCATAAATCTCTGTGGCAGCACTTTATTGTGTTTGATTTATTTGTTTCTGTCTTTTTTTTTTTTTTTGTTGCTCTTGCTCTACACATCTGCTACATGGTTAAGTGCTCACAACCGTAATATACAGTTGTGCAAAATTAAGTCGCTCTCTTATAGTACTGTTTAAGATAAACATAATTTGAATAAGCATGCATGTTAGACCAATTGGTGATCCTAAATTGCCCATAGGAGTGAGTGTATGTTTTTTTTTTTCTTAATTTGTCTATATTTGCCCCGCGATGGGCCAGCAACCTGCCCAGGGTGTGTATTTGCCTCCTGCCTGCAGAGAGCTGGGAGACTCCAGTAGATACCTCTGACCCTTAATAGGAATAAGCCAGTGAAGGAAATGGATGGATGGATGATCATGGTGGATCTTCTTATAGGGTAAATACCTCAGACAATCAAGATACTTTTAAAAAAAAAAAAAAAACGTTTTACACTACACCATGATTTAGCTGATTAAATTAAGTCAAAAAGAAGAAATCATGTGGACAATACTAAGTACACCTGTGATTCAGTAGCTTGTACATGGACATTTAGCAATAAATTGAAGTAGTTGGAGTTTGTGTGTGTGTGTGTGTTTGTTTTTTGACTGTTAAGTCTTACATTGTGGAGGAATTTTGGCCCATTCTTCTGTGCAAAACTGATTGTTCATTGACCTTCCAGATCAGGTTTTGGGGCATTTGCTTATCCACAGTTCTTACAGTTTTGTGGATTTCAGTCATGCTTCCATGCCTGTAGTCAGAAGAGGCTTTCACCAAGCAAGCAGGGTTTATTTCCAAACAAACCCTACTTGTTCAGTTGTCTTCATGTTATGCTGTCATGGAGTTAACATGGTCACTAATGTTCAATGTTCTCTCTGTGATTTAGAGTTGGATGACACTTCTAATATAAGTGGTATCTCTTATGCTCATAAATACACAGTGACATGTTAATGAACTATAATGTGTTGTGAAAAATGTTTTCTGTATCTATATTCTTAAGTCTATCAATCAACTTTCAAAACTTCAAGTGATTGTGCCATTAGTTGTCTTTTTTATGTCATAAATTTGTTGCTATTTCACTGTGCACTGTTCTGTCTCTTTCCTCCCAAACATCACTGTCCGGTTCCCATGCCAACAGTTTCTGGGAGATTATTCCGGTGCACTGGTATGGAAGCTGCGGAAATGTGACATCACTGAGGATGTAGGAGGGGTGAGGAGCTCTGTGCGTGGAGGGATGCCCAAAGGAAGAAGTGAGTGGGTTTCAGAGATGTATATAAAGGAGAGCTCAGTAGTGCTCAGACTCAACGGCTCGCTCAGATTTGTACACAATCTGTGTGTGCATTCAAAGCAGAGAGCAGACGCGATAAGGAGAAGAACAAGATCTCTCAGATCATCTTATCAAGCAGAGCCCTGGGAAATGTTTAACAGCTCTTGCTGATTGTATCATATTGTTTAAACTTTTGTTATTTTATGCATCGTTTGGACCACAACGGTTGATTCAACCGGTCAGATACAGAATTTTCAACAGAAGGTTTTAAATTCATCATCTTTAGCCTTATCTACTCTAGTGCTTCACCGTGTACACCTCCTCACATTTGGACCTCTGTTCACCATGGCAACCAGCATGGACACTCTCCCAGCCCATCTGCTGCCTTTAGTGATGGAGGAGTTCCCCCAGTCTCTGGCCACAGCTTGCGTCTGCAGGGCTGAACAACGCGAGCCCCGCCTCCGCTGCCTACAGTGTGGAATCATTGAGGAGGAGGAGGAGGACTGTTCCACCCTGGAGGAGGACCAGGCCCAGCGCTCGTTCCTGCAGACGGTGGAGAGTCTGAGGAGGAGTACCAGATGAGCTCCATGGGAGGAACTTCTAGCATGAAATGCCTGTTCCATTTGGCTTTCTTGTAACCAGTTTGGAAATCGACAGATGTCTAAAAGTGGACCCTGGATGGAGATTTCTTTTGGTTAAACTGATGTGGAACATATGTGGCGTAAATGAGACTACACTGAGTTGAGATGCCTTTTTTTTGAGAGAGAGAGAGTCACAGAAAATGCACTGGCAGTAAAGTACCATTTGGCAGACTGTATTTTTCTAAAATAAATTTGCTTTTTTGTACAGTGATTTTCTGCAAATCATTACTCTCACTTTGCCAAGGGACTATTACTCGATTATGCAAACAATTGTTTCCCTTTGTGTTTATATTGCGTACTGTTGCAAAACATTGAGTTTTATTTTTGAAGTTTATATTCTAATCTTCATCGGGTGATGTACCTTTTCTGTTACATTAAAGAGGTTCCCTAATAATCTGAACATTGAGCACCATAAAGTGTGTTTAGATGGAAGATGTTAAGAAACAAGAAGACAAGAATGTTTCAGGCCCTTCCAGTTGGGGGCACTATTGATGCAATTTTTCTTTGTTCTCAGTATCCAAAACTCCACTGTACCACTCAACAGTTCAGCTTAACTGCATATTCACGCCTGTAACTTTTATATTAGCTTTGCTAGTTATTTGCACTTGTTATGTATTTTACCTAAGGTTCTTTCTGTGAAATAAAACTGGCATAAATGATAAGAAAATGGGAAAGAGTGCCCTCTTAAATATGGCCCAAATTACACCTCTCTCTGCAGCAAATCCTTTCTGCTTTCAGTCTTTTTTTTAACCTTTTGGGCCTTTCATTCCAGTCAACATGGTGAAGAAAGTTTGTGCACACAGGTGGATCACCTCAACATGTTCACACACGTGAAAACTTATTTTTTTTATTTAAAATTTAAAAATATGACCTAAGCTATGACCTAAGACTGGAAAAACTTTATAAAGAAATCTTTTAAATTAAATCCTCACTTGGCACTTTGCAAATCTTTATAGGATCCTTTTATTGTTGTGTTAGCATTACTTTTTCTGCTTCAGTTTTTCACCGCACGTGTTAAACATATATGTTACTGTGTTGCTGGAATTAAGCTATCTTGTTAAACAATAACAATGACAAAAGACGTTGGCATTTATATACATCTTAAAATCTTGAAAAACTTTTTTTCAAAAATGAAATAATAATAATAAAAAGAATGAGATAATAGAGGGTCTTGGTCTTCTCACTGTGCCATAATTATTTAACAAATTTAAGGCCAAAGGAAGGAACTAAGCATTCCCTTACTGCTTCCATTGAATTTAACTGGACAAGTTAAGTTGCATTCAGGTTTTAATGATAAGGCCTTAATGAATCTGATTATCAGCAAATCTCTATAAAAGCAACTATTTTGTCAGTTTGCTGATCTCGCACATTCAGGTGTGAGTTACCACAATGCATAGCGTGAAAGACATAATCAGTGGTCATAGAGAAACAAATTTTGGAGTTAAAGATCAGATCCCGCAGGGCTCCTGAGCATTATATTCACAGCACAATTAAAAGAATACAAAAAGTATAGTTTATTTGAAGGCATTGCCATTTGAAAGTTTATTCTGTCTAATGAAGAGCATGGGAGCAAAAGTGAAGTACGTAAAACTGCAACTTAAACCAATGTTGGTAAATGTCTGGAACAATGCCCTTTGGACAGATGAGATTAAAGTGAAGTTATTTGACTTTTAATGACAAATACCATGTTTGGCAAAACCTAAGTAGAGCAGTTCAGCAGAAGCCCACCATGCCCACTATCACCCACTGTGGCAGTGTAACAACTTGTTTTTGTTTGGGGTTTTTTTTCTGCCACTGCTACTGCCGCTGCTGCTTCGCGGTCATCAATTTAAACATGAACTCCTCTGTAAAGCAGAATATTCCGCAGGACTTCAGGAAGTGAAGCCATGAGTGAAGCCTGGTCAAATTGGATTATGCTCAGAATAACAAATGAAAAAAGGTTTTGGAATAGTCTAGTCAAAGTGCAGCCCTCAACCCAAATAAAAGATTATATTAGGACCTTAAGGCAGGTGTGGATAACCAATATTATAAAAGTCTAAAAAAAAATCTGAACTGAAGCAATACCATAATAAAGAAGAGACGAAAATTCCTTCACAATGTGAAAAACCACTTCAGGTTATTGCTGCTAAAAAGGGACTGACAAACCACTGAATCACATGGGTACTTTGTAACCCTTTGTTTACCATTAGCCTGCCAACGGGCCTGTTATATATATCTATATATATATATATATATATATATATATATACATATATATATATATATATATATAGATAGATAGATAGATATATAGATAGATAGATAGATAGATAGATAGATAGATAAATA
>JAOWBL010000018.1:1368039-1382173 GCA_028564865.1 Zenarchopterus dispar | reverse complement strand
AAGTTCCAGTCCCTATGCACCAGATACTCAACAGCCGGCTCATCTGCACTTGAGGGGGAAATAGTGTCCTGAAATACTGAATGAAACACTGGCCATCAGTCATTGTTCTACAGGGTACTCTGCCACACTAGATTAGGACACAAGCAGTAGTGTAACAATGACTCCGGCCTTATAAACAGGGCCAAATTGGCCCCATTCAGCTGCAACAAATTAAAGTGTCATTGGAGTTAACCACACAGCAACTGCCTTGACAACAGAGGACATATCCAATCAGAAAATACACATGGATGATAACTGGGTTTAATCCATCCTTTCAGGCTTTGAGGGCTTTGTGTCTGAGGTACGAGAGAAGCCAAAGGAGGAGAGAAAACTGGATAATATTCAACTCTCAACATCAAAAACAAAATAAAACAGTTTTCCATGTAGTCCATAGTGCCACTGTTATGGCCTAATGCTATAGAGGTTATTGTTCTCAGAGCAAAATTAACTTCTGGCTTCTCAGTCTACTAACATGTGGGACAAATTAATTGCATTCTATTAAACCATTTGAATTTTTGCCTAATTTCATTTTAGTAAATATTTAAACATACGGGAACCATTCTTAATAAATTGTAAGAAAGTGATAGCTAAAGTCTCCTCAATATATGCCTGGCTGTGATATGTAAATGAAGAAATGAAAGTGAATAAGGCAAATCAGCAGGGGAAATTGCAGACCAAAGTAAGGATAGATGAGTTGGGGCAGTGCTTTATGCTGGATTCACACAGCAGCATAGTGGCAAGTAGTCTTTTTTCTCTTTTAGATTATTATCACAGCCCTTTGTCACCCTGGAGGTATCAGGACCCCCTGGCTTCAATCAAATTGACAGAGAGGTCTGTAGTATAAATTGTCATATCATCGAGGAAAAGATCACACTGGGGAAAAAAGTCTGTGTTTAATCATACACTGACTTAAAAAAAAAAAAAAAAAAAAAAAAAAAAGGACGTGACATGGGCCAAAAAGGGGTATTGGAAAAGGATGTGGTACTAAAATTAAAAACAACACCTGGAGGAACATCTTGCAAGTAACTAATTGGCAGCAGGTCAGTGGCATGACTGGGTGTAAAAGAAATTCATAGGCAGAGTGTCAGAAGATGGGCAGAGGCTCACTAACGGGGAAAAAACAAAACAAAACAAAAACACTTCCACGAATTCTGAATTTTCAAACATTTCTCAGCGAAAAATTAGTCTTTAAACATTTCATCATCTATAGTAAATAATATTAGCAAATAATCTGGAGAAAGTTCATGATCCCTGGGCCTTCAAGCAGCCCTGCATTATAAACACTTATTATTCTAATGGACATTTGTGGACATCTCTTTAAAGGACACTGTATTGGACAGTTCTTTGGATTCAGGAGCATATGTGGAAGTTGCCATCTGAGAACACAGTTCCCCATGCTGCCTAAAAATGTTGGTTAAACCTCTCTTACACATAGAAACCCATAACGAGAACATGATCTAGAATGCTGAAAGGTTCATGGAACTTCAGGAGCAGCATGTGCTCCCAACCTTGCCTTTTTCAGGGAAGACCATACATCTTTCACCATAGCGACCCTGATATGCATGTTGCACCCATTACAAACGTAAAGATTCATAGTAAAAGAGCCCAGGTACTGAAGTGACCTGCCTGCTGTCAAGACCTTATACCAACTGAAACCATGTTAGTTTTTCATCATGAAACGAAAGAATACAGCAGAGAAGACCCTGGACTGCTGAGCAGCTCAAATCCTATATCAGCAATACTCCTCAGTTCCTTGACATATATAGAGTGTTGTTGACAGAGGAGGGGATGCTGCACAAGTGTAAACATCATCTTGTCCAAATGTTTTTGAGCCATGCTGTACCAATCAAATTCAAAATTCCCATTTTTTTATTTCTTTAAGATGGCACATTTTCTTAGCTTGAACATTTATTGTTTTCTGTGTTCTACTGAGAATAAAACATAGCTTTATGAGATTTACACATCATCACTGCATTTTGTTTCTATTTGCATTTTCTGTATCTAAGTTTCTGCAGTTGAAGTTATATGTTATATGCCTCCTATTAATTATATATTAATGTCTTTGTGTGTTCAAAGAGAAAAGCTGGTAGGATTTTTATTATCACAGCCACATTTCAAGTTGGGTTTCTTTTACTTGCTGCATGCAGTTTCACTGGTTGTTGCTTATTGAAGATGCAGAGCTTATATGATCACAAACAAATCATTACTCCACCTCAGTCTGCTTGCAAAGCACTTGTACCTACACGATTGGACTTGCCCTTCCATTTCACCAGCAAATCTTTGGCATATTGTTGGGTTCACCCCATTCTGGCACGGCACGCTATTAAGGGGTTATTTGTATAATTTACCACTTCTAATTCCAAGGCTCAGCCATATTGGCAGGAACATTCAAGACTAAATTGAGTGTGAAGATTGAGAGGAATTAATGTCTGCTGGACTGTGAGCTGAATGCATTCCTTCAGTGGGCCCTCGGCCACCACAGGGACAACAGTCTGAGCAGGATTTGTACGTTAAAGGTTGACTTAGCAAAGTCAATAATTGGGCTACTCTGTGGGACTTTCACCGCCCCAAAGCAATCATCCATTCTTTTTTGTTGGATGAGATGAGGGAGGCGAGCAACTTAATAGAACCCGTAAGTGGATCAAAAACAAAAGCTGAAAAGGAATTTATACTTAAAGGAAGATACGATTTGCTGTGTTGTTGCCAAAGCCTCTAGAAACAGCTTTGAAGCAAGATAATCATAGTCAGTGCACTCTTTTTATTTATGTTCCCATTTGAAATAATCTCATGTGATCTTTCCTTTTGTATTAATGCAAAATGCAGGAGTGGCTCAGGGAGAATAAAATATTGGAAAAAAATTGGTGTGCTTGAATAGACTGCTTCTGCATTTCCAGAAACACCGAAATAATGCATTTTTAATGTGATTTTAAGGGGGATTTTATAGTCGTGATACCTAATGTTTCTGATTCAGCTCAGCAGGTGACATTAATAATAAAAAAAAAAAAAGAAAAGAAAAAAACCTAATGGGAAAATAGAGGCAGAGCGCTCAGCCTGTCACAGTCGGGTGAATAGCCTATACTTTCACACACCAGGCTACCCTGTGCATTGAGCTGAAGTCATTTTAAGGTAAGTTACTGCACAGCTGGATCTTTACTTGTAGCTTCTGTATGTGATGTTTGGATCAGTGACTGAGCAGAAAGGGATGCAGATTCATTTAATTAAGAGTGACATTTTAAAGACACACATTTCCTGCTGTTTGGCTGATGTGATATTATAATACAACCCTTAATTTACATATAACCTTCCGTCTTTCACCGTGAGCACATACTTTACATTATATACAGACAATGTAGAATAAGCACATAACCAGCATTTTTCATTGTGCATATTTTTGAGATGTTGAGAACTAGTAGTCTGTCAGTTTTAATTAATAAGCATAACATTCTCAAAGTTACACTAAAGTGAAATGAAATGTCCTCATCACCTCCAACATGTCAACATAGTTTATAGGAGATTACTTTAACTATTCAATTTAATCTTCAAGGATCAAAGATATTTATTCTTATTGCATTTCTACAACAAAACTTTGTTGGCACTTTCACAAATGATTAAAGAAACAAACAAAAACATTGTCATCTCAGCCTTGATACCAAATGTAAATCGAATAAATCAGACAAATCCTTCGAGAACACACAGAGCAAGAAATAGTTGAATTAAATGAAAATTAAAAAAGCAAAAAAAAATAAATCTTTAATGCTGAGCGACCAATAGAGCCACTTTGCTTTCTTTAATGATCTATTTCTTCATGCATGATAGAAATTTAAATTGAAAGTCAATGAGGAGGTATTTTAGTTGAACTGTATTTACCAATTATAAATGAAAGAGACTGGTGCATAATTTGTTCTGTGAAACTCCTTAACTTTCTGTGAGAGACTGTAGATATGGATTGCAAACATACCAATTAACTCAAAAGAGAGAACTTTTTTTAAAATAAAAAAGCTTTATTAAAAAATGCTTTGTACCATCTTAGTCTTCGAAACCTGTTGAAAATGTGAATGAATTAATTTCATTAACATGTTAAATACTGCTGTTGTAGTTCCCATTAGAGGTTTTACCTCTTGACTCTCCACACTCACCTTTGTATGTTTTTCACCTTTAAATATATATATATATATATATAGGGATTATCCTAAGGATTATATTTAGTCTGATTTCTTTTTGATGAAAAATATCTTGACTATATTTTTTAATTAAGTGTTAAGTTCAAGATGCAGTTTGTGTGAATGCAACAAGCCTTTTTTGCGAGAACAACACATCAAATTAATACAAGTCCTTAAGGACAGTAATCTCAGTTCATTGTCTGCACAGAGAAATAATTCACTTGATGACTTGTAAACATTTGAAAGTGGGACACCCTATCAAGGAAAGAGCTTTGCTGTTATTTTTTCTTTTTTATTTATTCTTTTGGAGCAGACTACAAAAGGTTAGGTGAAATAAACATGGTGAGGGACCGGCAACAAACCCGTACTACTTTTTATGCTTTTGTTCATGACTGTCATGTGGTTCTTATAGTAAATGTGGGGGGAGTTTTAAAGCTCCAAGAAACAGAATACAGTAACTCAAAGGTTTGGATGTCATCCAAAATGTTGAAGTTATTGTTTTAAAACTTCCAGGTTGTACTTTGCACAGGAGTAAAACATCACATACTGTACATCCATTTATTTTTCTCCCCATCATGTCTCTATATCCACTTTATCCTGTTTATGGACTGTAATAAGTACGCAATGACATGCTGCAAGGTTGTCCATGTCTCAAACTGATATGAGTGACACAACATGGCCAAGGTCTTCACTGAACAAGAAATTTATCTGATTTTTATTTTTTCCCCACTTCCTATTTCTATTATGTAAGAAAAATGGTTAAATAGAAGGATCAGATGCGGAGTTCCTTTAGAGGTTACATTTAAAGTCAAAAGGCAGAAAATAAAAACAAAGTCAGTTTCGGTTAGTTTTGCATTGTCCATTTTAATTTTGATTTAGTTTTAACTATAATAACTCATATATATTCCCATATATATAACAAAACAGTACGAACTACATCAGCATCTTCCACTGGCCAGTGAGAGGATGCATCAATGGAAACTGTTCTTCTGATGCCCGTCTACAGGCTCGTTAATGTATGGTTGAGTCTGACCAAGACAATCACCACCTTATGAGTAGTTAGTTAAAATCCTCACATAAACAACTCCACCATGGAATTCATGATCACAGAATAAACTCTGCTCATTTTCAATTGGTAAGAATTCATCATTGCAATACTTTAGATGAATCCAAAAATATTGTAAAGCATTCTGTGTCCAAACTCTAAAATGAGAGCAAAGTACTTCAATTGACCTATCAGTAAGACCCACCCCTCAAATATAGGAGTTGGCCTTTTAAGTATCAGTTCCACAGGGTCCAGAGCTCGGACATCTGTAGCTTTCAACTACATAGAAAAACAATGAAAGACCCCGAACTTCCATCTATTTTATGGTGTTTATGCCTGAAAATAAATTTAAATGGGTGTCTCCAAAAAAACAGAGCTGACTGTCTGCTTTGGATTAAGTACCTTTATTTTAAATAAAATGCTTTTGATTCAGGCTACATTTGTAACTTTGACTGAAATATTTCTTTAGTCATCTCAAACAGGAAACTATTTTAAATGTTATGCCTGTGTTTTGAAAATCATTTACTCATTTTGCTGTCAACTAGCATGGTACTTTAAGCATCATGTGACAGTCTGAATTGTCTTGCTTTTATATAAAACCCACACTTAGTCTACAGAATGTGAAAGCTCTTTGTGTCTGCATGACGGGAGTCTATTCATCAGAACTTGAGTTTTTGTAGAGCTTTGCTCAAAGAGATTAGAATAACATTTACAAAGAATATCTATTGAAAGGTCATTTTACAAGCACAGCAAAAAGATTGTTATGGCATTCAAATGATACAGTCCTTGGCTTTTTATATTTGACTCTGAAGAGTGTTTTATCTCTTTTTCTGCCATCACCTTGCTGCTTTTGACACACAACCCATTTCTACTTCCCACAGTTCCACCAGGATATGTACCAGCCGTGCCCCCAAATCCAAGCAACCGCTGTACGGCAGTACTCGTTACTCACTGTAAGCGTCATCGTCAAAGCATCCTTTGAATCCCTGCTCTTATGTTCTTTCCCAATATTGTCCAATAACAATGACTGAATTAAGATCTTCATATGGTCTTTTAGCATGATTCACTTTTTTGCTTGTTGAGGAATTTGCAAATGATTGTAAATAATAGAAAAGGGTGCATTCATCTCCGTGTTTAATAAAATGGAAGCGTGCTTTCATCTTATCGAAGATGAGAGGAGGTAAATGTCGACTTTACCGATGCAAGTCCTATGCTTGAGTATAAAGAGTTCTCAGGCTTGTGATCTGACTTTCTCTTACTTTGAAGAATTTATTCCATTCAGACATGGCATGAGACATGTTTTATTCAATAAAGTGAACTTTTGTATTAGATTAGATGACCAATTTGAATGATGCTGCACTGGCAGAGTCATAGCTCTGTCGTTTCACCATGAATTACAATGCAGAGATGTTGACAAAAGCTATTTTGCAAGGTCACTTGTCACAAAGAATTTAAAAGAAACTCAAAGTGATTGATTGACCTCACACAGCTGGTAGAGGGAAAAGGACAGGCACATACTGCTCGCTGCTTGATCTCTTAAACTATGAAGAAGAGAGATGATTAGCTTATCATCTGGCAAAAAATAAATGATCAGCTATTTGATTGATTGTAATGTATAAAATGAAATGCTAAATGTTACCTTCTTTTGTCCTTTCTAGATGTAAATGTAATTTGGCACTTTTCCCTATATGAAATAATAATAAACTAAATGTATTGGAGTTATCCCTAGACCAAAGATTCATCCAAAGTGGACATCACAAAAACCACTTCTCATTAGTAGTGTCCATCAGTTTCTGTATTTTATATGTTGTTTATATCATTAATGTAGATGCTGAAAGTGAAAGCCAAAAGCACCTTGAAACCTGTGTTAGACTGACTTGGCTCTTGTCAAAGTACTCACAAATGTACTCTCCTCATCATAACCTTGATTTAGTTCGGTGATATGGCATAAAAAGCAAAGAGTTAAAGCTATTTTTTTCAAAAGTCAGTCTTTTTCAACCATTTTAATAGCATTTGAATTTATATTAAAAGACAGCAGGATTAGAGAGGAAATTTCAGTGCAACAGCTGTCTGCCAGTGAATGTTGTAACCAAATGTGAATATTATTTTTTTGACTTTATTGTAAACAAGAAAACAAACAAAAGAAGAACAAACAGTGGGCATACACAATACATTATACTCATACAAAGAGAGAGGGGAAGAAAAACTGAGCAGAACAGGGAGTAGGTAAGTAAATGATTGAGAAAGGTTATAAATATATTGAAATATATTGATTCTAATATTGATAATAATTAAGATATGGGTAATAGTAGTAAAAAATAGTAATAGCAGTAAAAAAGAACATTTTGCAAGTTGTTTTTAGCCTTCTGTGGTCTGTCTGTTAAACCATACTGTATTATTGAATTGGAACTGCTAAATCATGTAGATTCAGCTTATTTTTGGTTCTTCCTGCAATCAGTTTTATCCTCTTTTTAGAATTAACTTTTAGTTTGTCTTTGGTATTCTTTATTTTTTACTTTTCTTTTGGCCTCTCACACAATTTAGGAAGGCACTGGCACTATTCATCAATGGCTGTAAGCCCTCATCAGAGGGCAGATTATTCCTCTATTCTCCCATTCCTGTCCTTCTCATTTGATTTCCATCAGTGGGGTCCTGTTCACTTTCTCTCTCTGCTTCCTCTTAATTAGTCTCCGAGCATACACAAAGAGAAAGTTGCGATAATGAAGCAAGAAAAGAGAGATTCCAATTTGGTGTACTGCTAACATTTCAGACATGCACAATTTCATTTCTAATTCATTCTCCCAAGCCCACACTAGAAGTTTGAATGTGACCATTATGTGTAGATTTTAACTGCAAATGTGAAACTGAATGAGACAATAATTATAAAACTTTGAGCACAGAATTTGAAAGTACTGAATGTATAGTATAGTTCATTTTTTATTTTATGCAAACGTGAAAAAATACACGCATTTATTGAAACTGTAAGGTCTCACGACTCAGGACCTGGCCCTAACCAGATTAAAAATCAAATAATCTTCAAATGAAAAAAAAAAACAAAAAACAAACACATTAGTTATTACACTCACATCATTTCTCAAAAACTAAGTAAGAATGTTAAAGTAGCATGTAAAGATCTAAGTAGACCCCAGGATTAAATAGTTTACTGGACCACCTTTAGCGACAATGACTTGAAGTGGTAATTTTCTGACGTTATAAGATCTCCCTTCCAGGACTTTATTGTTATCACAATTATTACACCTTGTCAGCACTAGTTTAATTCTTTGTTTACTGGTCTCCATCAGCTGTCACGTTGTTGTTTACTAGCTCTACCAAATGCAGCGGCTTACCTCTCTCCTGTTCACTCCTATACTGGCCTCTTTAAACCGGCTTCCTGTCCATTTCAGGATCCATTTTGAGATATTAGTACTTGTTTTTAAGCGTCTCAAAGGCACAGCACTGCCCTACTTGTGCAAACTCTTGAAGCCTCATGCTCCACCAAGATCAATGAGGTCTATAAACCAGTTGCTCCTGGATATTCTCAGATCAAGACAGGAAACAGAGGTGACGGAGCATTTTCGGTGGCGGTTCCCAGATTTTGGAACTGTTTACAGTTTAATATCAGAGATACCAGCACCCTTGATCATGCTTATTTTTGCAACAGCTTTTGGTCTCAGTTGTACAAAATCTGTGTGTTTCCAGTCATTTTTACTTGTGTTTATTTCTTTTATCTATTTATTTTACTGATGCACTGTATCTTATTCAATTGTCCCTAGTTAAGTATTCATTGTTGACATAGTTTTTGCTATATGTGTGTAATTTATACAGCAATTTGGTTTTCTGGTGTTGTTTTAAATGTGCCATATAATTCAAGTTTGACTCGACAAATTTTGACCCACTCCTCCGTGTGGTTTCGCTTCAGCTCATTGAGTCAGGGCATTAATTTATGCACAACTGTCACCACAATACTTCAATTAACTTGGGTTTAGACTGACTGGGCAACTGCTAAACCTCGATTCTTTTCTCTTTTAGTCCTTCTGTTGTAGATTTGCTGCTGTGCTGTGAGATCATTGTCCTATTGCATGTCCCAATTTCGACCAGTCTCTAGCTGCCAGGACGATGGCTGGACAAATGAATGTAAAACACCGGTATACGGAAGAGTGTACGGTCAATATATTGACTGCAAGCTGCCCCTGTGCTGCGGCTACAAAAGATCCCCAAATTACCTTTGTTTAGCTGCATCATTTGAGGTGAATGAGCTGATCTGCTATGCTTGTTTTTATTCCCAAATGTGGTGCCTCAGTGGCCAGATATCTCCTATTTGGCCTCATCTGTCCAAAGCATAATGAAGTCTTTAGTTTGTTCAAATGCAGTTTTGCAAACCTAAACAGTCCTGCATTATTCTTTTTACACAGAAAAGACTTTTTCCTGGCAACATTTCCACATGCTGCAAGCACTGACTCACTCTGTCAAGGTGTGCAGCATGTGAATAAATGGATGCAATCAGGCTTCTGTAAATTAAATCAAGACAAGACAGAAATAATTCTGTTTGGTTACAAAATAGAAAGAATTAAAGTTGCTGTCCCGCTTGAGTCCAGAGGGCTCAAGATAAAAACCTAGGTTAGAAATCTTGGAGTTTTAATAGACTCAGACCTGAGCTTCAGCAGGCTGTAACTACAACTGCTTTTTATCACCTCAAACAAATATTGAGAGCCAGAGATCTGATGTCCAGAGCAGATTTAGAGAAGCTCGTCCATGGCTTGATCAACTGTAACGCTTTTCTGTCAGGAATTCCCAAAAAAACGATTCGACAACTTCAGCTCACCCAGAACGCTGCTGCAAGAGTTCTAGCAAGGACCAGGAAAACTGAGCACATTACTCCTGTCCTGACATCCTCACACTAACTACCAGATACCTGCAGAACAGACTTTAAAGAGCTTTTGTTAGTTTACAAATAATTGATCAGTATGGAGCCTGAATACATTTCTGATCTTTTTGTAGACTATAGACCAAGTAGGGCATCCTTAGGAGCCGGTAAGCTGATGGCACACAGATGGAGTAAACTTCATATTGATATCAAATGTGCTCCAACTCTAGACACGTTTAAAGTTAAAATAAAAACTCAGCTGTTTTCCAATGCTTTTGCTTAGTCTAATTTTAATTCACTGTTTTTACTTATCTATTCTGAGCTTTGTTTTATTCCTTTTTCTGTCCAAATGTTTTTTTTCCTGGTTTTATTATGTATTTCATTTGCATTCTTCTGTTCTTTTTTCATCTTTCTTTTATCTCAATGTCTTTGTAAAGCACTTTGAGTTGCCTTTGTGCATGAAATATGCTACACAAATAAAACGGCTTTCCCTTGCCTTTGCAAACAAGCCAGACATTTCCATTTGTTTTGTAATTGTATAGTCCTTAAGTTGTATGTGCTGATGGAGGCTTGTGAGATGCATCTCTTAGGTTTCTGAAATTTCTCTCAGTTTGATTTGGGGGGGGTTGACATCATAGAATATCCACCCCTGGGATTACTGGTAACTGTCTTGAATGTTTTCCTTTCTATTTATAGAAAGATGGACCCTGATTGTTTGTAAATGGCATTACAAGCCATCTCAGATTGATGGTAGCAAAAATCGCATCTTAAAACTCATTGCTGATGTTGGTCCTCTTTGGTATTATAGTAGTATACGCCTGAATGCACCAATCCAGCAAACTAACAAGATATATATATTTTTTAACTGAGGTTCTTAAACTTGCAGATGATCAGTTAATCAACTGTGATTGATTAGGAAGGAAGGACACAATAGTGTTTAGCAGTTTTTCCACAGAGTTTGTCTTACGTTTTGTTAATTAGTCGTACATTGTCATACTTTGATTTCCATACAAAGAGGTTCTATTTACCCATTTTGTCATATTATTAATTGTCTAATAGGAAAACAAAAACATTTGAATTTTCAAAAAATGTGCTCTTTCTTGAAAAGCTGTTTCATTATTTTTTTTTTTTTCGACAAAGAACAATAATTAATGTGATGCATCTGGTGATTCTAAAATATTGTTAATTCGATGCAGCTTCTTCAAAAATCTGAGCATATCTCTGTCGTTACAATTAATATAAAAATGGATGACTGCTACACTTCTGGGAGACAAACTGATAAGAGGATTGATTGACGGATCAGAGGGTGTTGCTATGGGATGATTTATCTCCAAATGGCTGCTACGGGGTTCACATTGAGGGAAGATAATGTCATTTTGTGCCTAATAAGCTAATGGATCCTAAATCCACTTTTTAGCTTGCATATGAGCTGAACACCATTACTCTAATGGTGATGCACAGACGAGGGATGGAGAGAATGGCAGTGAATGTTATTTGAGTTTAAATCCTCTCTAACCTCAAACATGTGGGGGATGGATTATGACAGAGGGTGTGCTGGCTGCAGCATTGTCTCTCCAGTTAACTGTCTTGGTGTTCAGCATTTTCTTCAGAGGGATTAGATTGTATTAGCTGGAATTAAGGCAAATCATATTTGATTGGGGATGAAACCCTTTATCATTTACTGTTAGTAAGCAGTGCCTTTTTTAATACATGTGTTTGAAAATAGTTTAGTATATCTGTAAAGTAAAAGCTAGAAAAATAACACCTTTGTTGGAACCTGTAATGTAAAACGAAGAGCAAAGAAACTCAGGACCTAGTGGGTGAAGCGCAACCTGACAACCGCCATCACTCATTTTGCTGCAGACATGAACAGACTTATTATGTCCACTGTTAAAGTTGACCTTTGTGTGGGTTTTGTCATTTTTATCCCAGGTGTATCTCCTACAGGACTGGCAGACACTAAGCCTTGGTGATCAGGGATCCTCTTTTCAATAACAAGCACAGACATAAAGGAGTTTTGTTTGTTCTGAGGTTTCTTTTTTGGTTCCTGTTTCTGGTGGGCGTGGCAGCTGGTGGTGGCCTGATTACTAATCATCTGCACCTGTGACTAATGCTGTGTCTTATCTATTTAAACTCTAGTCTCCTTCATTTGTGTTCCCTCAGCAGGAAACACTGTAGTTTTTTGGTTGTGTTTTTTTCTTAAAAGGAGAAATGCAACCAAGACTTTAAAAAACACACACATGAAAAAGGACTTATCCAGTGGGAACCTTTGGAGTATAACTGATTAGTGAGTCAGCACCATGGATAGAATAAATGCCATTGTCAAGCTGTTGCCAAGCTGCATTAGTTACTGTGGGGATTGGTTGAGAAAAAACATAATCTGCTGTCCTATAGATATATCCTAAATATCAAACCAAAGATAGAAATCAAGTGTAATAAGTTTTGCATATTAATTATATTTTCATTTAGAGATTGCTCATTCACTTGCTGCAATTTTTTTTTTTCAAGATCCCTGACATCACCTTTTAAAGGATCAGTTCTTAATGTGCATCATAAAGGACGGTGGTTGACCTTAGAAAATAATTATATACATCCTCTTAACCCTATAATGTCTTGATACATGAATTTCTAAGACATTTCCACCACTCCCATACAAGGTTTATATATATATATATATATATATATATACATATATATATATATATATATATATACATATATATAATCAGGCTCTGCAAGGTAATTCACAGAGTGGTTTATTTTAAGCTTGGCAATATTATTTTCCTAAACCTAACCAGGCTGCTTCTATTCTTAAGCTATCCCTTATTCGGTTTTGATGCTTAAACCTCCTGTCCCTTGTTTCCTCCTACCATATAGGGAATTACGACTTCAGACTGATTTTTGCTGATTTTATTTTATAATCATATATCCATAAACAGACAAATTAAAAAAAATAAACAAAATAAAACCACACTCAGAGAAATAGTACTGTTGTTGAGGAGATAGAAGGTCCCACCCCACACCCCCCATCATTAGTGCAGCATCCTGCTCTCCTTGACCAACTCCATTAACATCCTCCGTCAGCTTTTTTAATTAGTTTATTCATCTGTTATCTCTATGATTCATATACCTACATTAGGTCTCATGACACAAATATGACATATCTTGGTTTTGCTTGGCCCTTTAATTATACAGCTTTTGAACCTGCTATTTGCTATAAACCGAATGCCTCCAGTATCTTGTCGTTACTCATGGCGACCTTCCATCAGTGCAATTATTTACACGGTAGTATTTTTCTGGAAGGAGAAGCTGAAAATAAAGTTTGCCATGTGAATAACAGCATCTCTAATTTGTTATGACCTATAGGCATGGACGATTTGGACATTTAGGGTTCATGGGCATTCAATTTCATTATGAATAAACGAGGCTGATTTGTTAGACTTGATGGCTATTCACACTCATACTTCCGTCTTTAATGAGCCATTTCTCACTGCGTCTGTTGCATTCACCTGTGGTGTGACTCAGCTTCTCTTCTCCTGCAATGATAAATGTTGCAAAGACTGAAAGCTTAAACCTATACAAAAATATGACATATTGAAACAAGGAAAGAAAAAGGAAGGGATGCAATAAATCCACATACAGATGTTTTCGTGTAAAATCATGGTAGTGTGTGTGCATGTGTATATATCTATATTATTACACTATTTCAGGCATATTTTGTTCCATTTCTAGGCATTTTAGGCATGATGGTTACTCAAACAACAAAGAAAAATTTGCCTGAATATAGGCTGAGAATTAACTGCAAATGCTAGCTCTCTGCCTTCTGAACTCCATATCGTAACAACTGATCATTAAACAGAATGGACCATAACACAACACAATGTAAATTATGTATATATACTGTGGATTATTCTATTTTATTTTTATATATAGATATAATTATATATTATTGTTGTTGTTGTTGTTGTTGTCTGCTCAGTTATATTCATATACACAGCCTTTTGCAGTGTTTTTTTTTTTTTTTTT
>JAOWBL010000018.1:1353311-1367939 GCA_028564865.1 Zenarchopterus dispar | reverse complement strand
ATATATATATATATATATATATATATATATATATATATATATATATATATATATATATATATATATATATACTGTTTTAGAAATCTCACTCATTGTGGAATTGTATGCAGATGAACCAACCTCATATGGTTCTGTGCTGCAGCTAAGTTGGCAATGAATGTGTCAGCAAAGAAGAAGCTAAATTTTACCAGTTAGGGAAGCTGAAATGCTTGTTAGTGAAGAAGAGAAAAGGAAATCTGCTTTGTTTGGTGTCTTAGATCTGGAATCAAGAATAGAAAATGAACTGAAGGATAGAAAAGCAACAGAAGGAGAGAACTGTAAATTCAGAGCAAAGGATTCTGCAGAGGAAAAAAACATGGTTGTATTACAAATGAGAGAGCCTCATGGTTATGAATGAAGGACTGGTAACCTCTGCTTTTCTGCAACTAATATTGCATCATTATATATGCTTGGAAATGATCAGACTCGTGACAGAGATGTTAAGGTGGAGTAGTGGTATGTTGCCTTATTTCTTTAACAGCCTCTAGAAATCTAAAGACACAGCTGAGTTAACTATCATCGCTAAACATTCTTTCTCTTCTGGAAGTTAAATTAGTAAAGTATTCTGACACTATCAGAGCAGCCATGCAACTTTTATACTTGCCAGTTGCTTTTTATAGTGCCCACAATTTAAACAACATTTAGGAATTCTTGGATTTTATTTGTAGTTTGGAGCATCCCCCTATAGGCAAAGAGATTAAGAAGATTTCAAACACTGTCCAAGATTTAGTCTTTTTCTGTCTCTTAAGGCTCCTACACACTCCAGAATTTTTGGCTGTTTCAGACAAAAGATGGCAATTCTGAGAGAATCATGGAAATATCTGTCATTGCAGGTCCAAATTGGCTGTCTCACATTATTTGTCAGTGATGCTAAGACCACCATCACACCTGTCTTGCAACCAAAGATTGTCTGATATCACTTTCTGATCATGCATAAAGTCCTAAAACTCTGTCTACTTGTCTACATTGCCAATCAAAATGTAACTTGAAATTACGAATTAATGCAACCTAGTACAATTCCTTGAGAAAAAAAAGAAACTAGTCTTTTGAGACTCTGACAAATAATCAAATTTGGTGGCATTGCGGCAGGCACAGAAGTCAACACTATAAAAACATTACTTGTCACATATAGTGCGTATCTGCAGCCTGAGACATATCATGGTGTACTATGTGCTCTCTTTCCAAAAGTGGCATCCAAAGCTTATCTCTTCTCCTGAATCATGACTGGGGATGCATTCTCCTTTGACAGTTATCTTTTAAAGTATTTTTGAGTCATATAAAAGCAACTACAAACTGGTTCATTTTCACTTTGCATAGTGAGGACATAACCTACATCCCTACGCATTAGATCATAGCCTACAACATAAGGGGACATCATCACACAGTCTGTGCACACCATTCTTGACATCTTACCCAAGATTAAGCAGATCCAAGTCTTACAGGGTGAGATGTAATGAGCTCTGCAAAATTCATGTAGACAGCAAAAGCCTTTACTCGGTCATGCTCTTGTTTTCTCTTCTGTCATTACTTTCATCAGTCTCTTAGTTCCCTCTGCTATGACACTCAATATAGTGCTTTGAGCCAATTTTAGGAAATTGTTATGTTACATATTGCCGTAAAGTATTACTCATTTGAGGTGCATTTTTGAAAGTCAATTTTGTCGATGGTAGGAAAGAGAGAGCGAGAGCTCGACAAACTTCCTAAATAGAAAGCAAATATTCCTTAAAGTGACATTGAAAAGTATATTTTAATGTGAAGAAAACTTTTGACTGTTTTAAATAACTATATATTATTTTAAAAAAATAGGAAGCTTATTATAGGATAATAGGAAACCACATAAGAAAACTGCTCCAAGAATCATGCATGGACTAAATGTGTTAGGTGCATAGGTAGTTCCTGGGGGGACAGGGACATTGGTCCCTAGCTGAAGTATAATTATCCCTGAAAAGCCTCTGTCCAGATACATTTCTGCCTTTTGTTAGAGAACAATATTCAGATTATAGGTTACTCACAGTGGAAAGCTTGAAACAAGGCAAGTAGACTTCCTTTTCTTGGTTCTTGAAGATGCTTCACCTGTGTGCCATGTTTTGGATGGGGCTAGACTGGACAGGACTAGAGTAGACTGGAATAGACTGTATATACACAGTCCAGTGCCACAAGGAGTGCATGGACCTTTACACCAGAAAAGCCAAACCACAACTCCACAAATGCATGGCACAGCACAAGAGATGCAGCTCATCAGTGGTTCACCTGCATTTTCTGTTGAGGTCAATAATGGGAATACAGATTTGATAGAAGAGTAAAAGAAGCAATTAATGTCAAATGGCTGGGGGGTGCTGGGGGGTGCTAAACACAGGAGGAGGCCTGAGGTTTCACCTGTCCAGCACTAATAATGGAGCTTTGAATCTCCTGCTCAGGGAGTTTCACTTTGATTCAAGGAAGTCCACATCCCTTGATTCAAGCCTTTGAGGATGACCAAAGTTACTGAGACTCTATGCTCATAAATTATGGCTGGGTGCAATTCCATGCCCAATTAGTATTACTAATGTGCTAAATATGAATGTCCATCAAAACAAAGTTTACAAAAATAAGGTTTTTAATAAGACTTCTCTTAAAAGGAAGACTGGTTTGTTATCCTACATGTAACTACGAGTACACTGAAAACTCATTAATGACAGGATTTTGCAGAGTCTCCATCTTGGTTTTCATAAATGTGATAAAAAAAAATAATAATTTTTTTTTTTTTTTTTTTTTAATCGTGTCGCTCGACTCTAGTCTGACAAATATTAAGAAGCAGCAGTTGGATATGAGTTCACAACCTGCTAGATGGGCCCAGCCTAGATAACAAGTGGGCTGTTTTGGTACAGAGTGGGCTTGTCCTTGAAATGGGAAAATGGGACGGGTCCAAATGAGTCAGTATTATAGCTCCTAAATGAACCGTGGACCACACAGCACATTTAGCCCACTAAGGGATCCAAGTGGGGGAAATGGGCTATAAAAGATGTTTTTTGCTTCTTTGTTCGTTTTAGGGGGATTTTTTTATTTTTATTTTTTTAAAGGGGCTCAACATAGGCTCCATATTGTGAAATTAAGAAGTCAGGCCTATCTAAGAACCACGGAGATCCCACTCAGAGTCCACAAATAGACACAAGTAGGGTTGGTATGGAACCTGGAGACAAATCCACATGGGATGAATATTTGCAACCCTCTTTTAACCCTTTAAGGGCCCACATATAAATGCTGGCAGTATGAACTTTATAGTTTCACATTTACTTATAAATCTAATGCTGATCTTTATGAACATCCTGTATCTGCCACTGGTTACATGCACACATTCTTACCAGACACTCTTGCTGAATAAAAAGCAGTTTGTGTATTCAAAAAGACATACACACATTGTGTTTATCCATTATTTGTGCATGTTGCTCCAGGTTTGATGTCGGCCTTTTTATGAACCACCATGTAGTCTGTTAGTAATTAATGAGCCTTAAGTGGACTTACTGTTTCCCGTTAATGACTTTGTCAGTTTGCCTGTTCTCTGTGATGCCACGGTTGCATTTATGCAACCTTTTGTTTTGTTCTTTGTTTGTGCTTTGCTTAATTTTTCATGGCTTTTGTTTTTGCTCAGTATTGTCTGTAAATATGTTGCAATTTTGTGGCTGATTTTTCAAGTCCCAGCACATGTTATTTTATAAGGGCTTACAAACCCTGAAACTTGTCTGGCCTGGACAACATGCTGAGTATGATGGATTTACAGTGATCTACGTGAAGTTTATTGAAAAACATGGCTTTGAAAAATGTCATCATTCATGTCTAAGACAATAATAATTCCAAAGAAACTAGATCATAATTTTCATATGTGAAAATACTTCCATCGTCCTCCTACAAAGGCCAGACACCTTTCAGTTCTTTGAACGTGATCTGAAATAGTTTCATCAAGTCTCAGTAAATTCATTATTTAACTAATTCATCACTATAATATTGGAAATGACATCCTTCTATGCAGGACTAACAGCACATGCCACTAGCATCCCAATGAAGTGTGCTTCATTTTGCTTGGCAACCAAATGCTTGCTGACTGCATTGACTGTGAGCTATCTTGTGTGGTGAGAATGTCATGTTGAGAAGCGAGCTTTTCAGTGATTATTTTCCTCCTCTTTTTATCACTAATCATGATTTCTTCCTGTAGAGATAGTGATTCATTGTTTAAATGTTAAATAAAAATCTGAAATGCCACTGAGACTTGTATTTTTTCGAGTGTGACAATGTTCTCCAAGCTTCATGTGAGATTCTTTAGTCAACATATTGCATCAGTTGAGAAAGCAGGAATGGCCCATTGTGCTACTGGATAAGAAATTCTCATACTTGACACCAAGAACAACATGATTCTGCCAGACAGATGGGGTGATTCAAGTTAGATAAAAGAATGCAGCTTTCCATGAGAGATTCAAAAGCAGCACTTCCCTTTCCTCTTAAAAAGATCCACTCCTCTGATCTCATAAATATGAGTAACACAACTTTGCAGAGCATTCTTCCCCATTTAGTATTCTGTAAGCTGTTTTGTTTGTATCGTGGTACATGTGTTCATGTGCAAATGAAACAAAGTCAGTAAAGCGGTAACAACATCGCCATAAATGATACCTTACAGGAAATCTATTTGGAAAAAGAGAATTGCAATTTTTATTTGTATTCATATACAGTATGAACTACAATCTCAGGTATCAATAATTGAACATCATCTTCAGGGAAATTAGTTGAACTCCTTACAAGCACTGTCTTTTTTCTTTTTTTTTTTTTGTTTTGTTTTTGTTTGTTTTTTTGTCTTTTTTAAACAATTGGAGCACATGTAAAATTATGATCCCAGAATCTTTTTTTTCCATTAATGTTTTTGAAAATATTTTTTGTAGAAATTCAACCTTGTGATGATGATTCTCTCCAAAAATGAGAGCGAATGCCCCCCACCCACCCTCTCTACCCACCCCTCCCAGCCCCCACCCACCCTTAGTGGACAGTTGGTGGAATAACACACAAGAATTTGATCACCTTGGCTAAGGGGTTTGCTCACAAATCAAGCAAATCAAGCTCAGTCTGCTGGTATTTCAAGTCCAACATTCTGCATGTCAGTCTTCATTCAATTCCATTCCAAGGCTCAAATATCACCCCTCTCCACCACCCCACCCCACACATAAACCATCCTGCAAAAGCAAATATCAATACACAATTATTCCATTCAATTTCAATAACTCACAACCCCCAAATATATATAGAAAAAAAATCTGAACTCTTTTTTTTTCCACTGTAGCCAGCATTAACATTGAATCATTAAGCCACCAAAAGCATTGAAAAGGAACTGAGCACTGAAAAAAGAAAACAGTGAAAAGGGAAAGAATGGTTTACTCACTGACATTGCTATTTTTGTCACTCATAATGCAGTTTTTGTAGGGCTGGTGGTGTCTAAGTTGGTGTTTCAGCTGCTCTTGCTCCATTTACAGTTTTATCTGTCCTTGCCAGACATGACCAGTCTTTAAATGCACATTTTGCTTCCATCCCATTTGTTCACCATTCCATTGTTGTAGAAGACATGCATGTGATTTTAGGAGACTGTCTGGAAGTTAGATTTTGCAGGGGAGATTTGTTCAGCAGTCTTCTTAGGGATGAGAGTTGAGAAGGCTGATGGAACTGCTAGATAGCCAAATTGCCCAAATTTTCATATAATGAGGTGATTCATTATAAATGACTCAAACTGAACCTTTTCTTGTCAAAGAGATGGCATGTGTAGGCCAAATCCCATCAAAACCCAAAGCTGTCAGTACAGCTTCCATGTAGCCAGTTTCATTTTTAATCGACCCCATTTGTGAAATGGCCATTGGTAAATTAAAATATGCTTGTTGCACAGAGACCAAAGCGGAAGGCATGTCTACTTTCTGCACAAGGTCACTGTTTCCATGGCGACTAGCTGATGGCTAGTTTTGCCTCCTTATTTCTTATCTATTTTCTCCACTTCTCTCCTCTTATATCTGCAATATCTCTTTTTGAAGACCCCTCATGATTGTTGTGGGTCTGACCTCCCCACCAACCACCATTCTTTCTTTTTCATCCCTACCTTCCACTTCCTTAAGCCATCCTCTTTGACAGGATAAATGAAAAAAGCGGCACGTAAACAGACTGGAGGAGAAACAAGGTTTTGGTGGTGTGTAAATGATGCAACATCAAAGTGTCTGTGAGTTTTTTCCTCGAACAAAAATGAGACTGAGCAGGGGTCTCTTAAATATCAAAAGCCTCTACCACCTTGTTAGATGTTAGGCACAAAGTCTCATGCTGTTTTCTTATCAGCTTTCCTCTGTTAATCTAAAAATGAACTGCTGATACAGATTCATAAGCTATAACCCATTTGCCCTTATTTTCTTGCAGGTCCCTAGCTGCCTGAGTGACTATGTAAGCCCTGTCTGCGTTTGTCTGACAGGGTCCCACTACATTACAAAGCAGCCTCATTTGCCTTTTTATCTGTTCTAACAGATGGACTATCAGTGCCTGAGCTCGTGTGACCCTGGGGTGATGGCAAGGTAGTGCGACACCAAGTTGACGTAGATCATTACCGGGTTAACAGGGAGGCTACAGACCATAGCCTTACGCTACCTTTCATTTTCATAAGCAATATTCTGCCATCTCACGGCACACACCTGTGGATAAAGCTAGAAAAATTAGATATTGCGAGTGGTGAGGAAAATGCATGAGATCAGTGATGGAGAGAAAATGTGGGGGAGCAAAATGGTGGAGTGAATGCAGGAAGAGTGCTAACTGAGAAAAAAGGAGAATTCAGCGATGGAAGAAGAGAAGAGGATTAGAAAGAAAAAGGTTAAGTGCAGAGAAACATGAGGATGAGGAGTGGGAGCAAGACCTTAATCTTAATTAAAGTGAAGGATGTATGGCTGATGTTTAGGAGCCACAGGGGAAATGCACATTTACTCATTTGGCAGCTTTGCTCTGCAGGCATGCTGGTTTCACTCTGATATCATCCAGAGCTGTGTCATTATCTAATCTTATGTGACTGACAGTTTGAATATGATGGTGAGGAAATAACCCCTGTATTTTGTTTGATGTCTTGCAAGCTTACTCCATGGTGGATGTGGTCTGACAAACTTGCAAAAAAAAAAAAAAAAAAGACGAAGAGAGGCAATATAAACTTCAATAAACTACATTATTTTTAGGTTAATCAAAATTTTAGATTAATAACATTGCAATACGTCTCACAAGGCCAAAACCTACAATGGTGTCACAAGCTGTATTCGATTCCTTTTAAATCCACTTTTAATAAACCATTCTTTCCCTTGTGCAGTATTACACAGATAGAGAAATAAAATGAGCTAAAAAGCTATCACAAATTTTTTTCTTCACTAGACATATTTTAAATAAATAATCTTTGTTTTTGTAAAGACACTTTTTTTAAAGTATCACATATTGTCCCTTTGCCAAACGCTGATTAAGTGCCATGATCGACATCAGCTGTCAAGTCAACAGCATTTTATTTCTTTTATCTTAATGCTTTGGTCCATAGTATTCCAAGTGCTAAATTGGCAATACCAGATATGTAGTCAAATTTAAGATCAGATTTGGGTCTCTTGCACATTGTCTTTTGAGCAGGCTTGAATCAGTAACGGTTCCTGTGTTGCAGAGCTGTGTATGGTACTGAGCATTGGGGGATGGTGGTAAGTGCTCTTATAGGTGTTGTAGTGGTTGTAGTGCTCCAGAGGGGGCAGCGGTATGTGTCTCTCCATAGCAGCAACACCTGCAAGCTCTTCTTCTACAGTAATGACCTCCATGGAGGAGGCAGGGCCATCTGGGTCCTGTTGGTTATGCTGCTTTCTCATTTTGTAGAAAATAACCAACAGAACAGCAGCCATGAGTGTAATGGCGACAAAGCAGCCAATGATAATCTTGGTTGTTTTCATAACCTCATCCAGGCCATTGAGGGCTCCTTCTATATCCTGATCAGGAACTGTAATGGTGTAAGTCCGCTCTGTGGTCCTTGTTGAAACAGGAGTACCCTTTGTAGTTGATGACGAATGGGGAAAGCCAAAAGGAGGAAGTGGCGTTTGGCTATCAATTTCTGGTGGCTCAATGGTCTCCACGGTGACTGTGGTAAAATAGGTCACCCCATTGTTTTCCATTGAAGTGACATTAAGAACAGCAGAAGCAGAAATATTGCCTGCAGTGTTGCTAACCATGCAGGTATAAGTCCCCGTGTCCTGCATTGTAACGCTAGTGAAATTCAGCGTCCCATCATTGAGCACAGACAAACGGACCTTATAAGCACCGTGAGTGACCAAAGAGCCATTTGGTGTGAGCCAGGAGATAGACGTCAGGGAGTTTGTGCGACATTTAAGCTCAGCACCCATTCCCTCTGTCACATTCAAGTCGCTGGGTGGCTCTACAATAACAGGAACATCACACTGAAAGTAGCTGTGGTCCAGTTCTCCAATGTACCTTCCTTTGAAGACTGAAGGAGTATGGCAACGTGCGCAGCAGCTGGTATTGGCAGGTACTGTCTCCTTAAGCCACCAGCTAAGCCACAGAATATCACAGTTGCAATTCCAGGGGTTGTGATGGAGGTGCACTCTTTCTAGACGATGCAATGGTGTGAAGAGGTCATGTGGTAGAAAGGTCAGGTTGTTGTGAGCCAGGTTGAGTTCAACCAATGACTGAAGATCATCAAAGGAATTCCTCTCAATAGTTTGGATCTGTGCATGCATCATCCAAAGCTTCTGAAGATTCACTAACCCCGTAAATGAGCTGGGCTTGATAATAGAGAGCTGGTTACCTGACATTTCTAGTTCTTCAAGCCTAACCAAAGGCAAAATATTGGGTATCTCCTTGAGGTTGCACATTCCCAGGTTCAGGTAGCGCAGGTTGCTCAGGTCCTTGAAAGCCCCGTCAGAAATGTAGGAGAGACGTTTGAGCTCTCCTAAATCTAGCCTTCGAAGTGAGGGAACTCGGTTGAAGGCATAAGATGGTATACTTTCAATGGGGTTGTTTCTTAACCATAATTCCTTCAGCTTGGACAAGTACTCAAATGCTCCATTGGGGATTGTTGTGAGTCGATTATCAAAGAGTTCCAGTGTGTTGAGACTGGCCAGTCCATTAAAAGCCCCAATTTCAATGCTGCGGATATGATTCTTGCTCAGTTGTAGGATTTCCAGATGGCGCAGATGCTTGAAACTGTCCACCTTGATGACCTGAATTAGGTTATCCTGGAGGTTCAAGTAGCGAGTGTTGGTAGAAATGCCATCTGGGACATCCCGTAGACCACGGCGGGTGCATATGACTTTGCTAAATTGATTACTGCATGAACAAACTGAAGGACAGGTCTGAGCACGAACCAGCCCAGCCACCACCAGGATCTGAAGGGCCAAAAGCAGCACAAATAGGGGGTTGGATAGTGCCCCCTTCAGCCTACGACCTCTCATTATCTGGCACTGGAGGGAGTAGATCATTGTGTTCAGCATTCATAGTTCACCTGGTGTTTGTGTTCTCTGTAAAAAGAAGAAAAGGAGAGGGCATAATTAGCAACCCCATGAAATAGCTGATGCTGTGGTGAGTCAGTCACAAGACAGGAAATTGTTTTAGCTGCTGATGATTTAAATGATGACGACAAAACCATTTGTTTGCTTTATCTTTTCAAAACAAGTAAGTAGTTAATTCGATGTAAAATTCAATGTCTTTTGGGATTCAAAATGCTTGTCATTTCAACCAATCAGTGTAAGGATTTAGGGATATTAGACATTACAGTATTTTAAAAATTTTGTACCAAAATAGAGCTGATCAATAATCCAAAGGCACTTTTGTTACATGGCAATAGAAAAAATACTGACAAGCAAAACTGAAATGTTTTATTCAGTTTTATTCATTTATACTGCATTATTCATTATTGTGGCATCCATCCATCCATGCATGCATCCATCCATCCATCCATCCATCCATCCATCCATCCATCCATCCATCCATCCATCCATCCAGCTACCAAGAGGTAAATGCAAGACTGAACTCTCAAAGTCAGTAGTCCATAACACAACCATCCATTTATCCATTATCAATACCCACTTCATCCTGTTTAGTTATGAACAACTGTATATTTCTACACTGACAGAACTCTTTGCTGTAGACAAGTATGTTGCCTCTTTAATTGAACAAGTTTCTTTATTAGAATTAATATCTGATGGAAACTGGTACCTCCACTGGAGTCAACAACACTTCTGAAAGTAGTTTATATTTGGTATATAATGTTTTATATCGCTTTGCATTGTGGTAGCCATGGGAGTACTGCTTTTACCTCATACTTTACGAAATGATAGGTAGGAATAACTTTTATACTGCAATCATTTCTTTAATTGTATATTATTTAAAGCTTGTTGGCCCCAAAACTTTATACTCTTTTTGTAACTCCAATAAATCGAAACGTAGACAAATTAATTTTTCTAAATCAATTATATCATGCATCATTTATTTATTTGCTTTGAGTTAATTTAGAGCAATTTCAGCTGATGTGCATCTTCACTTTACTTCTACTGAAATATGTAATATTCCTGTGAATCGAGATTTAAAAACGTAATCACGTTTTGGCTACAGCACTCCCTTGACCAAGGGGTCACCACAGCGAATAGTTCGCATTCACATGTGGGATGTGTTTTTACGCGGGATGCCCTTCCTGACGTTACCCCACAAGCACAGGGAGAATCTCGTACAGCCAGAAATTGAACTGGAAGCCTTCTGACTGGAAGGTAACTGCTCCAACCACCAGGCCTCTCATATTTAAAATGTGTTTTAAAGATTTTTGCATATTGTAAAAATAACAGACCATATAAGTTGTATAAAGAGGTCTCATAATGTTGTATCATAACTATAGTTGTTATAACTTATCTCCTATTTCAAATGACTAACAAGAAATGTGCTAGTCTGTTATCTTAAATTAGATTAGAATAGTCTGTTAGGACAACATGTCTAAGAATATGCCTGAATGTGCTGCAGATGAAAATAGTCCGAAAGAATCACACACATCCAGCACAGCCTGTACCTCCCACTCCCACTCTGCAGTGTTATGTTGCTATCACCCATCATTTTTTTCCTGCTTTTTAAAGATGGCAACCTACAAATAAATCAATACATGCAGTATAATAAACATGTATATGTGGTGGGAGTATAAAATGTGACAGCGTTGTGTCAAGCTGTGCTGCTAAGTGATTCAGACACCATTCTTCAGTAAGGTTGATGCCTTTGCCAAGAGCAAAGCACTCTTGTCTATCTCAAAAAACATTAAACTGCCTACTGGGTACTCAGATTTAAATATTCTCCTTGTCTCTTCTTGGCTCTTATGACTGAAGTAAACTGTTAATCATTTCTCTCTGTCAACTCACAAGCAAGAAGAAACCTCTATATTTTGACAGGTGTTTTCTAAACTGTAAAAATTGTTAACTGAAGTGAAAATGTTCTCCGGTGAGGATGAAAGGCTGACTTAATCAGAAGAAATGAATCTACACGTCGCTTGGTTTTGCAGCAGCCAGACTTCTATGATAGCCATGATAGAGCGAGGCTGCAGAGAGACAAGTCTGTGCACGGGAATCGGATCGAATGAGGCCTCCCACTGGCTGGAGCTCATCTTGTCTGGGTGGAATTACAACAACCCTGCACTGTCACCAAAAGAAAAAAAAAATGATGTCAGACATGGAAAGCACACCGATAGTGATTATTTGCTGTCAATAACGCATTTTAGCTTGCATTTCCACTCTGATGCTTGAAGAGATGGGTTTGCTGATCTAGCAGTCCTTAAATAATTTTAGCTTTAGCCATGTACAGTCATTATCATGCATTTCAACTGAATGTATTTTTTTATGGCACTGTATGCCTCATTACATACAGAAATAAGATCTATATTGCAAAGAAAGGGAAAAAGCTTCCCCTTTTTGTGCAACACTGCATGGATTAATTTCATCCAGCCATGTTCAACATGCATTCAGAGCGCTTGAAAGCGGTAGCTGCTTACATCCAAAATCCTGCCAGCAACACAAAAGCACACCCACCCTCACGTTTCAGCTGCCGCACCAGCAGCTACTGGCTTTGTGTCTGACAGCCGTGTGATTTGCCAAATTCATTTGTTATAATGAGTTTGCTGGAAAAGTGCAAGGTGAACATGTGTTTTTAATCAAGGTGCACAGGAAGACTGATATTCCAGGGGGCTTAAATTATAATGTCAGATGATTAGAGCATGAAAGTGTTCAGCAATTGAAGGTGCAATGTAAATTGGACATTCCTGCACATCACTAAAGAAGGCTTCTTACAACAAAATACGAATGTCTTCCTATCAACAAAGTGAGCAGCCTGACACTTGGGAGAAAATAATCCGTTTTGCTGCCTGGTTGTATAAATATGACAAGAAATAGCTTAAAAGTCCTCCACACAAATCAAACTTGGGAAGATAATAAATCTCTGAGGATGAAACAACAAGCACAAAAATGTTACATTATGAAGTGACTTGCTTGGCAGTCACATTTTGATTTTATATTTATCTAAGCTTGTGGGTATATTAGCATTTTCCCTCAGGATCTTAATGGGGAATTTGGGGAGTTTGGATTCGTTTTGTGTACAAGAAGATCACTTCAAACCAAAAACTAATTCCTGAATTTGCATCTGGAGAATCTGACAAAGTAGTTTCAAGTAGATGACATTCAAATGCTTGTCATAACATTATAATATTGATGTCATGGTTCAAATTGGATGTTATTAGTATTCAGAAATTCTCTGCTATGTTAATAACATTCCTATTGGTTAAACATAGAGTAACAAGCAATAACTAGTGCAACATTTTTGGAGGGGAAAAGTATCTAAACACAAATGACAAAAATTAGATTAAAAAAATAACTAAATGAGATTACTGATAATTTGCAGTTAACTACAAGAATCTGAAATTGATGAAGTGGGTTCAGTGCAAAGTGGTATGAAGTCTGGCAAAGCTCTCATAATGGTGATGGAATAAGCCTATGGGCACCAAGAGGACTGTCTGATGAGTTGAAAATCATCTTGCTAATTCGTTCAACACATTACTGATTCATTACATTTGCATATGTTTGTCGCATGTCTTCTTTTTAACCTTGTTTGCGCTGATGCTGTAACCTCACAGGCCATCTGCGTCTTTCAAGACCTGGCTGCCGACAAGCGCCTCAGCGATACAAGAGACTTGTCATCTCTCTGCATCAGTGCTTATTTGAAATGATAAATTTTGACTGCTGATAAATACATTAGCATGTGTGCTCTAAACAAAAATAGAACAATACCACCCATGATTGGATGCTGAAAGATGAGAATGACAGAAGGATATCTATGACTCTCAGCTTGAAGCCTGTTTGTTCCCATTGAAGACATAAATCTTTAAGATTCCTAATTAGACTATTTTTCCTCGTTTTTTCTCTTTCCTGTTTGTCTTTTTTCCCATCTTTCTTTCATGAACTTCACTCCAGCAAAAGTCAGTGGTTTACTTTTCAAAACTACATGAGCCAATGGAATTTGGTGAGAAATAAAACATATTGATAAGCTCATATTTTAAAGTCAGTTGAAGATAAAGGAAAACAATTACCTAGTAGGTTTTGTCAAAAGATTATCAATTAGTCTAGAATTATTTTGCTAATAGAGCCACAGTTTCGCTCTTTTCTTCAGGCACTAATTCCAAATACGGTCTGTTAACAGCTTCTCATGATTGTGTACTAAGATATTCTAGCATCTGAATGTATGGGGAATTTTCAGTTCAATTAGATTCAATTCAATTATACTTTATTAATCCCCAAACAGTTATGTGGCAATAATTGTCATAATGGCATAATGGCATAATGTCAAAATGGCAATTTTCTGACATGTTATAGTTCAGGATTATTAATCAAGAAGTTAACTTGCCTTAAATGAAGAAGCAAGCAAAAACAAATTGTAGCACTAAAATAAGTCTTTTGGTGATATGATTAATTAATACTGATACTAACTTTGTATTCAACCTTTGGTAAACACAAAATTTTGAGTGTTTTTTAAACCTTTTTTCTTTGCTGTTCCATTGAAAAGACTAGTAGCGCATATGTAAACATCCTAAAAATGATTACTTGTTTAAACAAGTATTTAATTAAATTTGCTAACCATGTTCATGTCCATCTATGTTGTCAGTATAATGACTAGACTTTTAAATGTCACACTGCTGATGCTGGAATCTAAGTCTGAGGCAGTTGTGTGCTGCTGACTTATTACCAGTGGTCTTATTCTTTCAATATGACTGGAAATTATGGCTCTGTTGTTGACATGACAAATCCCAGAAAAGAAAAAAAAGTGTTTTTCTTTCTCTTGTGACGGTGCAAACCAACACAGTTTTGTCACTGTTATTGGGCGCCTTGCTGCTGACATTTTCTTTTGTCCTTGCCTGGAACCAGGGTAAGGTTGTTCAGACTGCCGGCCAGCTGTTACAAGCATGTTTTAGTGTCATGTTTACTGTGTGTGTGTGTGTGTGTGTGTGTGTGTGTGTGTGTAGAATAATCATATCTGCCATTTTTATGTAGCTGTTGAAGC
>JAOWBL010000018.1:1321934-1332681 GCA_028564865.1 Zenarchopterus dispar | reverse complement strand
TATATATATATATATATATATATATATATATATATATATATATAGATATATATCTTTCTGTGCGTGTGTGTACACACACATGCGGATGACTTGCTGTGGTAAACAATAACTTGACTGTAAAAATTGTTCTTAGTTGCCTTGTATTCAAGACTGTCTGCATTCAAGTCAAGTACATACACTCTTCTTCACCCAAGTCTAGGTAATATGCTCAGAATGTGGTTTTGCACCATCTTGTTGAAAAATTCATGAATATCTATAGAAAAGATGCTGAAGGCAACATATGTTGCTTAAAAACTGAATGTACTTTTCTTGATCAATATTGTCCTCACAGACTTGTAAATGACCCTTCCAAGGGCACCGCTACAACCCCATTCCATTTTGAGCCTGGCTTTTGGACTTATTGCTGATAACAGTCTGGATGGTTCTGTTCATCTTTGGTCCAGAACACACAGCAACCACTTCTTCCAAAAAAGCTCTGAAATACTAATTTGTTTGACCACAGCAAATGTTTGGACTGTTTGAGTTATCACTGATGACTGAAGCCATCGCTAGACACTGTTAGCCTTAGGCTTCTTTTTTGCAAAGAATTTTTTTTTTTTTTTTTTTTTTGTGGCATCTTCGATTTAGTGCTTGAAAATGTTTTCCCCAGTACTTTCTTGTCCATGTGTTGAAAGCAAATATTGATAAATGATGGGTCTTGATTCAATGCCATCTAAGGGATTGAAGATCTCTTGTTTAAATCTTTGTTACATTGTCCAAAATCAATATTACAATCACCTGCTGAGTTCACCTCTTTGAAATAACATCTTTTTTTTCCTTTCACCTCCTCACCAGCAGTAAGATGCTCTCTTGCCAACTTTTTTGAAAATCTTGCAGAAATAGAAACAAATTCAAACAAAGGCTATGAAAAACCGAGTCTTGAGGAACAAAGATGGACAACAGATCTCCACTTATAAAAACACATTAAAAAACAACTAAATTTATGACATTTGTCTTTTTTTAAATAAAGATTATAAGGATATTTACATTTTATATTCCTCCATTTATGGCTCAAAATGTAATCACAAAATTCAAGGAATTAGTAGGGATTTCACTGCGTAAAAGACAAGAGTTCAAGCCTGAGCTGAATGCCAGTGATCTTCGATCCCTCCGACAGCGCCGCATCAATAGCTGATATGACCACATGGGGAAGGGATTACTTTGGTAAACCTTTGTCAAGCACAACATTATGATATTGCATTCAGAAAAACCACATGAAACTTTGCTGTGACAATTAAATGAAGTTGACAAGATTAAAAAATGAAATATTTTAGATTTATACACTCCTAAACCACTGTCAAAATATATGAGTATAAGTAAATACACTTAAGTGAATACAAAGAAATAGTTTAATTTAAAAAAAAATAATTTCCATATATTCAAAACTGTTGGTTATAACTTGAGGATTTATTTACCAAAATTGTGGTTGTAATATTTGTTGAAAGAGAGAGGGGAACAAAAGGCCAGACTCTCATGCCCTCTCCAAGAAAAGCATCTTGTAAAATCCAAAACTTGAAAGCGTTCAGCTTAGAAAATTATGCCTCTGCTTTTCACAGATCAGTAACAGAAGCTTGCTTGAACTAAAGAGACGAAGAGCCTTTGAACTCTGCATAAGCACCAGCAGCCACATGACAAATGTTAGGAAAGGGATATACAGGATGAATTGATAAACATAAATAAGAGCTTGCAAGCAGCAGCAGTAATAGCATGCAAACCAAAAAATAGGGTTCTTGGTTCTGGGTTTCAGCGATGAAAGGAGAAAGAAACAGGACATGCATGGACTATATAATCTCATAAAATTTTGATGTGCTAAGTGTTTCAAAAACAGTTTTGGCATCAACATCAGCTCCTTTGACGTTTGCAGCATTTTATGGATATGCATCCGTTTTACAATTACAGCCAAGATATCTGTCACATGCTTTGCAAAAATTTTGAAAGGCTTTCATATCACACCTGTTACCTGGTTCTGGAGTGTTTGCATGATCTCTGCTGAAATGGTAATTTCGCTCATCAGAAACTGCTGCAGTATGAGGCTCCTCTGATCATGACACATCTTTGTTTTGTATGTGATGACATGATACTGTTTAAGGTCAAGATAAAAATCACACAGGGTGGGGGCTGGGGGGCATGACCTCTGCTGGCAAGCTTGTTACTTCTCTAATGGTCAGACACTTTTTAGTGCTGTTATACAACATTTCCAGTGAGCTCTTGGAAACGCAGTACAATTGTCTTCTATTTCTGTTATCCTTGTTTAATTACAACTGCTGAGATGGGGAAAATGTTGCTTACTGTGCAAATAATCAAATATTTTCTCTCAAGACCCTTAACGTGACTGAAAACTGAGCCAATGATGGCTAGAACCAGCATGAACGTGAACAACAACTACTATGACACCTTGAAAAATTACGTCTTATATGATGAAAAATGTGCAGACTTATATCACACCAGACCCTTTTCATGCACTGTGTGCCCAGGAGTTAGGGTACACTGGGCTTCTGGCCAAAGCACTTTAGTGTACACAGAACTAATTTGTGGAAAACGTTGAATCAACACAGTCTTACACCAGAATGTGTAATAGCTGTTTTGTTCCTCAGTACAAAATCTATCAGTTTAGCAATTAAGGCTCTAAAATTTTAAAGTTGCACTTTTGGGCCCCAAAAAATGTTGCCTGCTGAAGTCTGTCTTTTAAAATTTGAGCATTAACGTAAACACCACATGGAAAACATTTGGATAATGTAAAACTATAGCACATAGTTAAAAATGTTAGAAATATGTTAAAATAACTGGATTTTAAGACTCCAGAAATATTAGATAAATTGGAAAATGACTACATTTTGGACTACATTGAACTTTCACATGTGATATCGCATGACCAACTGTGTAATATATTCAAAAATGCTTACAGGCAGATAGAAGCAAGTGGAACGTGATGTCACAGCAGATTGGTAAGCAACCAAATGTGATAATATTTTATTGTCTGTCACAGTTGGTGAGGGTCGGATATTAAAACCATTATTATGGTAGGGAATAAAAACACATGGTTTGGCTTGCAGAATTAGAGATTGGCATCATGACATATGAACGCTTGCAGATCCAAAACAACATAAAATATGGCCATCTCACAATATCTGCACCTTTGCTGTCAAACTGTTACACTGTCACACACGTTTAATTATGTGAAAGAAATTCAAAAGTTAGATGATGATGATGATGATGATGATGATGGTTTCTGCTGCTGGATGAAAGATCTTAACTTTTTGATTTAATAATCAAGGTAAATCATTAAAAAAATTCACTTTAGTTTCTATTAACTGGGATTTAATGTTGTTTATATTACATCTCAAACCTTAGCTGTCAAAGAACAAATTATTTATCATGCGTTTATCTCAGCAGCACATCATTATGCTGCTTCACAGAAGTTAAATGTTCTGTTTTCTTAATTTCTTTCATCCCATATGCTAAACATTTCCTCAATTAGCATATCCTGCCTAGTGTCTCAATGTTAGGGGATGAAAGCAACCATTGCATTATTAAATGGAAGATTGAGAGTGAGCAAAAGATGTTGGCTTAAGTCCTCTTCCTCCTCTCTCTTCGTCCTGGTGTGAAAGTGGGTGTTCATCCCCTGAATACAGATGGCATTACACAAGCAATCATCTAAACAGCTGAGACAAGCTAACATGCTGGTGTCCGGAATGGCCTTCTTCTATCTGCAGCGTGTTTGCAATGCCAAACGCCTGTGTTCATTTCACAGCCAAGATGCTTCACTTGGGGTACGGTTCAATGAACATTTCATCAAACCTTTTTCTTAGTTCTTTAGTGAATGTATTGCATTGGTTTTCCTATTAGCTGTTGTGGCTGTGAGAAGTAGGGAGAAACTGTTTTTTTTTTTTTTTTTTCCTGCAGAAAATTGAAGAAACTCTTTAAAACTCCCTTAGGGAAGTCTGCTATGAAGAATCAATGCCTAATGGAAAATATTGCTTGAATGCACAATCATTTCAATAAAATTGAATAGTGGTGCGGTGTCTTTCCTCTGGTCTCCTCCCTTGTGCCTTGGTTGTAGATTGGCCTGAACTTATGACAATTAACCTTGAATACAGTGGGGAAAAGCAGAGGAAGGAGCAACAAGATTTTCAATAATTAAATTATCCCTCCTTTTGCACGTATCAAGTCCACTGCAGCATTCACAACCTCTGATAAATCAGGTCTTTATTGTGCCAAAATGCAATTCACTGTATGACACTATCTTACAATTCAGTCACTGTTTCTGTACAGAGCTGCATTATGATTATAAAGCCACTTTATAGTTTAATAAATTAAACTAAGCTTGGTGTTCCATTCTTTCACTATAGAATCTGGTGAAGGCACAGGCATCTTAAATGTTTGTGTGAATGTACTTCTGTGTAGCTTGAAAGTCAGGATAAGAACTGGTGCAAATTGGTTTAGGACTTATTACATGTGGTTGCAAAGATGAATGGAAACTGCAATAGAGACATGAAAGAAAATCAATTCAGCCAGAGCTGCATTTACATCATATACAATACAGTAATTGGAGTGAAAAATATCAACAACTCTGTTATTGAGAGCATCAGAATCTGTGTTTGAATTTAGCCGTGCAGAGCCATGCATCTTGCAGTTTCCTTTTTTTGAATTGAAAGATTGTAGCTTGAAAAACTCTACCCATACATGGTTGGATAGGGCCACAATGAGAGGCTTTAGAACAAAGACAACAATGTTGAGATCTTTCTGTCAACGTGTCATTTACATTTACAAAGGCAATAAGTGTGTAATCAACTGATATTAACCCTAAAAATGCACTGTATTTAATGAAATGAGAAGTGCAAATGTAGTATTTACATTATGTTGTGACCTAAGCTACTGATGACCTGTCCAGGTTGTAGCCCTGGCTTTTAAGATAAGATAATATAATCTTTCTCTGACAATTTTTTCTAAAAATTCCAATTGACAATTTTTTTGAGTACATATCTTATGAAACACAGTGAAATTTGTCCTCTGCTTTTAACCAATCACTTGTTACTCTAGCATTTAGCATTAAGGGCTGGGATAGGCTCCAGCAGATAGGCTCCCCTAACCCTGAACAGGATTAATAGGGTATGGATAATGGATGGATGGATGGGTTGTGATTCTCACAAGACTCACAAGATCATAAGAGGATTCATTTCAGTAGGTTCATAGTTTTCCATTTTCAGGCAAAACGTGAATTTGGAACAATCAGGATCCAGTCCTACAGGCAGTTTTTAGGTGTGACAACAATCAGTAGTAGTGGCTACAGTTCACTGACTAATCTCCTCTTCTAAGAGTATTTCCATGACTTTAGGGACAGGTGCTTTATTGCTTTATCAACTATCATTTTTTTTTTTTTTTTTTACATTTCCTGCTCCCAAAGGACTTCCTAGATGTTCCAATGAAGTAAATGAACTTGGTACATCCGGTTATGGTCCAATAGATGTAGTCACATTGACTTTGTGAAGTCAGCTGCCCACAAATATGTTGTAAGACCCAATATTTTTTTTCTAAAGTTTTTTTCTTTTCCTTTGTTTTTCCCTTTTTTTTTCTAATCTGATTAACCCTTCATAGGGGACTCATTTATACTCCCCTAGTTTAAAAACTAGAGGGTTATTGGATGATACTACAAAACCTGTAGATTTTTCATTTTATTTATGTCAAATGAAGTTACCAAATATGGATCTGTGACCACTGTAAGACTAATGGGCTCTCTTAAGTTTTAATGAGTAAACCTTTTCATTATTGCATGGCTGATGTGGTTCAGCAACATAGTGTCAATATTCAGAGCTAGAATACCGTGAACAATGTATCTCCATTAGTGGATTTTGCTTGTTTAGCCGCAGCAGAAACCACATGTTAGATGTCTTAGCCCAGCTGTTTTAAGGTAAAGTAACTGCTGAAAAATAAGAGAGCAGTAAGGTGAATTTTAAAACAGTGAATCGATGTGAACAGGTCTAACAGTTTTTATTTGTACTGTACAATGTATTTTTATCTATTTATTTCCATCCCAACATTTTTGGACACGAGGCCAAGCTGTTATGTAGAGACGTCAAAAGTTTAATGCACATTTCCTAAATTCAGTTTATCTTTTTATAAATGGTTATTGCGATTATTTCACTTCTAAAGACTTCAGAGTTAGATCAGAACAATTAAAAATAAATTACACCTCATGATTCACAGAAATAACTTGGAGTAACTATTTTCTGTGTGATGTTGTCAGTCTCTGACATCCTTTCAGATAAATTTTGATCTACTTTTCTTTAGAAGGTTGCTTCATTGAGGTTTTACTTGACATTTTTATGCATTACTTTCTAAAGGTCCTACAACAGAATTTCAATCAGGTTGAGATCTGGACTTTGATTGTGCCACTGCAGCACCTTCATTCTTTTCTTTTTCAGCCTGTTTGCTGCTGTGTTGGGGAGTGTTATCATGTTGCATGACCAGATTTAAGCATTTGACTCTCGATTTCTCTCAGACAGAGGAAATTTTTGTTGCCTGAATAACAAGGTGCTCAGCTACCACAACTGCAAACCAAACCCAAATCATCAATGCTCCAGTTTCATGCTTGACAGTTACTATGAGGTGTTTGTTCTGATAGGCTGTTTTGGTTTTTACAAAATTTGGTGCTATGAAAAACACCTTCACTTTGGTCTGTTTAAAAGATATTACTCTGAAAGTTTTGTGGCATTTTTGGATGTTACTTTGCAAACCTAAGCCATGTTTCCATGTGCTTTTTTTTTTTTTTTGGAAAGGACAGCCTTTCTCCTGTTCCTTTTCAAAGCCATTCACGTGTTACTGGGGCTTTAACTTTTATATTTAACATGCAAAGAGCCCGGTAATATCTGAGATGTAGCTCTTGGGTTATGTTGAAATTCTTGATGATTCCACATGACCTTGGATGAACTTGCTGGGACATCCACTCTTGGGAAGATTGACAGCTGTCATGAACGTTTTCCACTTGAGAATTATTTCCCCACTATAGAATGATGAACTCTAAATTGTTTGGAAATGGTTTTATAACTCTTCCGAGATTGATGGGCAGCCGCACTTGGTTCTCTGAGGTCATTGTCGATGTCTTTTCTCCTTGACATTGTGCTAACACACCTCTGAATGCTCCAGATCAGCAAACTGTCAAGGCTTCTACATTTATAGAAGTACTCAGACTTACTAATGAGAACTTAATTGAGTGCATTTGATCAGTAGCATCAGCCTGTGACTTACCTTCTTAATTCCTTTGGAAGCAGTAAGGGCATACTTAGTTGTTCATTCCTCCTGCAATTTGACTTAGTTTTTGTAACATTACCTATGTTGTTCTTCAACTGAATTTTTTTTGTTCTTACTTTGAAGACCTCATTCCTCTACACTGTTATATTTTTAAAAACTTTTACATGACAGATAAGGTACTTACTTAACTACAGTTAAAGTTAAGATTAGTTAAAAATAGTATAAACATTTGCTAAGATGTGAAAAAAATTATCTAAGCTCAATAATGTCTTTTATTACAATATACATTCTTTTAACTTCCAGACAAAGAAACCTGCATAACTCCATCCATCAAAGATCAAACACTTGAAGTAGACAACAAAGAAAAAGATCAAACACAAGTTATATAGGTTTCACTCTTTTGGCTGAAGCTTTTGTGAACATGTGACTACAGTTTTCTTTTTAATTCTTGGACAGTTTTTTCTTTTTTTCTTTTGAATCCCGAATCTAGCATACTTAACTCAGTGTTTGGTGAATATACCAATGTCTATTATACTCTGACACAAAAGACATACTACTTTTTTACTCCTTAAAGCACAAACATGTAATCACTTTTCCATCTTTCATTGAAATGCCTTCCATCTCAAATATTTTTGGGAAACGAATTGGGGGGTTGGGAGTAGGAAGTGGCATTTTGGGATTATTTGTGGGTATCTTCATCACTTTGTGGACCAAAATCGAGATACAATGTGAGAAATGTAGCTTTATGCTTTACAACTGCATAGACATCTATTTCAAGGCAATTATAAGCTTTTAAGCTCTTGGGGGCCATATCAAATGAGGTGGTGGGGCCGCATGTGGCCCCTGGGCCTTGAGTTTGACACATATGCTCAAGTACAACAGAAGCACTACACGCAAGTATTAAAAACATTATTAATATCAATTGTCAAGTTATCATACACGATATGCGTACAGGGACCGAGTCTTTGCATAATCCACCCATTTAATATATATTACAACTTCACATTATGCATTGTTAATGGTTTGGCCGCTCTGAATGTCAGGTAAGTCCTGTGGCTGCCGTCCAGTGAACATGTTGTTCAGATGTAGGACAGATTAGCAGTGATGTCTAATTGAGGCAGAAAACTGCCACTCATTCACTGAACACGCTACTTGACAAAACACTTGTTTGACGCTAATGCCTATTGATCACCACAAGGGTGGCGAAACTGTGAGACACGCTGGCATGGATCCACTCTAAGGGAAACAAACCATTACAGTCCAGCAGCACAAAAAGCAAAATGTCTGTTTTAAATTTTCATACGAGGAGAATGGTGCAGTTTATGGCTTCCATCACATATCAAAAGCAGAATCTTGAGAAAATAAAAGAATGAATGATGAATTTTGTTGGGCGTGTGGGTGTGGATATTCTTTTTAAGATTTTAAATTACACAGAGCCCTATACTAAAATGTAGTCAGGGATTGCTGTGATGTGTTTCATTTACAACTAATTTCACATAAAAGGTCTTCTCAGGGGGGTTTCAGGCACACAAGGACATTCAAAAATAATTGTGACCTTCCGTACGGGGATCAGCACATGAATAGATGGGAGCCACTGTAGTGTAAAACACTCTGATCATCTAATGGAAAAAATGTGCCATAAATCCACACCACTGCAGTAATCGACCGTAATCGCAGAAATGTCTGTGGATTTTCATGTGACTGATGCACATTGGTTTCCTTTTAATTAGAAAATTTAATTTGAAATTAAACATAATTTCTTTCCTATATGTTTTCTTCAAATTCTACAGTATACTTTGTTCAAAAACTTTGATGGTTCAATCTCTGAATTTCTCTGGGAATCGTTGCAGGTAAAATGTTGAACAAGCCTCTCTTTCAAGGTACACACACAAACACTCGGTTTCACATGTACAGGTGTCTCGTGGGGCCTGCTTGCTGTGCTGCATTCTTCTGGATATGCTCAAACAGAATATTCAGGCTTGAGGGCTTGGGACAGGGCCAGTCTCATCTCCTCGATTTTGGGTCATAAACACGGCCTCTGCCCAAGGACTGCAGGGCCTTTTAAAACAGGGCTCAGCTTGATTGGACACACTTCCCTCTCTCCCTCTCGACCGCTAGCAAGCCAGCTGATCAGACAGGCAGAACAAAAACGAGCCCTTACAAGCCAGTCCACTCTAGTACAGTACAGAGAATGTATTTTTTTCACAAAAAATAAAAACCTTCTTCTTTTCACCAACCCTTGTAGATGATGGAAACATTTGTAAGATTAAAAAGCCTGGTATTTTTGTACCACTGTAACACTTGTTCAGTGTCAGCAGCTGAGTTCAGCAGAGACCCCAGCATCCAGATTAGCGAGGGCACGAAGCAAAACCAAATCTGTCCAGTGGGCCAGGCGAAAGTGGCGACATTTAAAGTGAAAGTGAGGCTCATGAGGTCCTATGCAGTCTCCATTACAGTCTTCATCACAGTGGTGTTTTGAACGTCTAATTTGTCCATGAATATTACAACGTGCACCATTTGGCTCATGAATATGAAATAGACGGAACCACAGGCTCTCCCCATAATTAATAGTCGACACACACACAGTCCGTCCATCGTCAGCTCTGTAGCTCTGCAGCAGCTTTTCCTCTAGTGCCTTTAGCCAATCACAGCCGATCATAGCCTTAGCAGAGTGTTAGTGCTGGGACACACTGCCTGTTGAATAACTTGAATGCAGCCTTTTGTTGCCATGGATATTTTAATGGATTGCAAGCGCTCTCCTTCTCCTTCCGTGTCGCTCTTCTGTCCGTCTAATCTACACACACAGACAATTGTTTTTTTTTTTTTAATGTGACAGCCCTGATCCCTTGGAACACCAACTTGCACTATCACGAAGCAAAAAATGTGATTGTAGTACTTTATTTACTGCTGTTGGATAAACAGAGAGATCTCTGTAGAAACAACACTGAAACATGATGCAGCTAATGCACCAAAAATCCCTGCCCATCCGTTTACCCTGCCTTGAGCCGCGTGGCTGTGCTCCAACATGGCCATATGCCCCTTAGCCGAGCTGCTGTACGGTATATTAAATGAGTCATGATACATAGTCAACATATCATCACTACCCAGGAATGACAAAACCAGACTGGAGGAAACTGGTAGGTAGTGTAATGAATGGGAATGCTGCTTTTTGTGCCTGGTTCACTCGGGCACCATTTCAGTGAAATAAATGGCAATACAGAATAAAGTCATTAAATCTACCCACTGTTTTGAGGATGAGCAAATCAATATTTTTGTTGCTGGCCTTATTTTGAGTCCAAAGAAACTTTCTGGTATGACCTAGATTTAAAATAATAATAATAATAATAGTAATACAGTTAAAACAGATGCAAAATTTTCTTGGGCCATCTGTGTGTATATATATATATATATATATATATATATATATATATATATATATATATATATATATATATATATA
>JAOWBL010000018.1:1267823-1320450 GCA_028564865.1 Zenarchopterus dispar | reverse complement strand
TGTGTGTGTATATATATATATATATATATATATATATATATATATATATATATATATATATATATATATATACTCATTTGTTGTTGCCTGGAAGGGAATTAGTACATGAACTTTTGGAGCATCTTATTTTTTAGTGTAAAAATATATTTTGTGGTGTCAGATTCTTAAATAGGAGGATATAATGGTTTTGCCTAAGGCACTTTGAAATGAATTTTTAAGTTTATCAAGAAAACAACTGATACAGTGAATTTGGCATGCTCTTCCATGTTTTTGGAGTTATCTGAGGTGATGCGATGAAGAAATTCTTACCTTAAACATCAACATCAGTTCAAACAAAAGAGAACTACTGTATTTCTCTTCAAAACGAACACGGTGTGTCTAAGTCTCACAAGCTCTGCAGTGCAAGACTTTATTTTGAGACTTCAATTAACTAAGTCACAAGGTCCCTTGATTTGTCAGATTCTGCCCTGCACATCCATGACAAGGACATCTTCTAGCTATGTATCATGATGTCTCCAGCACAGCAAATGGGAAACGGACATGTTGCTGGTACAGTATTAAGACATGTGTGGATACTGTATTCATTTTAAAAGTTTTTTAACAGACCAAGGAAGTAGTGATATGCTTCTGCGCCTTAAAAACCTGTTTTGTTTTGGGTTTTTTTTTTTTTGTTTATGCTTCCATAATGTTTTGGAAAAAATGTGTATTTTGTTTTGAGGACACAACCAACATTTTCCAACTTTAGCTGGATTGCTTTTTCCAGCTGTACTGTATGAAAAAAGATGGCATGCAATCTTTGCCATTGCGTTTTCTGTGGTGAACAGCTTTCAGATCTGATTCTGGCTCAAACATATATGGCTTGTTATTGTTGAAAGTGATACATAATCAAAGTTTTGTTTATTATAGCTTGGTGTGAACCTTGATGTTTTTGACCACCAACAGGAGTTGAAGGTGCTCATGAGGCGACCGATCCCCTCAACCAAAGGCTGACAGACATTTGGCCCATCAGAAGACATTTTGGTCCAGCCATTGAAAAACCAAACAATAAAAACAATCAAAAGAACGTGTTTATTATGAAAAATATGGGATTTTTTTCTTTCTTTTTTTCTTTTGGCAATATATACCATTTGAAATCATAAAGATACCATGCCATCCTTCAAATAACAATATGGAGGGCTTTAAAACCATAAATATGGAATTGGGTTATTTTAAGAATAAATTCCCAGTAGGAGGAGGAGGACACTTGTTTTTCTTATCAACTCTCTTTGGTTATTCAAGTGCTTCTTTTTTTTGTCTTTGTTTTTTGTTCTCTTTTGTTTTGTTTTTTACATCTTTCAGCCCATCAGCAGCACATTCAAGTGGAACCACGTGGCTACATAAGCAGTTTTTCTGCTTAAGGTTTCCTATTACCAGTTCTATTACTTCAGGAAGTTGTGCATGTTTTTCTTTTGCATGAAGATGGACAAGGAAGAACAGATTTTAAAAGAGCTATATTGTGGCTGTTACAGCACATTTTGAAATATTGTTAAAGAACAGGGACACCTACGATCATTTTAACAGTTCTGATTCTGAATCTGAACTAGATGAAGCTGAAGAAATCAATGAGAGTGACTAGATAACACTGAAGAAATTCCTAAACTACAGCTGGCATTAGCTGAAGATGAAGAAGACAAAAAAATCAGTTGGATTCATGGCAGAGGAGCTGGATCACAAGATCTCAGACGTTATCTCTATTGTTACATTTGAAGATGACAAAGAAAAAGAAACAGCAAATTCTCAACATGGGACACAGTCATGTAGACATAAACTTTCTCCACAGTTAAAGTATAACATACTGATGGATACTTTAGAAGTATCATGGGGTGAGTTTCAAAACTTTAAAGTTATTTACTTAACACTAACTAAACGCTACATTGCTGTTACCTATTACATATAGCTGTTGTTAGCTCTTAGATACTGTTGTTTTATGCTAAGTGATGCAAATGTGGACAGCTTTTGTTACCATACCATACCTGGCTCCCCATGAGGGTGTTAATCCTAACAAACTTTGAGGCCCAAGTTCTCACAAAACTAATTTGGGGGAATCAAATGGCCACATAGTGTTTAAATATTTTTCAGATTTCCATGTGTTAAATGTCGTTGTACAATTTAGAATTTTGTGACATCTTCATGTTTGACAGGATGTTTAATTATTCGTGATATTTTATTGTTCCACCTAGTATTTAAAAACTGTTTGGAGGTATAACTGTAGCAACGCTAACATAGAAGTACCCTGGATGAGAAAAAAGTCAAAAAAAGTCTTCTGGTGTCCACTTTAATTTGTATTTAAGTCAAGTTTTGACACACTCTCCGTGGCATGAAAACATCACCCCTGAAAACACCCGCTATACTGATAGAGATGATGGAGGAATAAATAAAACACTGACTCTCCTGTGGGAAGGCACACACAATCTCCAAGTCTCTGTTTTAAAGACAGTGATGCATGCTCATCCAATCAGCTGTCAGGACCCACTAAATGAAACTACAGCGCGACAAATTGTGGGGACGGTGGTCAGGCACCACCGTTTTCTCTAAAGTTATTAATTGACTCACTACGTGTGAATGAGATAAAGACGACTCCTCAGTTTTGAGCCAGTATTTCCTGCCTGGATAATTAAAGTCCATGCTGCAGGTGCTAGTTAGATGAGCAAGCAAAATTTGGCTTGAGCCGTGTGTTAATGGAAGTGCATTACAGAACACTAGTGCTATGCTAAATGTCTGTTTTAATTACTGATTAATATGCTTATTAATGTGTTAAAGAACTGACTTCCACCTTGGCAAATGGAAGGAAAAGAGCTGAAAATATTTTTTTTCTTTCTCGAATTCAGTGAACTATACTGCAATCCTTACCAATCTAATGAACTTTTTCCTGCTATCTAGATTAAATTTCATTATTTCTGCAGAACCATGTGCCGATCAGAGATGACTTCACTTCCATCTGGAAAGGCCATGGATTCATCTGCTGTCCTTTCAGTTGTGGGTCCGTGGCTCTAAAGTTGGTGATCTTATCAGTTTTGGTAGCTCAAGTTTAACAAAATGAGATGAAATGACAAACAAAAGATTTAGAAAAAAAACTTGGTTCCACAGAGATTATGTCCTCAAAAGAAGCTTTCAGTGACTTAAAAGTCATGTTGGTGACTGGTATGGAAAGCAAAATTCGCTGCAAATAATGTGAAGGATTCATTTTCTGCTTTATTTTTTCCTATTTTGTCTCTTTAATTGACTTCTCATTTCATGAAGCTTGCACCGACAAATAATAAATGTGGAGCTGATTCATGAATTGTCAAGAGATATGGTTCACAATTTGCAGTATTATCATAGAATACTGTATGCTAAGATGACATTCATTCCATTTGTGTATTTCAGTTTCACTGGATTTATTTCTAATATAATATATTTTTCTTTCTACAACACCACAATTTCCGTTCGGGCATAAATAAAAACCTCATATCTTTTACTCTTTTCTTAAATTACATCATCCAGCCATGATGTAATTTTCTTTTTTCTAGCTTTTATACTGATGATAAAACTGGATTTTCCCTCCAGTCTTTGCGCCAGATTTATGTGAAGTGGCAACGCCTGAATGAATTGTAGAGATCAGAAGTGACGTTATTGATTACTCACTACAGTCCGGAAGACGTACCGAGTACCAAATTCTGAATATTCTGAGCCATCATGATGCCTCAGAATACTCACAGAAAATACAAAAAACAACTTTCTTCAACGACTAGAACAAGGAGTCTGTCATCAGCTGGCAAGGCCCCCGCAGAGCTTTGATCTCAGCTTCATGGCGTCACTCTGGGAGTGCATGGGGAGACGAAAGCAACAGACGCAGCCTAAATCTACAGAAACACTGTGGCAAGTAGCTTGGAGCAACCCAGTGAGCATCGCAGAGAACTGCAGCCCTTTTAAGGAAAAGTTGTTCAGACCAAACACTGATTCAATTTACCACACTCTGAAGTTAAGTGAGTGATGAAAATACTCTCAACGTTATTTCTGAAGGCATTTACACCTTTAGTGCCCAGAAATGCACAGTGCAGTAGCTCAACATGATTAAAAGCCCAGTGTTACACCTCTGACTTACAACCATTTTTTTTTCACACTGCACCTGAAAAAGGCCTTTTTTTCCCCGGATAGATTATATCAGCCATGTTTTCTTAAAAATAGTTACCTACCTGCTGTTTATTTACAGTAAATATACATACAAATTTTAGTTTGTTTAAAAAAATTTAAACTAATTTTATTCCACTGATGAGTAAATGATGTGTGCACATAGCCCTTTTTTTAATGTTGTAATGACTGGTAAAAAAAAGATTGAATAACATAGTCTCAGTGAGAACTGTTTTTTAAAGTTATTGGGACAGATATATCAGCTTTGAAATAAAATGAGTAAAAGATAACATATTGTTGCAACTAAACCTTATTCTAAGCATCCTTTGCATATAAGTGTCCTCCGCTGAACATACATAGCAAGTGAAAGGCACTTACTTATTACAGAGGATGGAAGGGACAAAGAAAAGCATCTGTTTACAAGAATTTCTCCTTAGTTTCAAAGGAAATTGAGAGGTTGACCAATATTGTATGCATGACTGAAGGAGCACAATCTTACCATCAGGTGTTAGCATTAAAAAAAAAAAAAAAAAAAAGGAAAATATAGCAGAGGCGTCTCAGAGTACACTGAAGAGGCAATCTTGTCATCACTAAAAGATTCCCTTTTCAGCTTAGTTACTAGTTTACTGGGGCTTTCTCCTTCGCTAATTAAGCCAATCTAGTGGATTCCAGCGTCTATTACCATTGCTGTTTGCCAAAGGAGAAATGAACTAGATATTAATTTCATTTTAACACCAGTTTGGTAGCTCATGTAGTTCTATCATGAATTTTTGTGTATTCCGAGTGAGTTGCAACATGTGAGTCCATGCATGAATAGCTCTTTGCAATGTTAAGACATCTGATCCAAATTAACTGGCAAAAGATAAAATGTATATTAATATGAGCTAAATTAGATAAATAGGGGACGTTATAGAGGGGAAGATGGAAAGAGGAGTGTGTGCTGAACATGAGAGAGATAGAGACTCATCATGGCAGTCATCACTTCAGTTATTATCCCTAATTCTCGAGGGGAATATCTCTGTAAGGCGGAGTAAATTTGATGCTGATAAGCAGACAATGAGATTCGCCCGCATCATGAGGAGCCAAAGCCTTTCCAAGGGCTTCCTTTCACCTAGATTAAGTTCGAACTTCATGCATCACATGACAGAATACTCGCATGGCTCTCGTCAGTGTTGGTTGGACTCTGCTTTGTGGTCGTGTTTTGAAGCAACGTTGCCACCAGGTGTTGCACAAACTGTTGGTGGGATTTGACTCTCTTCTGTCCGCCCTCTGAGAGTCTCAGTCTAATTAGCACGATGAGCCAAATCACAAAATGTTAAGGGAGAATCTGTAGCTTCTCACATCAGTGCATCCTGCAGGAAGTGATCTATGTTGTAAATATGCTGTGGATGAAAGCAGAGCAATCAAGGGTTTAGTTTTACATAAATAAACAAAATATAATGAAAAGCCACAAAGATTCTGTTTTAGGCACGTTGCTTGAATGTCGCTCATATCTGTTTGACAGTCACTCAGCAGGTTCAGGATTTTGACCTGGACTGGAGTATCTTAAACTGTTTTGTTGGATTGCTGTAAAATGTTGTACTGTCACATAATCAACAAAGGATCAATTCTACTGGCTTTGGTGATCCACTTACTTCTCTTTCTAGTCCCATCTAGTGGTTTTTGACATTTTATAGAATCTCTTGATCTCTGGGGATAAATCTGACTTTTTTTCTGGATGAGCAGAGGACTTGGGGTGCACTCACACTAGACAAGTTGTATTGTGCCATGCCCAGGCATGACTAACCCCCCATCCCCAAATTCCCAGCTTGCATGTACACTATGCTTGTCTCAGCTGTGGTTGAATCCGACTGTCACTTGCACATACTTCATCAAGTTGTTAGATTAAGCAGCCATTAGTTTACCTGAAGCACTTGAATCTTAGAGAATCAGCAGAAAGGAAAACACAACAGGAAATATGATGCCATCACTCCTGACTTTGTGGGGTGTTTTTTTTTTCTTCTTTTTTTTTTTTTGGACTGTTTGTTTTTTCTGGTCTTATACAGTTGTATCATGTTTTTGAAATTATAAATTAGGCAACGAGATAACTCAACAAATACAAGGCATAGCACAGGAGACCCAGGTCATCAGGTCAAGGTTCATTGCTGTTTGAAGGATAAAAGCCACTCTTCTGAGGACAATAATGTACACATTTTGGACAAAGAAGACATGTTTTTACAGAGGAGGAAAAGTAGCCATCTATGAAAAAACAACTTTAAATGGAGGAGAGGGCCTAAAACACCTGCAATGCAGCTTTGAGACTCCTACTCCAGTCGTTTCACAACCACTGATGCAGTAATGTGACCAAAACCAGTTATACCATTTAAAATGAAGAATAGACTTTAAAGACCCACAAGAGTGATGGGAGGGTCAGTTATTTGCATATAACTTCAACAGTTTATGAACTCAAAGCTCCCCCATGTCAGTTTGAACTAAAGATGCATTCTGGATAGAAGATGAAATGTCTTTAAGATCCGTGAAAAGAAAGTCCAGTTATCCTGATGCTGACCTTTAAGCATTAACATGACCTGGATTATCAAGAGCCGACACCAGCGTTCGCATTAGGCAACAAGGTTGTTACATGGTTGTCACCAGAAACTGTACTGGGGTACTGCTTTCTAAACCATTCCTATATGTTGAAATTTTTGTGTTTGGGATAGGCGAGGTGTATTTAGTCACCAGACCAGATTTCTATCAGACTCTAAACCTCCTGATGAGCCCGTGTTTTTTCCATGATTGATCTCCACGTAACTGCAAACCAACATGTGATTGAGTATTAATCCTGCATTCTATGGTAATCAAACAACCATAATCATGTGATTCAAGGCTTTTGATTTTGTTTTGTTTTTATATTCAAATTCAATTCAATATCAAAAATACTTATTAATTAGTATGCTGGGACACTGGGAGAACTGCATCAGATTTTGACAAAACGATTTACATAAACATCAGGTCTTTTTTGTTTGTTTTGTTTTGGTTGAGCCTTGTTCTGGTTGCTTGGTGGATGTCCACATCCTTGTGTTCCCACCAGATAAAAACTGAGCCAAGCAGGCAAACAAACTCAAGTTTGTTTTAAATATACTACGGCCTATAAATTGTGAAAGCATCCTAGAAAAGATGTGTATAAATGCCATGCATTTACCACTTATAAAACAATGTGTTTCAGCTAATTTCTTATGAAGACCCTGAAAAAGGAAATGGATTAAAACACCATGGTTAACAGTGAAACTCCTTTATATTCTGTAACTATTGTTGGAGTTCTGAATTCTTCAACAATCTATGGTGAAAATGTGTCAAAGTGACCACATAACATTTCTCTTGCAGCATAAACAAGGCTACTTCTTGATATTCTATATATGTTCTCAGAATGTTTTATGTCTTACCCTATTATGGCATGGAAAAAAAGCTGTTGTCCTCTCCTTGAAAAAACAGCCTCCAAACATAAAACAAGAAGAGAGCTTTATATTTAAAAGATAGGGTGATAATTTATTTTTTGTCTATTTCATGTATAGTTTCATTGGTAGTGCCAGATAATTACATGTTCTAAAGTCTTGCTTAACTGTATTCAAATTTAATGTAAAATCACAAGAATGGTTGCCGTTTTTCACCAATGACCTGACTGCAGAAGAGATATAATATAAAACTACATTTTAGTTCAACCTTGTTTTGTGGCTGCTGTATGTTGTGCAACTACACTCAGGTTTATATACCAACAATTGGGCTTGAAATCATTTCTCTAAATTAAATATTGAGTACAGATGTGTAACCAAACCATAATACTTCCTTTAGTGGTTTTAGTTGGGAAACTAGAAAAAAAAAGATGTCCTCCATTGGTGTCCTTTTTTATGTGAGTGGAGTTCAACTTTTTTTTGATTTTATAGAGAAGAGACACTATATTGCACTGGCATGATAGACCAGGCCTGGGTTTACAAACCAAAACTGAATAAATACCACTAAATAAAAACATGGCTTTGGTAACTATAAAGTGTTCAAACTTATTATTATGAGCTGCTCTTTCTTGAAATGCAGATTTTAAAGCATAAAATAATTAGGCAGCTGCCGTGTATAGCAACTAAAACAATCTTTGTCCTGCTCCAAACAGAATATCTGAATACAAACTGGACTTTAGGACATCTTTTTACTTGCTTCCTTTGACGTGCCATGCTTACTGATATTCATAAAATGTATTAAAAGAAATAATATAAAAGATTAAATAAGCCACTTCTTTGAACTTAACTAATCAGCATCAATTAGTATCAACTTGGTATCAGATCTAAAAGTCTTCACAAAAGCCCGGATCTGTGCTTTCCTGTTGGTTGCTGTTTATTTATGCCCTTATAATTTAAAGAAAACTTTTGAAATTGTACACACACAAAAAAGAAAAAAAGAAATAGAATGGTGGTAGTGGAAAAAAAATAGAAAAAGAAAAAGTAATTGCCCTCAGGACATTGTTTACTGTGATTATGCATACTTCAGAGCAGAGGGGCGAACTTTGCTGTGCTTCACATCATAATACTGCCATACCTAGCGTATAATCACAGAAAATTATGTTGACTCGTGCAATATTGCTAACTGTATATATGTGTAGGATGGTGGGAATCTGTAGAAAAATCTATAAAGGTCATTATGGCATTTGAAGCAAGTGGATGGTTGCTGAGGGGGCAGAAACATGGCACCCGTAGACTGAACACACTCTTTCTATCAAAGCCTCTCACTGAAGTTGATTGCTAGCTCCTGCTGCAGGCCACTGCAGACACATGGTACACTACACAGATGGTGAAGTAAAGCACCAACAGTCGCAGTCATAACAGTTATGACATTTCTGCCATAAGTTGTGATTTTTTTGCAGACATCAACACTGTCACTCTAAATGAGTCACACTCTGTAGTAACGGGCAGGCACATATTTGCATACGGTCTCTTCAAGCATCACTTCCCCAATATTTGTGATTTAGAAATGCAAAATTGTGAAAGACACAGAGCAGGATTTGCTGAATAATCCCCTTTCTGGTGCACAAAAGCATAATTTAAGCTGCTACAGTGAATTTTAAGTCTCTCCCCAGCCTGGCATGCATTGGACTCTTTCACACCCGAGCAGTCCAACTCAGATCAGCTTGTCTCTTGACTCAACACAAACACATGTTTTCTAGAGGTAGTACTAGAAAGATACAGAGAGCCATCTATCAAAATGGAGCTGGAGGAGATCCTGGCAGTCACTCTAATCTCAAGCTTCTACCCACTCACTTCTCTATACCACAGTGGCACAAAGTGCTTTTATTTCTAAGGTTTTACATTCTGAGACATAAGGAGTTATCTGGTCCTCGCCAGGTCTTAAAATATGAAAAATATTTTATCAGGTGAACAACAGAATATGACATTTACAACTATGTTATTATTCATTTAGCCAAAACTAAGGCAGAAAGAAGCACAGTGTGTGGAAAAAAATTACATCAAATGATTTATTAACTTTTAAAACTCTCATTAGCAGCAACAACTTACATTACTCATTTTATGTCTGATGTTATCAATCTCTCCTATTGTCGAGAAAATCTGCAGGTATTTCTTTATCAACAGTTTTCTTAAAGGGCTTATATTATGAAAACAAAATGTCTATCTTGAGGGGATACATGTGGGTGTTTAAGTGACTGCTAAGTCAAAATCTTGAGATAATACAAACTTATCACTATTTTTTTTGGGGGGAGGGGGGAGGGTTGACATCTGAAAATATATATATTGTTCAAATTTGAATGGTTCTGTGACATCGAAGATCTAGGTCAGAGTAGAAGCTATCCAGCTTCCCATCTCTACAGTAAGAATCACTGAGCTGTAACCCCTGGATCCCACCAAGCATGGAAGAGCTGTAAAATGACCGTGCTGCACCAGCCACTGTGAATTGTGGCCGTTCTAGTTAATGAGAGCGATCCCACCACAAGTGCCAGGACACGGTGACGAAACATCCCAAAAGTGACTGCTCATTCCGCTCGACTAAACATGTGCGCCAAGTCTACATTGATTTTTGGCCACAGCAAAGCCTGCTACATTTACACAACGGCAGATTGACCTATCAGGAAGTCAGACACAGGAATTTAGTCAATTTTTTAAAATAAAACACCAAGTGGGATCCAGTAGGGTCCAACTCACATATCACTTGGTACTCGGAGACGCTCTGTTAAATCACAGCAAAACCTGACCGTGGTGAGACCCAAGGATAACACAGATTTTAAGTGTGTAGCTGAGTTAACTGGCTCTCTCCACCTCTCAAAACTTGCTCCTAAGATCAAAACTTTGAAAACATTTGAAAAGGCTCTTTTTCTACTTTGTCTTTGTGGTATTTTTACCAAAATTTGTCAGATGTTTTATTATAGGCTATGAAAATTGTGGCAGCACTTGGAAAAAAAAAAGACTCTTTTAAGGTCCCCACAACAGTTTTAGCCAGGTCTGGACTTTGACAAGTCTGACAGACCAGACCCACATCTAAAAAGATGGCGAATTTGAAAATAATCCATAGGTCCTCCCAATCCAAGGGGTTTGGGTCCTCCTAATCCAATCCAGTTGATTGATGCTACGATCAATCAGAACAACATACTAGGTGGTGTATTCAGAGCAATGGAAATGAGTCCACAGGGGAGTGACTTGTGTGCCCAAGTTTGATAGAGCCAGAGAGAAAGCAATGCTCTAAAAATGGAATTTGTAGCAGAATTTGAGAATAACTGGTGAATTGAAATGTTAATCCAGTATCTTTCACATCTGGGGGTAACACTGCTGGCTACAGCCATAGCTTACTTTATTGTTAGAGCAAATTTACCAGATGCCTGTTATCATTTGTAAATTAGATGGATCTTATCCCTATGAGACTGTCACGGATGACCTTGGTGGCCAACGTGTCTCACCATTTCTTCTGTAAGAGCCAAGATTCAGAACTGTCGAATATCACCTGGCATTGGGCACTTTGAATCTCTCTCTCATTATGGATGGCAAGTTGCAGGGCCAAGAATCCAAATTTGTTTGCCTCTTTCGCTCGGTCCTCCATCAGGGTGATCAATGGAGCAACAACAACCACCAGTGGGTTTCACTGAGTCCCATTTAGTTACCGGTGGAGCAAATTGGTAAATTAAACTTTTACAGGAGCCTGTCAGCAAAACAGCAAATGCATTTACCTTGCAAAGGAATGATTTTAGTGCCACCATCTGTTAATTTTTTAAAGAAAAAGTCTGAATCTATATCTGTCGATGCCAAAGCTGATTCAAACTGTCACTATCCTTCAACTGCAGCCACCTACACTCTGTTGTCTTCCTGTTAAGCCCTCCCAGAGACTCGCTCCACAAGAACAGACTGATTTGACTGGCTTTCTGTGACTTTTGGATGTAGTTAATGAGCTTCAACAGTTGTAGTTAGAGGTACCTGCAAAGCAAATTTAAATTTGATAGTGGTACACCTAAATTTCCAGGCTAGACTTTGACTGGACCATTGGAGCAACTTAACTCTTTTTTTAACAAAGTTATTATTAGTCAAATTTAATGGTGTGTTTGAAATCAGTGTCCTATTACATCATCAAATTTCAGCCAAAATTTAGCTGTTTTGCACCAACCATGAATTATACTGTAACAAAGGAGAGATGGGGGTCACCTTTTTCTTCAAGGCACAAAAGGAATGGGGTACAGCACAGGCATGTGGTTCATTAACATAAAGAAGCAACAATATTCAAATATCTTGCTTGAGAAAACCAATGTTTGCAGCCTCCACATTATGATGATGATAGAGCAAATCCACTACAAAAGACACATGTACTGTGTCAAAAAGATTTTGTGTAGAGAGCAAACCTGCCATGATGCGAGACACAAAAGCCGGACAGCAAGTCCACTCAAACCCAAATACACACAATGCGGTACCCAAATCAAAGACACAGTTAACATGACAACAAAGTAGACAAACAGGCGTGTACTTCTACATCTGAGGCTGTGTCTGACTGACATTAAAGGTGTTAGGCACTCGATAATCTAAATTTGTCAGTTATTATCTTCGTTTGAAAACAGGGTCATTAAAAAATAACTCAACATTTCAGGCTTTACAACCTGCACAGTTTCATTTCCCAAATGAATAGAGGAGATAATCAGTGGCTTTATAAGCTGGAACTAGAGTGACTTCTAGCTTTTCCACTGATGTGACAGCCTTTTACTATACTGCCTGTTGTTTTTAACACCTCGAACTGTGACAAACTGTCTTCACTCTGTTGCCTATCTATCTGAAACCTTCCTTTCCACCTCACCAGCTGCTTTTTGTTGGTTTAACCTTTAGATCAGATGTTTTTGTTTTTTGTTTTTTTTTTTTTGCATTTTTTTATGCCAGATTTTCTGTTCTATTTTTTAAGAGAACATATTTATTTTTTACATGTCTATTCACCTTGTGAAAAACAGGACAGTTCTTGTTTACAGCCATACAAGATCAGTTTTTGTTTCCAAATGTATTGTCCTGAACTTCAGTGTTTAACATGCTTACTGAAGCTGTAACATCTGAGTTGTTTACTTTGCAATGTCTCTGAGCTATGCATGGTCTGACCTTGAGGTGAACTTGATGGGACATCCACTCCAGGGAAGATTGACAACTGTCTTCAATGTTTTTCACCTCTGGAAAATCTCTCACTGTACAATGACAGACTGAAAATTGTTTGGAAATGACTTTATAACCCTATCAACTTTGATGGGCAGTAACAATTGCTTCTTGAGGATCATTGTTGATGTCTTTCCTCCTTGGCATTGTGTTAACACATACATGAATGCTGCAGAACTGAAACCTGTCCAAATTTTTGCAGTCAGAGCATGTTCAAGTGCATTTGATCAGCACCAACTGTCACCATCTTAAATCTTATGAACTTATTTTTTTCACGCCCTGGTTATGCAATTCTGATTAGTTTGTTACATAATTAATGATATTGTGCAGTGCCATCCATGTTATTGAACCAAGGTTGTATTTCTTTGATTTTAAAAATTGAAAAGTTTTTTTTTAATATATATATTTTTATAAATGTCTTTTTTTTTATTTTAGCCTGATATGATTTTTTTCCACATTTGACTATATTTATGTGAATGCAAGCAATCCTGCCATATTAGTTAATATTAAACCGTCAGGCAGGGTGGAAGTGGGCTGCTCTTCACTTTATCCAGACAGGATGTCAGACATAAATTAGCCCCAGTCCTACTACCAATCCTCATATCACACAGAGAAGTATGGAGTGCAACACGACGGCAGTATAAATTGATGAAACAACAAAACAGGGCCCACATAGAGTAAAACATATTCCTCAAAAACTCTGACGGGCCCCATCAGTCACCCAAAGCATAAGTGCAATGCAGAGGATAGTAATTTGAAAATGAATCAGCATTTTTTTTTTTTTTTTTGCTGTTGACAGGCTTTCAAACCAATGGCTTTCAAAAACAGGCATTAGTCTAAACTCTGAGCATTCACTGTTCAGTACAAGATGACCTGCTGTAGTTTAACCAAAACCACCATCACACAGAGAGATATTTAAGCTCGACAGAAGCCTGTTGAATATTTTGGTAAGTAAGAGGGAGAGGGTAAAATCAGATACACAGTCATGTGAAATTAGTGCCCCTTTTATTATTCCTGTTTATTTTTTTAAACATAATAAATCTCATCATACAAATATAACCTCAAATGAAGAAGAACAAAAACTTTTTTTTCAGTCTTAATTATTTCTTGTCGTTTGTTTAAATGCAGCTGTACAAACTTAGTTTGTGATTTCATGATGAATTTATTTAAAAGAGCATTTTTTCCTGCCATCCTTTTCAAACAGCTAGTACTTTTCCATCTTCTTCTTTTGTGCTGTCCTGGACTTTTACATTCAGTGTGCAGGGACACCCACTTCTGAGAAAACTGGTGAATGTCACGAACATTTTCTACTTATGAATAGTTTTTCTTATAGTAGAAGGTTAAATTCCAAATTGTTTGGAAATTATTTGTATAACCCTTTCTATATTAATGTATAGCAACAATTGCTTCTCTGAAACCATTGCTTGTGTTTTACCTAGTCAGCATTGTATTAACAAACACCTGAGGGTTCCAGACCAGCAAACTACTAAACTATCACACCTGCAGTTGATCTATTCATCAATGACTTATGATTAGCTCAGACCGTATGGAGTCACTGAGTGTGATATGTAGGGTTACCCAAATGATTATTTTTTTCTCCATATTTGTTAACTAAATAATGATATGATGAAATAAGATATATGTCGTTGCTCATCTGAGATCATATTTAGCTAAAACTAATATCCACAACAATCAAATTAATTTGTCTTGAAAACATGATAATATAAGAATAAAAGACAGGTAAAAACTTTTACCCATGACTGTGTGTGCCTTGTTCTCAACAGGCATTAATCTCTTGATTTGCTATAATGTTATGGTGCAGTCTATAATTTGCCAGAAACCATTTGAAAAAGCTTCAGTGTTCTAAAGCCCATAGTGATCTCTTTCAATTGCAGATATAATACCCAGGAGCATACAAAAACCAAAAAAAAAAAAAAAAACACCAAGTGCATCCATTAGCTATATCTCCTTGATCCCTAAGAGGGCTACAAGAGGCTGATGTCTATCCCAGCTGACATCGGGCGAGAGGCAGGGTCCACCCTGAACAGGTCGCCAATCCATCACGAGACTAACACAAAGAGACAGACAAGCACGCACACTCATACTTGCACATGAACCCAGCTAACTTGACACGCACATCTTTGGACTGTGCAAAGAAACCAGGGCTCTAGGACAAAACCCAAACTACATACAAAGAGAGAAAATAAGTACTGTGACAAATACTACAGTAGCAAATTACAAATACTTTGCTACTCTGTAGCTTCAAATGTAGCTCATTTTAATGTGTATTCTACTACATTTTGGAGTAAATATTGATACATTGAACTCTTGCATTTCTCTATTGTTTTGCCATGCACATAGAGTTAACATGGATTTTGTTGCTAAACAGCCCAGATTGAAAGTAATTAATAACCAGAAAAAAGAACCTCACTAAACCAGTCAGGTAGAGGTAGACAATTTTAATAGAGCACAATACAAACTGCACAAATATACTACTTAGAGCAAAGAACATGCAGATACAAGGTGATATTTGAATTCATCCATGTGTAGAAATGAATCTTGAAGCTTCCATTGCCTTCTTTAAATGCCTGCTTTCAAAAATTAGCCAGCAGATCTAAAGAATAATTTGATTTTTTTGGAAATGACATTTGTGACTTGACTTCAGCTTGGAGCCTCTTTTTCATTGTTCCAAGCACTAACAGGTCAGCTTGCTTTAACTTTTATAGTTGGGAACTAAATATTAGGTCCAATTGTGATGGTGAATAGCTTGGATGCTACAATTTGGTGCTAACGTTAGGTGACAGTTTCTGAAGATAAATCATTTTTTTAAAGACATATTTATCTTGTTTCTTGTTTCATATTTGTATAGTTCTGTACATCTTCACCCTCCTAAAATAATAGTATATGTCACAATTTCTCAAACTTCTTCAAAAAATAACAAACAAAAAACTAAAGCAAATAGTTTTTGGGTCGCTTTTTTTTTGTGTTTGAAAAAACTTGAAAATCTAACTTAGGTCCTTATTTTAATAGGGTGACGATATTATTCCTGAAACAATCAAAAGAAAAAAAGCAAAATAATTCACAGAGCTATAAATGTAAGATGCCTTGTACCACTGAATTTAAGCACACTAAAAAAATTCACCAAGATGACTGGTAATTCTCTGGTTGATTTTTAAATTTTTTTTTTTTACACTTTTTTCCCACTCATACACTTTTTTTTTTTTTTTTTTTTTTTTTGCACAAGTTAAATCCTTGTCCTGGCACGGATCCATCCCTAACAGACACCGTACAGGTACCACAAGCAAACTCTTGAAAATGTCACACTAAAATTAGATTGAGACTTGGCTGCACCAGCAGCGAACTGTTTTGAACTTTCTCCAGTTGACCTATCACCCAAGGACTGTGGGAAAACTAATTAAAATTTCAAGTTTAGATGGCTCATCATTTAACATCTAAATGAACAAAACTGCTGCACATGCTTGCAACAGGCATTTGAAATTATGAAGTAATTAGCATAATTCCAGGTTTGGTCCTGTGTTAAAGAACATAAATGTGCAGACAGACATCACTTTGGCTCCTCTGTCTTATTTATTTAAAAAAAAAATATTTTACTAAAGGGCAGACTGTTAAAGTGAATGTTACTTGATAGTAATGTGTATTGTTTGACTTAACACAGTGTGATGATTATGGCTAAGATGACAATAGCTATAATCAACATTACCACCAGAGAAGAACAGCGACAAAATTACTAACGTGGATATTTGTGTTATTTCCTAAAGAAAAAATAGTAACAATGTAAAAATGAATCACCTTACTGTAATGATTGTCAAAAGACTTGGATTGCAGGCAGCTTGCCACAAGAAATTTACGAAGGAACGTTATCATGTTAAGCATAAATTACTTCTTTTACGCAGCAGGTTGTGCAAGAACAAAAGCTGTGTTTTTGTGACAAGGAAAAAGCTACAGATAGTTAGATGAGTCACCGCTCACCCCGTTGTGTACCAGTGGTTGACTTCATGCGTGTCACGCATGAAGGGAAATCCATTCACCCAAATGCTTATTTCCCACAGTGAAGGCTTCTGTCAGGGCTGCTGTAGTGAGCAGCTCCGGTGTGGTTCACATTCATTCAGTCCCTTAGCAGGCAGGTAAATGCCAAAACCTACAACTCTTGTCAGGGTGATCACATTTCTTATGTTTCTGCTGTTACTCTCTTGATGATTGAGAACTTTAACAAGGTGATAAACACAAACTCACAGGCCATAACAACAAGTCCCAAGGCTGTTTTTCAAGCGCACATCTCATGTTTGCCACCTTTGATAGCTGCAAATTGTCAACCGAGCAGAACGCTGCACCTATTCTGGAAACAGAGCTCTTCATCTGAGCTCCACCCCCCGGATCCCTAAGAATTGAAGCACATAGCGCACCAGCTCAGGTGGCCCATTGCCCTATTGAGACACTTACTAGAGTTTGGCCTTAATTCTAGCCCTTGCAAGCCCTTTGCGGTGCGCTTAAATAACAAGGTATCAGCAGGTTTTAGAGATGGTGCAGAATGTGAAATGACAGTTGAGAATCATTTGTTGAGGATCAGTCCTTCTCTCTCTGAACAGTAGGCCAAAAGCAAACTTTTAACCCCATCCTAAGTTGACTTTTTGAGATTTCTACTTGAAAATGCCATACATAATCCAAATTATATTTCAGAAATGTAAAGCTGCGTTTGAGTAAATTTCATATCAAGATATCAGTAACACATATGAGATTAGTGCAGAAGGATAAGATTGAGGATGCATATTATCAGGCCGGAGTAAATGAAAATGAAATACAGGACAAATCTAAAAAAAAATATCAGTCTGACAGACATCACCCCTTAGAGTGTATATATCTTTAGATTCATGTAGTGAAAGCCTAGACACTCTAGAAATCTATTCTAGTTCGTCTCACAATTTATCATGCCATTATTGTTTTTCCTTTTTTATAACTAAGAGGTTTTAAAAGACAAATGTTGAGGTATACTTTTCAAATTAGACATTTTGGCACATCTGTGAAACTCTGGATTTTAAAGTTATCAAACTATATGACATGTTTTTAGAACATCTATACTACACTATATGTAGTAATCCAATTGAAATATATGTTTGTTTTGGGGCATCTGTACCAGTTAACCTCTTTATGATTTGAATTATGCATTTACTTAGCTGTGGGTGTTTTCACAAGGCAGTATCTCTGGAACAGCTTATCATACTAGGGTGATTCACACCTCTGTGGAATCTTCACAGCCAATAAAATTCATGGGCAATTCACAAATCTACATCACTTCACGCATTAGCCAATCAGAGTAAAGGAAAGAGTACATGTTTCCTCAAGACTGTTCCCTGCAGTTTTGCTTTTGTACTTTCAACTGACCACAGCGACAGTCTGGGAGATTAGAAATGATTTTGGTTTGTTACTAAACATGGGATTTTTTTCCCATGGCATATTATTTATCAAGTGGTGTTTTTCACTGGAAAATGATTCATGATTGTGATACATCAAAGGTAAGATCAAATTCAGAGTTGGGCTACAGGAAGTGGAGTTTTTTTTTCTCTTCTTCAGCTTCCAATTCAGCGAGATTTTGTCATCCTTTTAAGAACTGTTCACTTAAAGATGCTTGGTGTTCTTCTATGTTGTATCATTTCCCACCAAAAAGCTGTATGTGGAGCTTATCTGAGATATAAATGGGCTGAAAACGGGGCCCCCTGTGAGTTGTCCAACTGGGCTTGCTTATGTGGCTGGCTCAAATGGGATCCAAATAAAACCCCCATTTCAGGCTTTTTTTCTCATTTGTCAACCATGTATCTAAGCATTTCAACTGGAAATAGCACACATAATGCCAACATGGAACCCTTTTAAGCCCATTTATCTCTGTCATACAAATAACAGGTGGGTACTTATGTGACTTACAAATGTGATTGTAACCGTAAAAAGGCTTGAATGACATCTGAGACACCTTCCCCTTCTACCATGTGCTCTCATTTTGTAAAACTGTTATCTCATATATTGTTAAAACATTTTCAAGAAGTTGAGAATACAGAAAAAAATGGTATTAGTTGACCAATTTCGCATTGTAATTATGACCCTGATGACACGTGGTGATGAAGTTTGGACATTTTAAGGCTATTACCCATTACATCCACCTTGAAAGAATAGGTGAAGTTATGCCAGACAGCTAAAAAATACATCTTAAACCATTAAATTAAGGTTTTGGAGAGTTTTCTTACATTTATAAAACCCAAGAAAATGCTAAATGTTTGAAAGACTCCTTTGGTGAAAAGTACAGATAATTTATTTCACCATATATGTCTTAAAAGGCCAAACCAATCAAAGAGACTTTATGAGAGATTCTACAAACTGTAAAGGCTTTCCTCATGCAAGTAAAACCAACCCTTCCCACCCAGTGTGTCCTTCATTTTACAAGCTGGTTGTAAAATCACCACATGTGAATATGGCAAGACACACTTGAGCCTGTTCGGGTTCAAGTGGAAAAGCTTCTGGCTGCAACAGAAATGGCAATTTTAGTTTTGATGTCAGTGCTCTAAATCCAGGTTTCTGTCTCCATTTCAACCGGAGCACACACCACTCCTGCTCACATTTTTAAGGCTGCACTTGCAAAGCAACAACTACAAGACTAGACTGTTTAAATTTTAAAATGCAACCTGTACTTCTGGTTAATCTGTTCAGACTGTAGTAGTAAGCAATAGTGTCATCCACAGTGGTTCGGCTGAGGTTGTGCTTCAGAGACACTGGTAAAGTGCATAATATAAAAATATAAAATTATATAGGACTAGATTTGCAATAATAATCACTGGAAGCTTTGGTTTCCCTCACATCCAAACTCAAAGCGTCCTTCACATGGACCAGCCAGTCCACCTGGCCAATCCGGAGCCCTTTTTTGCAGCAAACGTGTATGCTGAGAATACCTGAACTGAATTTGAATTACCATATGACGTAGGCTTTTTCCTATCAGTAATGTCCTACAGACAACAGGGACCATACCACAGATCCTTAGTCTCTACCAAGCGCTCAAACACATTTTTTTTTGCACCAGTTACCCCCACATCTTCTCAGCCCCCCTCTCTGTTCCTATCTTTATCTCTCTATATTTATATCTCACGCACACCTTTAGAAACACACAAACGTCCACCCTCGAGAGAGAATGCGACAGATCTCATAACAAAAATGGAATAAGGAGGATTTTTAAAAAAGTATCTTTCTTTGGATTTAAGTGTCTGAGCCAACAGTAAATCACGGGTTAAACGGCGATGAAAGACACAAGAATATAAATCAGCCGAAATAAAGGCTACAGCGGACAGGATTACTTGAAATACTTACGCATTTTCCTCAAGTAAATGAAATCGAGGATGAGAACAGCGCAGGAAAATGCAGCAGGGCCCCCCCGTCCACGTTTTCAAGATTTGCAGTTGGACCGAGACACAAATCTCCATGTGAAAGGGGTTGGAGAGGCTGCTGCAGTCCGCGTCTCTCTCTCGATCACAAGTCAAGATGCTCGCCTGCGAAAAAACGCCAAACACTCAGAAAGAGTTGCGCGTATCTGTATCTGCTGCGCGCACAGCATTCCCTCGGATGGAGCGATGAAAACCCCTCGGAGGACGAGCCTCCTTGGACTTGAAGGTATATATTCCTCTGGACTGAGGACGAGGAAATCCTGCAGAGTTTTTGGATGAGAAATGAAGTCCGTATATAGGCCGCTTTCACTCCCAGAAAAAGCGGTCACAGTCCAAAACCTGACTCCCCCCAAAAATGGCAAATCAAATTCGACAAAGGGATAATTAAAAGACTGGCAAATAAAATTAAAAAAAAAAACTGATTTCAACTAAAAAATAAAGTGGTAGTCTGTTTTTTTTATTTTCCCCGAACCAAATGAACCAGATCAGACGGACTATCAACATTTACCTATTTGAAGCATCGTGGATAAGGTGCAGAAGCATCCTAGAAAAAAAACCTCAGTAGGTGAAATAAACGATATCCGTCCCACTGCCACCATCACCCGCGTCGCATCAGGACAAATGGCTTGCCACAGGCTGCTCTGAAAATCGCCGAGCATATGGCACACGGCGTTTTCTGTCAAGTAGAACGGCAAGACTATTCGGGTGCCGTTTTCCCCGCCAAAGCAATTGTTGATTGCATAAGCAATAATTCCGCCTGTCAGGCTCAGGGAGCGTGTGTCCGAGCCGCGTGGGGAGGCAGCGGCAGCATCCGCGTGTGTTTGTGTGTGTGTGTGTTTTCTTGCCACCGGCTCCTAATGGTCCCCCAGCTCGCTGCAGTCCATGACTTGAACAGCGAGCGCGTTAAAAATCTCCAGGCGCGCGCGTGTGTGACTCACAAGTGCGCGTGCGTGCGCGTGTAGGCGTGGGCGCGCTCCTGTATTGCCCAGGGAGCACTTTAACTTTGACCACTTTTGCCTGCGAGTCCATGTGCCCGTTTAGATCACCACCACGGTCGTTAATTATCAGGGATCAATAGCGTTAATGCTTAAAGGCCGAATCTGATGCGCGTCTCAGTGTGCGTCTGTGTGTGCGTGCGTGTGCGATTCGGCTGTGGATGAGGTATGGTTGCCACCTACAGGCGTTATTCTCTGTTCACTCATCCACAAAGGACCGTTTCCATAGGCAGCATCCGCAAATAAATTCACACTCAACATGTAGAGGTCTTATCCTACCTCTACTTTGAAAGGACAAATATGTGTCCCCCTGAATCTGAAAACACATCATAACATTTAGTTTATCTTAAGCTAAGCATGGCGCCATTGGTTTGTGTTGTCTCTCATTGAAACTATGTAGGAATTATACATACAGAAAACACTAAACAGATAAATCTAACCTATTGATGAAAGCCACTGAAAAATATGGTACTGAGGAGGCCAGTAAGCCTTGTAATACCACTTTGTTCCACTAAAGGTGATAAACCATTGTCAGCCTACCTTCCCACATTCACATCAACAAAAGGAAAACATGAGTTATGGTCAAGTCTCAACCATCTAATTTCCGGGTTGAGGTGGACTAAGTATTCTTGTAGTTCCTCACCTGAGGAGTTGCATGTTGGGCTACAGGTTACAGCACAGGGTACCCAATTAGGATGGACAAACTTTGTCTATTTGATGTATAAAATGTCTTAGCATGTCAAATATCTGGAACCATCAGACAAATCCCTATTTGAGCAACAGCCAATGAGGAAGAAGAAAAGGAAGGCATGCCACAAGCTTTCAATAAAACACAATGCGCCATATCACAATTTACATTGGTAACTACTTTTTCATGACAAACAATCAATCTCTTATACCAGGAACTTACACATACATTTTGGCATGATTTGCTGTCCCCATTTGGTTTGGAGTGGTATGATTAAATAGTGTGTCTGTATAGATGCTGCTTTATTTTGTTTTTTGTTTGTTTTTGTTTTTGTTTTTTTATATTGCAAACAATTTACTTACCATAGTGCACTTTAGTGTGGTTAGAGGTGATGATCATAAAAAAAATATTATCCAATGGAACAACTAATGTGGTTCACAGGCATGTGTTTCCTTGAAAGTGGGTTTAGAAATTGGACAATGGAAAGAAGTGAGGGCTGGTCTGTTTGGTCTGGGAAGGACAGTCTGCCTCATTAAGTGACATAATGTACCACAAGTCAGCCATGTGTCAGAGAGGCTCCTGGCCACTGAGGCCACAGCATTTATGGGGCAGAGAGGGACACAGAGAGAGGTCAAAGAGGTGTACAATCAAGTCAGTTTTTTTTTTGTTTGTTTGTTTGTTTAACTAAAACTTCAGGTGACAGTTGTGTGAAAGTCCATGAAGAAGCCTGGCTGAAAAAATGGGGTGCTGCGTGATAAAAATACAAATATCACAAATTCACATTCTATTCACAATTAAAAATAGAAATCATTCCAAAAATTGAAAGTAAACTATTTTACTATTTTATGAAAAATATTAGCTAATTTTGACTTTGATGTCAGAAACACTTCTCAGAAATTTGGGACATGGGTAACAAAAGGTTAGGAGAGTAAGTTGTACTAAAAAATGAACCTCTGGAGACATATCCTGTAACTAACTAGGTTAACTGGCAAACAAGTTAGGGACATTATTGGGTATGAAAAGGGAAGGCAGAATCGAAGAAGTAAAGATCAACAGTAGTTTACCGACCCAATGATCAGTAGGACCAATATTATCAAAAGATTCAGAGAATCTGGAGAAATTTCTGTATGTGTCAGACAAGGCTAAAAATCAATACTGGATGTCTGCGACTTTCAGCCCCTCAAGTGGCACTGCACTAAAAACAGAATTGTAAATATGTGCAATTGTTTTTAAAAAAATTAAACTTAACTCAGCAACCCAACTTTTTCAATTTTAGGTTTGTACACAGGTTGGCACAGAAACAGGTTTTTTTACAGGTATAAAAATGTAGTGAATTGTATGCTGTGGTATTGACTGTTACCCTAGTGGAAATAGGGAATGTTCTGACTTTAAAAAAAAAAAAAAAATTTTCTATTCTTTTATTTTTACAGTGCTGGCCGTGGGCATCTTCAAAACTTATGAGAGCTTTGATTCAATTATAATCAGTGATAATCAGTGATTTGATATTGATGTTATCACTGATTAAGAATTTATGTAGAGATTTTATTAAAAAAACAAAATATGATTGCATTGTTTGAAGTGCAGAAAGATCATATATTCTGCTCCAAACAGTATGAAAGTCCATCCAGCAATTGTTCTGTCTGAACCATTAATGTCAACCTGCTCGTGGCTAGAGGAAACATCAATGGAAGTCAGACAGAATCATCATCAGTGAAACCTAAATGTCTAGAAGAAATTTCATTTCAATCCGTCTAATAGTTGGGAAGGTATTTAAATAACGTGGACTAACCATGAAGAATACTAAGCACTATCATCTTTTGCTGCCAGTAAGAATGACAATTAAAGGATTAATTGGTATTCAAAATGGTTGCAAATGAATTGTCTGTTGTTGTTTTAATTTTATATTAGTCAGCTAATTGATTCTACCCTCAAGGAAATGGTTTTGTTTGAATGTCATTCCAGAGAGTTGTAAAATATTTGCCACTGAGGACTGAGGCAGTTGTGGTAAATCATGTTATCCAATCACTTTATGAGGCTTCTCATTGGATTAATTGGATTGTGGTTGGATTTTCAAGTATTTCATTTTTTTAATTGTTTATTAGAGCTTCTTTTCACTGGTATGTATACAAGAACAAAATAAGAGGTATCACAACAACAAAAAAGTCACATATTACTTGTAGATAACATGAGCAAAATAAACACCCTCATTCAGGTCAACATCACAGCAGCATAAAATACTATAGACATTATCACCCACTTCATGATTTAGAGTGTTGTCTGATGTCTAAGAAAGTCATCTGTTTCACCCAAAAGTGACCTGATGGTATATCCATTTAACTGAGACAATGCTTTGATCTTCCTGGCCTACAGGAGTCTAAATTTTGTCAAAGTCTTATGCTTAGAGATAAAAACAAAATCAGGATTAAACCCAGTAGACACAGTTTTACTTGGTGGGACAGCTACAAAGTCTCTTGTAGTTATAGCACTGTCTTTCCAAAAATAACTTATTTTGAGACACTCCCATACCCAATGAAACAGAGTTCACGTTCCTCCTAAACATTTAATCTCAGTGCCGGTAATTGTAGAATTACATTTTTATGTGTGACGTATGTTCTTATTAATCATTCATGTTGGAGCAACATCACTCTTGTGTTGATTGTTTGTTTTGTGAGCTTTCAAGCATCCATATTCCCAATCAGTTTCTGGATATCTTGAGTATCTTGTCCCAACACTTCTAACTAATTTAACACTACTAAATCTACGGTAGATGGGACTGCATAATTTAGCGATGTGCTAGTAGTGGTTCAGATGTGAATATTTGCTGCAGTTCTGCCGGGTTGTCTATCCAGAACAAATAAATAACTGAATCACCCGTTCATCCTTCTGTCCTGCCAAGGTTGCAAGAAACCTGGTTGTCATGGTCAATGACCAGTTGTCCTTCTCCAACCACGGGGCATCTGTATCTCGAAAATATCGCTTTATGTTACATAAGAAAAAATTAGGTCATACCCATCTCAACATGCCACACAACTCTTGGTTCAGGTCATGATTATCTCTCGCCTCAGTTAAGACAATGCCATTTTTGTGGGTCCTCTGGGTTGCAAACCTCTACAGGTGGTTCAGAACACACTGGCACATCTGGTCTTGAACCAACCAAAAAGGGCTCACGCCACATCATCACTGCCTGAACTCCACTGGCTACCCTTGGCTGTCCAAAAAAATTTCAAGTCAGATCTTTTTGCCTGCAAAGTGACTTCTGGGTCTGCGCCCAGTGATTTAAGCCATCTTTAAGGCTTATACTTGTGCCATATTATTACTTTCCACTGTGGAACGCCGTCTGGTACTGCCAGGCCTAACAGGCCAACCCAGACTCTTCTCATTCATGGTTCCACGCTGGTGGAGGAAGCTACCAGTTACTATCTGAGCAGTGGCATATATCCCTACTTCATAGAAACTCCTGAAGACGCATTTCTTCCAAGAACACCACCTCTCCTAAAATCCTAACTTATCCGACTCACATCTAACTACACTTTTCAACACTCATTTCTCCATGGGGCTACCTAGCACATTCTCTTTTTTGGTGCCTAACATGCTCCTCTTTTGGTATATTTTTTTAACCAAGTTAACCATTAATGCAAGGTCTCCAAGTGTACTGTAGCTTGATTGTTGTTCCTCGCTTGTTAATCAGTTTGGATAAAAGTGTCTGTTAAATGAATAAATGAAACTGTAGATCACAAGACATCAGTTTTTATGGTATCTTAGCATGGAAGCATAGAAAAAGAAATGACAAAGCAAATCGGTGTTTGCAAGTGCTCGTTGACATGATTCCCCGATTGGACTGTAGTCCACTTGTTCTTATCAGAATTCAATGAATATATCACACAAGTCTTTAACATACTTGTCCAACTAAGCTCTTATAACTGACAGAATACATTATACAGAATACATTAGAGAGAAAATCAAGAATCCATCCATCATCACATTTAGGATCACAGGGATCTTCTGGAGCCTATCCCAGCTTGAGAAAGGCAAGTGTACATCCTGGACAGGTTGCTAAGCAGTTTTGAAGTGCTCTGAAAGCACAGGAACAGCCAGCCTTTCAAATAGGTAAAAGCTTGAAACCACCAACAGCCTTAGATCTGACTTTCTCATGTGTGGCTGCACTCATGCACAGAGTATTACCTCGAAAGTACCACTTCTACAGTTGTGCATGGTGATGCCACCATCATGCTGTGGGTATTTTTTTTACTGCTACAAGGGAGACTAAACAGGATAGGCGGCAAATGTTTGAACAAAGTCTCAAAGCATTTTTACACAAAGCTTAAAGAGCATCTCCTGAGAAACATGGAACTGGTTGAGCACTGATGCTTCTTATTCACATTGGTTAAGTTGTCTAATACATCATGTATTACATAAGTGTTTACATTATTTCTATAGATTTGTCATGTTAGAATATTTCTGTTGAGCAGAAATTGTGAATGCTCAAAGGAAAATGTGTAGCTATTCTGTTGGATGACTTCTAATAAGGCTTCAAGCTGCCAGTGTTGCCTAATATGACGGTTCTGGATACTCATATAAATCATACACAAACTTTCAGCTTTTTATTCTTAATACATTTACCAAACAGTTTTCTATATCATCCTATTCAGTATGCTCAGGGTCTCTGGTGGGATCGAGTCTGCCCCAGCTGTGTTAGGGTTAAGGTAGTGGGGGTACAACCTGGATAGATCTCCAGTCCATCACAGGATGAAAAAAAAGACAGAAACAACCATGTGCCCTTCCACTCTTTAATTAGAGTTTGAGTAAATTACAAATAAGTTGTACTCAACATTCAGTATTTTATTGTAAGAGTGAGTAAAGTGAATGTATTTAAAACAAACAAGATTTGATAAACAACTCAAAATATGATACTGATTCCACATGCCCCATGTTTTCAAACAAGCTGAAAAATTGTCTTATTTTAGATGCTTTAAATTAAAACAGTTCCCACACTGTCATAAAACATCTGTGTAAAAGTCAGCACTTTCTTTATCGTGCATAACTAAACGGAGAGCATCTCCAAACATAAAACAATTTCACAGAAGTTAAATGTAATCCTGACCAAAGAAGTCAAAACAGTATTAATTTCGTCTGTGATCATTTTCATTGTCATTGATGCACATGCAAAAAACTGGATCTTTGTAGGTTTCATGTTACATCCTCTCAGAGATAATTGATGTTCATTTCAATATTATCTCCTGCAATAATATTATGCAATAACATTAAATAACTTTCACTCTCATCTACAAGTATTAAAGATACATTTGATACACTGTGTTTTCAGCTCCCAGCATTTTATCTATGCTTTGATTAAATATGAATTTCAATTCCTCGATCTCAAGAGCAGGAAAATGCAAAAATAAAAGTGGAGCAAACAAGGGGGAGGGATGCACACCCTGTGTTGCTATAAATGAAAGCCTCAGCAGATCTGTGCAATCAAATCAGCCTCAACCACCTGCATTTGTACTGTACTCCCTCATTATAATGTTTTTCATCCAAGGTTATTATAAATATATAGTATGTATAATTTACATCTATTTGAATCTACACAATAGCAAAATTATGTGACAATGCCAAAGATCTGGGACATAAATCAACACAGTGTGTCTGAAAGATATTTGACAGCTTCTGGATTGCCTATTTTCTATGAAAATAGCAAAGCTGGAAATTGCTTAGACCTAGTGTGTATTCCTGTGCATTGTTTCAAAGGGATTTGTTAAAATATGCTTACATGGGAGACATGATTTGTCAATGAAATATGTTGGTACAATTTCAGCTGTATTCAAACATCTAAATGAGCCAAAAAAAAAAAAACCAAAAACAAACAAACAAACAAACAAAAAACTGGATACTACAGATGACAATGTAATGTGAAATATGATTTGTATCCACCTCTATTTTTCTTGTCTGAATAAAATTCATTATTAGCAAATAACTATTTTTTTGAAATTAAAAAAAAAAGATTTTGTGAAATTGATTGCAGCCTAGTCTATAAAAATTCAGCTCCTTTTGATACAGATAAATCTGAGACCATGGTCCTCAGTTGGAAAAGGGTAGAGTGTCCTCTCCGGGTTGGGAATCAGATACTGTCTCAAAAGGAGGAGTTTAGTTATCTTGGGGACTTGTTCATGAGTGAGGGAAAAATGGAACGGGAAATCAGTGCCGTGTCCCCAGTGATGCTGAGTCTGCATCAGTCTCGCTACTTACCAGTCGGTCTACATTCCTACCCTCACCTACGGTCTCGAAGGAATGAGATTGGGGATAGAAGTGGCAGAAATGAGTTTCCTGTGTAGGATGTCCGGGCTCGGTCAGGACATGCTGGAGGGACTATGTCTCTTGGCTGGCATGGAAACTCTTTGGGATCCTCCCAGATAAGCTGAATGAAGTGGCCCAGCCTGGTCAGGCTACTGTCCCCACGACCTCACCTCCACTGAGTGGACGAAAATGGAAGGAATGGATGGATGAGCGGACTGAGTTGTGTTCATGTTTTTCATGTTCATGTGACAGGGGCTGAATGTAATTTTCTGCTAGCAGAATACATAATCAGCAAAGATCTCCTGCCAGGTAGTTCCTCTAGGTCAAGCTGAATACTTCTACCACAGGAACATGTTTTGCCCCAAAGAGGTTGCTGACTCTCTCTTTTGCAGGGCCGTTCCTAGTAATGGAGGCACACATCAACAATCCAGAAAAACAATCCTGAAAAACTACCCAGGAGCCAGCTTGTGGTGGTTACTCTTTTTTTCAAACTCACAATTTCTGTAATCTGTCAGAACGGTCAAAAGACCCTGGACTTTACTGTCTGTCCATTTCTTTCTTTCTCTAATGTTTCAGATGCTATCAAGCCATTGCATAAAGATGGACAAAGCCCCACTGATGTTTACAAGTTCCTTTTTGTAATAACAGCCTTTGGTGCTATGCTCTTTATGCATTCAGTAAGAAATGGGAAATCTGATTCTTAACTTGTGACTGAGAATAAAGTGTCAAAAAAAAACACTCAAATAAAACACAAAGTTGCTTTTACTACTGGGGATATAAAGCTGTAGACAAAGTGACGCATATCTTACAGACATTACAGTACACAACTGCTGATGAGAATTTACTATTAATAAAAAAAAAAATTCTGACTTGCCACTTTCCATCAACAGCAAATGATTTGAAATTGAAGATGAGTGAAGGGAAAGTGTGGAGGTTGGATATTTTCTACTCTGAGCTGGTTGTGTGACAGATAACAGTGAATTGCAATGCTGAACTACAAACAGAAAAATATACTTCCAGATTTGGAAAACACAAACACAAAAAAGCATTTTTTTTTCTTTGATATGCTCACTTCAAGATGTTACAATCAGGACAAAATAGTAAGACAAAATGTGAGAAGAAATTCAAACAAAAGTGTTAACAGCTTTGCATTCTCAGCATTTTTAGAACGTGTTGCAAAAAAGGATAAAATTAAATTATTAAGTATTCAAAAAATATGTTGGGCTTTATGCTGTCTTCAGTGAAATAAAAATCTTTTTGAATGTAAGAACAACTATTTTTTAAGGTTAATGAGGCCACAGCAGAAATAGCTCTACTCACGCCGCTTCTTCTACACATGAACCCCAAAGAATAGAAGTAAGTGCAGACATTGCCTGCAGTTTTCTGTTCACACATGCACTTGACAGCAGGAGATTTTCCACTTGACATGCTTTCTAACAACTGGAAATACTCCCAAGTGGTGCCTGGATAGAGTGCACAGGATACAGGAGGTGATGCAAAAAGTATGCTGCTGAAATGGCAGTGATTTGCTAGCTACACAGGAAGGAGGGTAGATGAAGATCCTGACTTATTCCTCATGATGACTGTTTATGTGTTACAATCTATGATACAGGTTTCTGCAATATGGAAGCCAACAGACATGTTCAGAAAAGTTTGAAGCAGCTGTCATATTTCTACACGCCTGATCACTGTATGGACTCGCTCAGCGATTTTATAGTCTTATAACACTGTAGACCTGGGTGGATTAACTCTGCAAAGAGTCAGATTCATCTGCTGATGACATTTATCAGTACCTTTGAAAACCACTTTGAAAATGGGTTTATTTCAAATACCTTTAGGATGGAGATTATGTCTATGTTCACACTGACAGTCCAAATTCAATTTCTGGTATGTCCAATCAGAGTCCCATCGTCCTGACTGATTGTTTACATGTTATATCACAAGTGATCTGATCTGTGTCCTCCATGGCGTTCCCTCAGCTACATGGTTGTTATGGTAACCTACATTCGCAGATGGGATATAAACAAATCAAAATGCATGATAGTGAATTGGCTGTGCTACTGTCGCAAAAGATTATGTGGAGCTGCAGTGCAAATTTTCTACAAGTGACAAGAAAGCGCCAGAGACGGAAGGACGCTTCTGTTTACTCTTTTGTTTTGGGCCGCTGTCTCCACCGGCATGTCACCACAGCGGGGTGTGTGGTTCAGGTATTAGCTGTTATTACCACCATCTTGTCACCTCTGGCAGACAGAGTAGTTGCTTGAGTCATGTTGCAAATGCTACAAAAGAACCATTTGAAATGCTATTTGAGTGACTAGACTATTGAGGTTGAGATGTGTCTGTGAAATCCCAATTGGAACCGCATTTGAAATTACCTCTATATATGGTTTGAGTGGAATTCCAGTTACAGGTGAGTCCAATTATAACCCATCTATATATCAGTTAGACTCAGTTTGTTTTCTTGCATTCATATCATTTGATTGTATTCCTCTGTTGTAAGCTGCCTTGGATAAAAGTGTCTGCTAAATGTAATGTAATGTCATGTAATTATTTTATTTCACACAAAGAAGTGTAGACCCACATTTTGGAATGAATCTTTACTGTGATTCAAGCCGTGTCCTAACCATCTACTGCATGGCAGTGGACAGGAAAAACTCCAGTTGAACTGGGAGAAACTTTGAGCAGTATCAAACTCAGGGCAGAAGAGAATGCCTCAACTAGCTGAATAAATACAAACTTAATGATGCAATAATAGCATGTGAAAATCATAGTTTGTATAAAACAATGAATGAAACAATTGTTCACATGACCCATTGGTTTCTGAAGACCAATTTTGAAACCCATTTTTCTTTGTGTGGGTGCAGCCATGTTGCTTTGAAAGCCAAGTGGAACACACCTACTTTATGTCAATCAAAGTTCGCTTTGCTGCCAGCTCTTTCAGTCGAATCCCACCAAAATATCTGCAGAGCTGCTGTCAGGCGTTTACAGCAGTATATACTGTTTAAAGTTTACTCAACAGTAAAATCAAATATGACCATCACATTTTTGAAACCTTAGGTTAATACTAACAGGTGACTGCTTCACTAAGCGGAGTAGCGTGAAGGTCCGGATGAGGAAGTAATAGCTGCAAGCCATTGGCTGAGGAAACTGTCAATCAATCCTTTTTAAAATAAATTCAATTATTTATATATACTCTCTTGGCATGGTACAAAACAATTCACGTGCATAAGAGTTGTCTTGAATGTGAAATCAAACAATTGAGACCAAACTATTTATTTTTAACCAGGCTGTAAATATGTTTATTTCTGTTCTAAAGTTGAACATTATAAAATGGGAGTCAGTGGAGATTGACTCACTTTTGCAGCCAGCCTCTAGTGGTAACTTGAGGAACTGCAACAAATCATTGTTCCACATGACCCTCAACATGGAAGTAAGGCAGTTGGGACTTGGTAGAAACAGAGAAAAGAGAGCAGAGTGAGGAAATTGTCCAGTGCATCAAGCGAGGTCCCTGTTTTAAACCTAATCTTAAAAAGGTAGCAAGGGCGTCTGTCTGCTTCCCAACCCCAAACTGGGAGTTAATCTCATAATGGGTACATTACTTCATCTATCGCTCTTTTTAGTTGGATACAGCGAACACTCCATAAATTAGACCTTTTATATCTTTTTGTTCCCTTGCAAATTGAAGCTTTTTCCTGTTTTATTTTTTAGCCTTACTGAAAAGTGTTTTTGTGAAGAACACAGCTGTCATAATTTAATTTCTAATTTAATTTCAGTGTTAAACATGGCCAAATTCTAGACTTGAAAAAATGCAGTGATCCAGTTTACAATCATTCAAGTTTTTTTTTTTTTAAACTATACTGATTTCTTGAAATGTGGTGTTTCATGGAAGTTTTTTACCCAGTTTTAGCAGTATTGCCAAGTTAAATCCAAATAGATTTAATACATATTTTGTATAACCAATTCCAATGATGTTTAATAGTTTATCTGAAAATGTATTTTTCTTCAAAAACATTTGACTATATAATCTACTTATAGTGACTTTTATGCTGTAATATTTTGTCACACATTTCTTAGTAAAATTCTGGTTGCAATGTAAAAAATCTTGTGTCATAAATTGACATAGTGGGTCTATTTATAAATGTAATTGGAAAAAGTCATAAAAACAAACTTTCCTCTCAAAGTAGACGAACCACCATTTATGTTGTAAGAATGTAAAAAGGGAAAAAAGGGCTGCTGCTTTAACATAACAAAATGAAAGAGTACATTGAAAATGATAAACTGCTTCATACTTCATTCGGTCTTTTGGGAAGAACAAGTTCTTCCTGACTTATTTACACATCATGCCTTTAAAGTCTGTCAGACAAATTGAAGGGTGCAGTTGGGAAAAGCTAAGTGAAAGTGTTTAACAAATTATGGGCAGAGATGGCTTTGGTAAATTCTTTTTATCCCGCATTTTGGTATATAGCCACTTCTAAGTCAAAAGAGATTTGGCCTCTATATTTCCTCCTCTGTGTGAGACATGTCTTCTCCTTATTTTTCTTTGTCTATCTTTCCCCATCAGCCCGTTGGGATTGTTGGATTGGCTGCCGTAGAAGCACACGTCCCAGACTTCTTTCTGGGACAAACTTCAAGAAGCTGGGAAAAAAAGATGGAAGGGAAAATATGGTAGAGAGAGAAAAAGAGGCTCCTCTAGCACTACGGAGCCTCTTCAATTATTCAAATGGCCGCTGTCCCCCTGCACTTGTTCTCTCTGCTTGGTTTGAATATTAAAATGGCAGCCCCCAAAGAGACAGAAGATGAAGCTGACGCAGAGAGCAAAGGCTGAGTGCGCTTGACTTTTCACATCTCTGCCGGAGTAGTCGATGAACGAGAGACTGTCTACGCTACTGACTTTGAAAAGGAAGGTATTCCTGTCACGTATGGCCTGAATTCCATTAAAGACAAGCTCAGGAACTGCATTATTAGCATCAAGTAGGGCATGCTACCTGTGTCCCAACAGACAAGAAAAGCCTGCTCAAGAGCACACTTTGAAGTAATAACAGTTCCCTGTCCTTTGTTTGAGGGCTTGACCTGGTCACCACAGTCTGATGAGATTTTATGACATGATCTTGAGCTTTTGAGATTATTAAAGATTGTGATTCTCCTTACATGTTGCATGAATCACACAAAGACAAAGTTTCACAGATTTAGTTAACGTGTTTTTCTTTACAGTTTTATAAGATTTTCATTTGAGCTATCTGTCTCACTCATACACACTCCACTCCAAAATCAATGATTTGTAGAACCCGTTTTTATGCAATTATAGCTTCACGTCTCCTGGGCTTGTCTCAGTAAGTTTGGCAGAACTTGCTATTGGGATTTTTGCCCACTCCTCGAGGCTCCAGCTCTTTCCAGCTGGATTGTTCTTCTGTTGTAGATAAATCTTTAACTCATACCATAGATTTCCAATCATATTGAGGTTTGAGCTTTGGGTTGGCCATTCTAAGACATTTAGATGTTTACTCTTAAATTATTTGAATGTTCCTGTAGTAGAGTTCTCACTGCTGGGCCCCACCAGGCATGGAAGCACCATGGTCCAGCTGCACCATACCAGCCACAACGTCCCACTAGAGAGTGGTTCCTCCAGAAGCGCTGTGGCATATTTATGAAGTGTCTCAGAAGCGATGTGATGCTCTGCACCAGTAAATAAATGAGCCAAGTCTGTTTTGGCATTCAGTCCTGGCTGAATGAGATAAAAGGAAATCAGACACAAGAACTGCAAAATAAAACACTACAAGCGCACTCTGACATGTACATTGACATCACATTAACCTGCAAGGCATTGGATAAATAAGTAAATTAGTCCAATTTAAAGCATGAATGAGGACAGGTTTTAGAATTCAAAAAGTGCATTTAAATTGACATCACCCATCCTTTTTATAAGGATATTAGCAGAAAGAATTATTGGAATTTCTCACATCTTGTTGACAACTAGTGACATTTTTTTTCTCATAAATGGAAAGTGAATGCTACCTTCCAAATGCCTTTTTAAAAGAGCAGATGATTGCATCATGTCATGAATATTACCTGACTCCAAAACATTTGGTCGCACATACCCAAACAAACAGTCATAGCTCTGCTCCTTAAATGCTGGGACTTTCAGGACGGAGCAAACGGTGATGGAGGAAGAAAGTGGCACTTCCATTCCCAGTGGGATCCTGGGCTTCAGGTCACATTGATGCTGAAAGGTGATTTTTATTATTATTATTATTATTATTATTATTATTATTTTAAGTAATTAATTTATTTTTTTTATATTTTCTGGAACAAACTCTTTTTATGTGTTTGCTTAAATGTTGCATCACCTCATACCTCATACATTTAGTTCTGGTCAACACATCAGACCATGAACCTTCAGCATGAACCTTCCTCCATTATACTTCACTACTAGAAAAGGTGATGTGGAGTGTTGGATATGAGTAAGACCATGCTTGTCTTGCAGTCCATCCATCCATCCATCCATCCATCCATCCATCCATCCATCCATCCATCCATCCATCCATCCATCCAATTCCAGGTCTTCCTTGAAAGAAAAGGTGTCAAGGAATACCTTGAAAAAGGTTCAAATTTGGCCTCATCTGACCTGTGTATCCCCCTCTCCTCCCCTTAATGTTCAGGAAGTCTTTCACATGCTTCCGTGATGAATGCTCTTCTTGATTTGTGCTTGCTAGCTTGCCAGAAGACTTTTTTTAGTCTTCTTTTAAGCTTTTTTTCTTCTTTTTTTCCACTGCATGCAGATGACACTCACTGGTGTCATGTGCATGCAGTTTCCTAATAATCGATCCAGTGGCACTCAGTGGGATATTCAGAGTGTTAGGTATAGCTTAATGACCTGAAATCCTAACTAATTTGGAGAGCTCATTGGTTCTCATGTTGCAGGCTTGGTTGGTGGTTTCCATTGTTAAACGTCTGGATGTTTTCACAGCAGGTGTACATGGTATATACTGAGATGTGAATGTGTGTCTCTGAACTCAAACTTTACACTCAGCTCATAGCGAGCTCTTGTTGCTTGTGGCGAACTCATGCTGGTGTCTTCTTGTTGCTGACCCTGCTTTGGTGAAAGCACACAAACCCAGAGTGTCTTCTTCTCTATGATACATACACAGTTGTGTTTCTGGAGCAGAATGTATTTTCCCTGCTATGCAGCTGAGTGTGTCATGGGGAGCAAACAGTGAGAGGAATTGATCAAAGCAGACACAACCGCAGCGAGAGGAGGAGGTGGAAGTTACTGGAGCTGACTGAAAGCTTCCTAAAACATGATTTCTGTATCATTAATCCCTGAAAACAGTCTTCTATGTGTTGTGAAACCTGCTGGTTTGCACTGGGTTTTCCTCTTTTGCTTTAAAGAAAATAACTCACTGATATTGACATTGAAAGATTCCAGAGTACCAAGTAAAGCAGAAGTCTGGTGCTACACTCAAGCAGATTGCAGGTATATAGGGATTATTTTCAGATCTAAACATGATTTGAGTGGATGAAAATTAGGTTTTAAAGTATCAGGAAACAAAAGGAAAACTCTTTGTCTTTATTTTTAGTGTTAAAATTTAAACAAAAAATAAATCACGTGGGCAATACAAAGTACCCCCATGATTAAACAGCTTCAGCAATAACAACTTGATATAGTAATTTCCTGTATGACCTCATTAGTGTCTTAGACTTTTGGCCTGTTCACTTTTATGATATTGCTTTAGCTCAAAGAGATTTGTGAGGATTTATTTATTCACACCTCCCTTAAGGACTAAAGTAAACCCAAAACCTTGATTGTTCTATTTCTCTGTAATTTTCATGTGGATTTGCTGGTGTGCTTCAGATGATTGTCCTGCTGCTGTATGACAGATGGCCTGTTTACCTTCAGGACACTCGTGTATACTCTGTCCTACATGTAAACGGTCAACTCGATGACTGCAAGGCACCTGGGTCCTGCGGCTGCAAAACAACAACAAATAGACCACCTCCATACTGCTGTGCTTGACAGGAATGAGGTGTTTTCACAGAAGTGATCAGTTTGGATTTTGTCCAACAAGGGACAGTGCATTAAGACCAAACGACTCCACTCTGGTCTCTGGTCTCTGGTCCAACTGACATTGTTCCAAATCTCGTGGTTTGTTCAAATATAGTTTTACAAACCCCTGTCATGTTTTCAAGTCATTTTTTGAAATAATGGATTTGGCAACCTTTTCAGTCTTAGTTTTCAAATTGTGTCATTATGGACTTTAACATTTAACATCCTTAGTAAGTTTGTATTTGTTTTGTAATTCTTAGAAGACTGCACTTTCTGACCTTGAAGTAAATTTGCTGCAGTGTCCACTCATTAAAATATTGGCAACTGTCATTCCTCTTGTGAATGATCTTTGAATCTCTTTGAACAACTTTCTACTTTTGTAGAACTTTGAATTCTAAATTGCTTCTCTAAATCTGTTGCTTTTGTCTCTCCCTCTTGGCGTTATGTTACAAAACCTGAATACTCTAGACCAGAAAACTGCCCAAGTATCTGCTTTCTACAGCTCCTGACCACCTGATGAACAAATCATGAAATGCTGATGACTTGGAGGGGGGGGGGATTTAGTTGCCCACATGATCCTTTTTTCATTATGACTTCATTTTTGCTAAATGAGTAATTGCATGGTGAAATAACATATGTTTTGTTGTTCATTTAAGGTTTACAATCATCTAAGACCCATTACGATCCGATTTTTGTCATGTTCATACCCACAGAAAACATAAGTGGGGGCTTATTTTCTGCACATGGCTATGTCTGTTCTAATCTGCGATAGGTATCTCAGTGTTTGTACACTCTGTCATGGTTAAAAAAAAAAACATCTGGATCCGACTGTTTTTCAACTTTGGTTGTCCAAGACTCTCAAACGAGACCCTTTCTCTTGCATGATATAGTACCTTCTTGAGCCTTGTATTCTACTCTCAAGATCAACTCAGTCTCTAGACAGAAGTATTTTTTTGTAATGTGGTAAAGTCAGACTGGATGTTACTGTCAGTAAGGTTTATTTATGTCAGGCTGATTTAAGGAAAAAGGTTTTAGAGAGTTCAGGCCGTCACTAGATTGTTAATGTGCCGACCTCCGTAAACTCAACCCAAGATTTATATATATTTTACATATTCTTCGTTATTTCTTCACATTCTTTTCTTAATTTTTGAACACTCCAAGCTCAAAATTTTATGTCAGACCCTAAGAGTTGCACTGAAATACAGTTCTCTGCAGGATTTGTAATTTTATGCTTGCAAATGCCTCTCTAAGAGCTCTTAAGCAACATTCAGTTTTACTACACTGCATGCTTCAGACAGGAAAAAAGAAAAAAAAAACTGTCAGTGTGATGTGATGTGTGCTGAAAAGCACTCAGATATTCCTTTGTGCTCTTTGCTCTTAGTTTAAAACTTCCGGCAATTCAAATTTTATACAATTTATGGAGCCATATTTGATTTTGAGTCGTAATAAAACTGAATAATTTGACAGAAGACAGAAAAAGAAGCGGGTGGCAGTAATGTGTTTTTCCACCAGAAGAGATGTGGTGACTGTGATGGCCACAGCATTTGATTTAGACTGTATGCTCCATTCATTGTCCCCTTGTGCCCTTTATCGAAACATCTGTTCATTTATTCAGGCTTTTATTTTAATTCCTCCCCTTTTTTTCTGTATGTCAAGGCAGGTGGTGCGGCTCATTTCCATGCGTTGATGTGTCACTGCTTGTGACTCCGTGGAAAGTCTCTCAAGAGAGAACTCTGAGGCGTTTTGATGTATTTGTGTTTTTCCTTCTTTTTATTTATTTATTTGTTTGTTTCCTTTTATTTCGTCAGTATTCAGTGATCACAGTGAGCAGTGTAGGAGGATGAACCTTAATGGACTGTTTGCTCTCATTATAGCAGTTCCAGATAATTAAAGTGGCATTTCTGTGTATGCATATTACACTAAAGCCTCTGTGTGGATTAAAGAAAAAAATAACTCTGCCAGCAAAATGGCAATGAAGACTGTAAATGTTTGGAGTCGGAAACTAATAGTATGCTAAGGTTCAGATGATCCTGCAGGCAACAAAACCACTTGCTGTCTTAATATGAAGCCAAGCAATCCAGAGAGAGGTTTTAGAAGTATTCTATAAAGAAAAGAAGAAGAAGACTTTTGCCTCATTAATATAAAATTCACATTGTTTGGATCTATTTTCTGAAAGAAGTTTTATGCAAATGAAGTAATCCACTATGTAAAAAATAGCTAGTATCCATTTTTATGGCTTCTAAACCTTCACAAACTAAAGTATATCTTCATTAAAAGGTATTTTTGTTGGTATGTTTTTATTTTGACACCTCAAAGAGAAGACTTCATTTTAAGATATTTTTGTCTGCATTTATGGCAACTGGGCAGCCATAAATGTTTTTTTTTTTTTTTTGAGGAATCCACATGATAAGGGTTGGAAATGAACTTTTTGAGTTAAGAGTCTATGATCCACTTTTTATCCACTGGCACCTGTCTAATCCCGGATATTATCATACCAGTATTCTGCTAATACAAATGCTGTTCTCATAAGGAAATTACAATAATCAAGGAAGGAGATTTTTATAGCACATTTAATGAAAAAAAAAACATTTAATGTGTCTTACATAAATAAAAGAAGAATGGAAATATAAGCAGTACGATTTATAGTATTTAATATACCTATATAAATGTAGTCTTTGATAGTTAAAAATATGAGTGATTTTCCTATATCAGCCCAAAGTTTAAACTTCAAACAAAACAGAAACAACTTATTTACTGTTTATTGGTATATGTAATTTTGAAATGGCTTCCTCTTTTCCACTTTTGCTTGGACATCTTTAAACAATAAAGTCATCTTTTCCAGCTGTGCTGTCTTCAGGTCCTAACAGCATTCAGAGTAAACATTTCCGGACATTGACTTTCCCTGAATGATTTTTTTTAAACCTAAATATGGCTCACTCGTGACGATTCGTGGATATTTTTAACTTTTCATTAAATATACAGCTTTTCCCTGGATGATTTTTTTAATCCTATATATGGCCCATTCATGACATTTAGATATTTTTCACTTTTCATTAAAAATACAGCTTTTTAAAATCTTCCTCCAAAGTAGGGAAATACAGAATGTAAACAGAATATGGCTTCTCTCAGGCCACGTTCACACTGCCAGCCCAAATCAGATTTTTACCGTAAACCAGATTGTTTCTACAGCTGACATTCTGACCACCCCCCAAAATCCCCTGAAATGGGATTTTTCTTTCTTTTTCTTTTAAATTTAAAACAGATATAGAGGTGGTTTCAAATGCAATTTAAGTTTCATTTGCACTGATGTGCCTCAACCTGAATGACCTGGCTATACAAACAAAAATTTGATTTGATTGATTTCTCTGGTTATAAAGATGCATGACAAAGGTCAGTGGAGTTTTCATTCGCACAAGATTTGCAGGCTGTGAACGAGGCCATCCAAGCGTGAACTCCCAATGAGCCAAAACCTTGCACAGTCTTCAAGTGTATTTCAAGTTTAGCAAAGTGGTTTTCTGTTGTTCATGTTGCTAATGGTTTCTGCAGTGTTCCAGTTCTTCCTGACAGTCAATTCTGTTTTTTTGCTTTCAACTTTAATGGTGAGCCTTGGACACTCATTCCTGCTCGTACATACAGCCAGCTGTAAATACAAGTATTTACAGATACATCAAGAAAAAGATTTTTCCACAACAGCTTCCTTTCTGCTGAGTTTTTGGCAGCTCTACACATCTTTTGAAACACTACATTGTTTTTACATGAAGAGACTGAAAGATTTTATTTTTCATTTTTGTTTGGTTTTTTCTTTGTTTTTATTAAACCTTCACTGTGAAATATCAAAAACTACTTGGTCATGATTTGTTTTATTATGTATTGTAAAAACATGCCAAAGTGAGTGAAATGTGGAGCAAAAAGACTCACCACTACACAAAATAACCAATGCTGGGGGGATGATAAGTTCTATATTTTAACCTTGTCACAAAATCAAATGCATTGAAAACTCCACCTTTATTTGCTCCCCCTTTACCTATAGTGCACTGGAAAATTTCACCTCCTGATGTTGATTTTAGAGAGTGATCATGCTGCATGCCAGAAACTATGATAAACCAAGAAACAAAAGGGCATGGTATATATCCCTTAAAATTAACTTTATTGTTTTAATAAACTAATACATATATACATTGTATATATATATATATATATATATATATATATATATATATATATATATATATATATATTCTGAGAAAAAAATAGAATGAATGCTTCAGATTATAATAACAAAGATGGATATTTTATTCTTTTCTTGTCTGGCCTATCTTTATTTGTTCATGTTAAATACAACATAAGAGGCTCAACTTTTATTTGATATCCATTTTTTTATGATGAAATATGTCATATATATACACACACACACACATATGAAATCCAATTACAGTATCTATGCAAAGGCATATCATCCATATTTACATTTTGACCCTCATATGCTTGGCCAGTGTCTCACTTCTCAGTGCCCTTTGGGACTGATTATTCCTTTTACTGGAATAATTTCAAACAGAATATTACAGTGAAAAATGTGTCCATATGTAAGACTTGACATTTTCATCTTCAGCTTTGTCAGTTCTTGAAAAACTACACCTTTTGTATTAATTGCATCATTAATCAGGTGCAATTGGGGGCCAGCTTTTTCAGTGTAGGTGTTATTATGTGTAATAACAGAAATATTTGAAACAGGGAGTCAAAGGCCAGTTATGTAAATGACTATGAAGTTTGTGACAGATTTAGCAGGCAAGCGCATAAAAATGGGAAAAATGAGAATTAAAATATAATATCTTAACCCCTGTTGCAGTTTTATAGACCAGATTATTTTAGGAATTTGGAAACAATGGAGAGTTATGCAAAGCTGCCTTCCTTCTTTCCCTGCCAATACGGAAATGCTGGCACATGGTCAAATACACGCCGTGTGCACATTATTGTTGAACACTGCTGTCCAACAGGCCCTGTTTCTCCAGAATGCATTATTTTGATTAATTACACCAGGTCCCTATTGAATTTGAATGACCTCCAAAAGAGTCTACAAAGTCCTGGTCATGTGACTTCCTGTATGGTGCCCAGATTTCTGTAAAGCATGATAATGAGGTCTATTAGCATAAACATGAAGACAGAGAGAAGCTTCTAAAATGAGCCTGAGTGATATATCTTGTATCTGGGAGCCTTTGACAGTTTTACAGCCTCACATGAAGCAGCTCAGAGGAGCTACATGCATGAGAGTGATTAATGCCAAAACTTTAGGCATTGCACTGAGACAGCAGTTAAAGGAAATTGAGTATTTTTTATCAAATTTTTCTTACAGTGTTATCACAGCAAAGGAAGTACCGGCTACTGAGTTATGATGCTTCCATGTTTGTTCATTATATATAGCCTGTCATATTTGATCTGTTGGGTTCAGTCCTGAGTCCCATGCATAAAACATTGCAATGCTTTCAAGAGTTAAAATGATTAGAAATAAAAAAGAATGGTCAGGAAAAAATATATGGGATGATGTGATAGCTTTCAGATAGGATATATGTGATGGATCTGATTTTTTTTTTCCTTTGCATTTCCATACTGTAGAAAGTGTCAAATAAATTCAGTGTTGATCAGAATATGATAGGTGAATGGCTTCTTTCAGCAAGGTTACATGTATATGGGAACTAAAGAGACCAATTGCTGAATGTTTTGGGGAAAATGTTTGTATTTATATCAGATACCAGATTTGAGCTGATTAACAGGTTTTCTGTGTTCTCTGTCACTGGGTTCATTTCATGATGTTTTCAATCGATTAGAGGTCTAGATTGCATTCAGATCACTTCAGAGCCTAGATTCTTCTAGTATAAACACATGCTTTTGTAATGAAAGCACTCTGTGGTTTTTCATTGCCTTTCTGAAAGCTGGACGGCCTTCCCTAATAAGGACATTGTGTGAATGAGACCACATGAAGCCTAAAACAAGTTTATCTATCTTAGCGTTGATATTTCCTTTCCAAATGTTCAGGCTGCTCACAGTATTAGCATTTTAACACCACCCCTGTCCTTCCCACCCCCCAGCCCCGTATCACCGGAGATGGTGACTTTTGTTTGAGCACTGATACCAAGCTGCATGGCCCCTCTCATCTTTACTCCTCTACAGGGGACACAGTATCCACGGTTTTCAAAAATAATGTCAGGGTGCAGGCTGTTTTGGTGTCTTGTACTTGTCTGGTCAGTTCATTGTTTTGGCTGTCTTCCTGGACAGGCGGGTCCTTGGGTCATGGCAGCTTTCACCCACCCATTGCAGATTTCATCAACCAAAACAGGTATAAATATTTGATCCATGCAGCCATTCATTGCCAGATTGTTCCATCACCAAAAGGCGGTTAGCACCAACAGTCAACTATACTCTGAGTTCTAAACTTTCTGCTTTGAATTCAGACTCTTTTGGACTTATGAGTTTTCTCCTTTCTGGATTCAGTGATCCTGAGAGTGGCGTCCCGTCTCTTCCTGCCTTCCTGTGAATTCTGCTGTGTCATCTACTTGGAGTCCCAGTCCTCTGTCGACTACTGCTGTGGTCTGTTGTCTCCCAAACTCCCCCATCCTGTCTGGTGATCCACCATAATCATCAGGTCTGCTAGTCTCCTTTTTGAAAGCTGGAAGGCCTTCCCTAATAAGGACGTTGTGTGAATGAGACCACATGAGGACTAAAAGAAGTTGATCTCTCTTAGCATTGATATTTCCTTTCCAAGCATTCAGGCTGCTCACAGTATTAGCATTTTAACCCCCACCCCGCCCCCGCCCCCGCCCCCGTATCACTGGAGATGGTGGCTTTTGTTTAGATCTAAGTCATGATCAATTGGTTTAGAGGGCTAATTATGAAACCAACTCATCAAATAACGCATTCACCATCCAACTAATTAATCTAATGGAGCCTACGTCCATAAAGGGGATCCAGATCACACTCCTTATTGGAGATGTTACTATCAATGCTACCATGCCCAAATCATCACAGATAGTCCACGCTCTCCTCAGTCTGTCTCACTATCGACGGATTGGTGAGGTTTGTGGAATGACTAAAGATCACCTGGAGGCCTCTCCATAGATCAATACAAGCTTGTGGTTGATGTTATCTCCTCAGAAAAGGAGTTAAGATTGATTGTCATTAAGCACTTTACAGGATGGAAAAAGGATGAGGATGGATCATAAAAATGCCCACGCACCACCTACCTATCCCTCTCAGCTACCACAGAGTGCAGACAATCAATAAGAGCAGGCTCAGCAAAAAATAAATAAATGAATTAAAGTGAGGAGAAAACATTTTTAACTAAAAAGTGTAAGCAGCAGTGAAAATATTAAGCAACTGAACAAAAAAAGGGATCAAATATGCGACTGTAAGGTTACAAAAAATAAGTTTTCAGAGTTTATATAACAAGCAGTCATGTTGGCTAAAACTCTGGATCCCTTTAGTACTAACCTTTGAATATTCCTGAAAAGAGAAATAAGCTAATCTTTGGATGGATTAACCAGGCCCTTCCAGCTTCAAAATAATAAAGGCAAATTAAGGGAATTAGCTTAACTCACTTGGGAGATAACATAAATACGCACAATGGATTATTAGAAAGTATGAGATTTTAACATCATATTCAGGATAGGAGGTAAAAGGGCAGTGAAAGTTTATTCTTGCGGGGCCTAATCAGTTACTTCATTACTGAGCACTGGCAGATTTTGAGTGCATAAAACAATAAATCCTCGTCAATGGAGTAAGAAAGCACATTACATTTTCACAGTTTTTGCTGCGCTCTGTCATGGCTCAGTTGTTATTATGTGCTTGAAGTGCTTCTCATTGGTAAATAAGGGTTTTTTTATGGGCACATAGCTTGTGCACAGCTTGTGCACAGCTTGCTTTGCTGAAACACCTGCAGAAAGAGTCAATATTACATAAGTGCACCACCTGACATTCCTTATTTATGTCACAGCAGATTAGTCCCACCGTTCATGTGTGCAGATTCTGCATCTATATCATACAGACACTTGAATGTACACAAGTGAGAGCACATAACGAGGGAGAACAGATTTGATATGAGCTGATTTAGAATTCCTGCCTCAGTCGCGTTACTCATCCAAAGCAGGTATTAACACGTCATCATGATTTGTTTTCAATTAGCCATGTGTATCACTAATTTATTTGCTTAGTATTTATTTCCCGATCACGAACATTTTTTCCACAAAACTATTGGATGAAAATACTTAGAACAATATGCATTAGGAAAGGCCAGTTGTTTATGATTAAAACTAAATAAAAAAACTCATATTAACAGTTTTACCAAATTATTATGCTTTTTAATGTTAGGAAAACAATATAAAAATTGGACTACTTCCAACTCATAGTAATAGAAAACACTTGATTTACAGTTAAACAGAGAGTTATGTGCAAATCCTTCATTAGATTTATTGGTATTTTTTGTTTTCCTTTTGTGTTTGCTCTTGATGACATTGCAACAGAGTTTTAGTGGCATTTTAGTCCATAAATCAACTGATGAGATTGTAGTTTCATCATCTTTAATCTCAACTACCGAGTAGAAAACATGGAGAAGATATTCATGATTGTAAATTGTGATGACTGACATGGGTTTTTTTTGTTTGTTTGTTTTTTCGTGACCACTAAACAAATTTATTTAACAAAGGCATTGCTGAATTGCATTGTCATTTTCTGATGTTTACAACCATGAATCAGATAAATTTAGAACAATTTTGAAAATGCATGACAAATTGATTCCATGTTTTGTTTTCTTTTGTTTTTTTTGTTTTTTTTTGATCAACTTAATTTAATTTGTCAGTGGACTTTCATCTTTGCATTTCAGACCTGTAACACATTATTAAAAAAGTTAGGATGGCAAAGCCTTTCAAATCTGTAATGCTGCTGGTCAGAGGGCGGAGCCCACTAGTTTAGTGTTAGGGTCGTTTTTCTGAACGTGTCCAAAAAGCTACACTGAGGACAGCTTACGACCCACACGCTTCTATGAGTAGCAGTTATCTTTTAAAACGGGCCGAGCTTGAATCATAGCAGAGCATGCAGTGTGTTGTGACTGTATGATGTGATAGCTTACATTAAAAATAAAAGATGCTATACAACATGTGGTGATTATCACCATTGATGCTAATCACCACAGTTCATCAGTGCACTCACTCACAAACATAACATATTTGAAAAAGAGATGACAAAAGACTGGAAGGACAAAGAAATCAAGAAACTGATGCCTGTTTGTCCAGAGGACAAGAAGAAATTTCCCTTCAGATGAGTGATACTGATTTTTAGTATATCATTTCTACTATAAAATTATTGAAGCTCAGGCATCTACAAAGGCAAATTACAAGTGATTAATAAATTTAAATCCCTCAGTGGTCACAATTTGTCTGTCATACTAATCTGCTAAAGTGTTAAACAAACAGGTTTTATGTCTGAAAGCAGCATCCTTCTTACAGTGCTTCAAAGGGGTTCTGGCATTCCAGAATTGCTTCGCTTGCATTATTGTCTCATTGTTACTACAAAAACATTTTACATAATGCATCAGTACAAGATCATCATTACCACATTTTTCATTTCAAAGTTTACCACATATGGCAGCACAATGGCTTAATGATTAGCACTGCTGTCTCACAGCTGGAAGGTTCTAGTTCTAATACTTTCTGTTGGGAATTTGAATGCTCACCCTTGTCCAGAAATAAGAGTGTTAGGTTTACTGGTGACTCTAAATTTACCTTGGGTGTGAGAGTGCATGTTTGTTCACGTCTCCGTTGCCCTAGTGACATGTCAAAGGTGTGCCATGACAGCTGGGATAGGCTCCAACAGACCCATGTGACCCTGAATAGGACCTGAAGTTGTTGTAGAGAGTGGCTGGATGAAAAATTTTCCATAGCCTATTCTTCCTGGGTGTTTACTTTGTCATGTGTGATGGAGACAGTTTTGAATTGTCTTGAAGGAAGCATATGTTGCTCTAAATTTCAGTGTACTTTTGTGCATTAATGCTGTCATCACAGAAGTGGGAATGAGCTTTGACGAGCACACTCAGATGACCCCATACTGTCCCTGACCTTGGCATCTGAATGTGTTGCTGACAACAGCTGGGTTGATCCTTTTCATCTTTAGTCTTCACCACACAAAAAGACCTGCAATACTGACTACTGTACACATTTCCAGGTGTTCTGATCCATTCCTGATACCTCTGCACCCAGATATATGGACACTGCCTCCAGACAAGGTCACTATACACACACACACACACACACACACACACACACATATATATATATATATAAATATAAATCTGATAATTAACCTCCTAAGACCATCTGCATTAATGTTAAGAATTTAAATATTGTGGTATAGAAAATCCAACATGTGCTGTCTACTTATGCATATGCCTTAGGTTTTAGGAGACTTGCCCATTTATTTGGATCTTTAAGGAACATTTTGAAAGATGTCAGTATGTTTTTTTCTTTTTAATGACAAAGCACTAAAATGCAAAAACACACTTACTCAAAAAGAATAAAACATTTTTAACCTTTTTCTCATGAAATAATTGCAAATAAAAAGGATGATTCTTTTTTTCCAAAAACAAAAGTATTCCAACTTTAAGGGCAACAGTGTAGATGTATAAAAACAAATAAAATGAGCTTAAAAGGAAAATAATATTAAATATCTTGGGTTAAAACTGTTCATCAAGAAGTAAAATTCCAACTTAATGATAAGATCTGATTTTTTTCTCGTCATTGTTCCAAGTTTTTCACATTTGGATGCAACATAAAAGTTACTCCTCTTATCACTCATTTTACAGCAGACAGAATGAGAACAACAGAAAGATGTTGCCCTTTATTGATTATTGTGCAGATATACGGATGAAGCATGTGTTCCTTCAGCTCCCCTGCTCTCTGAAGCATCAGTTAAACAAAAGGAACAACATGCACACCGTACTCCAAGTGAGGGCACATTTATGGCTCTGTGACTACAACATCTTCAGCTTGTGTCACAAATATCACCTCTCCATGAGTGAGCTTGTGAAATAATTCAAGTGGTGCAGTAATGTCTAAAAATTAGTGCACATAGCATGAATACTTCTGTTTTTACTTTTGTTTTTAATAATTTATAATCATTTTTTTATTATATTGATATTTTATCATGTTATTACCAGATAGCACTCACCCTCAAGATACACAACACATTCGCAGCAATTAAACACCCGTGCTTTGAAGTTACTTGCAGTTGCGTCATCTTTTGCAGAAAGCAGTTTCTGTGATATTTGCGATTATCATAAAAATATTCAAAGAAACATACTGAATCATGAGTCTTTGACAAGTGGAACATTTCAGACGGGAAGAACAGTGAGAGTTGCATTTTCCTGGTTGAACATCAAAGCAAAGTATCTTAATGCAAACAGTGTGTAGGGCTGTATAAATCATGTCTTCTTTAGAGAATTAAGTCACACCAGCTGTCAGCTGTTATGATTTAGAAAAGATTGTTTAAGAGTAAGCAATGATTAATGAGTTTACTCTGAGCAGATGACCGTGGTCTTAAGATAAACTGCTAAAGGTGTGAGTCATTCAAATAAAATCTGCCTTTGCAACAACCAGTTTTGTTTTAATGGGTGCACACTGTGATTAGAAAAAGAAAAAAAAAAACTTTTTTCTTTTTTTCTGTGATTGAGAACATGCATGTGGGTGTCTGAGAAATAAGAAACTCAGACATAATGTAAAGGTCTCACTTTGTCTTGAGCTTCTTGGGTCTGAGAATACAGTCACATGCAAAAGGAAGCAATAAGGATTTTTGCACTGCCACTGCAAAGCAAACACAGCTGCAGGGAGGTGTAACAGTATGTGTATATGGCTTATTGTGGAAAATGTGTAGTCATCACTAAAATGCAAGCACAGAATACATCTTGGGTTTGGACGTGGAGGACCCAGGTTTAATCCCCCAGGTTGCTAACAGAGCTGAGCCACTGTGGGCCCCTGAGCAAGACCCTTAACCCCCAACCGCTCTCCAGGAGCTGTAGCAGCCCACTGCTCACTAGTGTGACTAATTATGGGTTAAATGCAGAGGACAAATTTTGGTGTATTTAGTGAGATATATACTGACAAATAAAGATTATTAATAATATTATAAATATAGTAGAAATAGTCCATGTAAAAAAATTTTTTTTTTTAAAAAGTCACTTCTCAGGCCTTTTAGGTAAAGTGGAATAAATTTTTAAAAATCCAAATAAAAATTGTTTAAATTGTTTAATCCAAATTAAGATTTTCCAGAAAGTTTGGAGTAAACATAAAGTAAAGTAACTGGAACACAGACCTCACTGAGACTTAGAATTTTAACTTTATTTTCTTTTTGATTTATCATTCTGATGCCCGAAGGAACATTTTAACATTGTCATACATGTTTTTTCCTTCCTAATGGAACCGTCTCTTTGATTCCTACTTGCATTTTAACACCAGCATTGACAGCAAGAGTGAAAATGGAGCAGCCTGCCCTACATCTGTCTGTGTTTGTTCATAAAGCTGGTCAGGTTGAGGATAACGCTGGGATCTACCAGTCAGAAAGTGCTCACTGGTGACGCTGTAGGTGTAAATGGAGTCAGGCTCGTGTGTCTGCTCCCTTCATCCATCATATTTGAGGGTGCATGTGTCTGCCTATGTGGGCAAGCAGAGAGACGGAGGATGCTCTCTAGCCGGCTGAAGGGAGGATGACAGATGACAGATGAGGTGCCGTCATGGTTTCCTAAGGGCTCAGTGAGTCCTGTCTTCTGGCGCACGTCTAAATTATTACCTCGGCTTCAGCGCCATTTGTAGTATTCAGCCCAGTCGGCTGTTATCCAAGTGGAGCTGCAGACCTTTGGGTTTTGTGGGTTCAAGGATTTGTTTTTATCAGTCACCTTCCCCAGGAGATAAGATGATCATCTGCATACCACTTCCTGCTAAATTAAACAGCTACTGCTGGTTTCTGGAGCCAGCAGCTGTGAAACATTTGAAGATTCATGGGCATATAGCTAGAGGAGAAGTCAGTGCAAATCAGTATTACCAGTGCTACGAGTTTTGTTTGACTTCCAACTCAAATTGAAGTAGAATATGTGATATGTCAGTATATATCTCAATAGTCAACTATCGCTTCCTAACATGCGCTGCAGTATGTTTTTAGCGAGCATGGAAAGTTTGTGAAAGTAGTTTTTCTGCTCTTGGAACAGCTGGTCTCAAGTGATTACTGCTATTATAAAATATTTGACACAAACAAGGCCTAATGATAAATCCTACTGCATACTCATTAATTCAAGACTTAAAAAAAAAAAAAAAAACTACCATGCATAAGTAAGATCTGCTCCCTGCAGGCAGACTTTCTTGCTGTGAGCTTGGATAGTAAGTTTCACGTTCCTATATGTTTGACCATGTCCACCGTACGAACAACTGGCACAGAAACTCAGAAATGTGGACTCCACACACGCATCTGCGAGACACTGAGGCACGAGTGCTGAGTGGCAAGTACGGCGTGCCAAGTTGGTGTGTCGGAAAATAGGGCAAACAATGCGCTCCAAAATACAACAAAGTGGATGCATTCGTATGCACAGCAGTTACACAAAAATAAAGTATAAACAAGATTTGCATATATTTGCAAAACAAAATGGCAAGGAGAAGTCATTTTTACAGCAAGTTCAGCTACTCTGCAGTCCCAGGGAAAATCTGTGGATTTACATCAAACAAAACTGCAAATGTCTGCCACTACCTATAAAACTATGAAACTAAAATGCATGTTGTCATGTTCAGTATGTTAAAAAAAATGTTTCTGCTATAAAATAATAAATAAAAGTTAAATACATTTGAGAACATTTGTTGAATAAAAATATTTTTTCTTTGAAAATGCAATGATACATTCCCCTTAACATTTTATTGCAATACCCTAACCCTAACCCTAACTGTATCAAGAAAAGCACTTGGAATAAAATCCATTTCTGCATTAATTTGTCATAAAATGTGATTTGACTTTGGTCTGTTTACAATAATAGACAAACACAATGTGGTCAGGCTGATCAGACACAATTGGTATTTCTCTTGTCTTTGCTGACTATATCTATTAAAGATACATAACTGGTGGTGAAAAAAAAAACAAAATAAACTTCAAAGAAGGTTTTCTTTTCATCCATGAAGAGAAAATGAAGGCTCACTATGGCAGGAGTCATGTCATGGGGTTGAAACAGTCCCATCGACGTAAGTTGGAACATTCAAGTCAAGTCTTCACATCCTCCATCTGATGTTGATTAAACGGCACCAAACGGCATTGCTTACATGTCCAAATCTGTCCAATTTAATCATCTGCAAATACCAATACAAGTCTAGCCTTATGAGCAAAAAGGACTTAAGGTTTTTGTTTTTGAAAAGCATTTTCTGATGTGAACCATGCTGCAAGAAAAAGAAATCTCATAGGATCAAAGGTACAAAGCTGAATCCTTAATTAGGTAAAAAAGAAAAATTAAAAGAACCCATGAGAAACAGTTAAAGCTGCGAGGATGTCACTGGAAGCGGTACACATCTTTGCCAAAAAAAGAAAAAGAAAAAAAGCATTGCACTTAAAATTGACCAAAAAGCAAATTTTCTACAAAAAACAATTTGAAGGCTGAATCAGTTCATAAAAATACTCAACTCTATTTCAGGCAAACAAAGAGCATAGCTTAATACCTTCAAATTATTATTGCAACAGTGACGTATGGTGGGCTGAGCATTTGAATTTGGGCTGACTTCAGTGCATTAGGACCTTGATGGTTTGCCCTGAATAAAAGGAAACTGAATTCACAACTTTATTAAAGTATCCTGCAAGATAACATCAGGGTTACTAACCACAAGTTGAAGCTCGGTAGAAAATGGGTGATGACCCTCAGTAGAATTCAAACCCTAGCCCCTTACAGATCCTGTGGATCGACCTCAAGAGACCCGATCACACAAAACATCATACAAACATCTCTGAGCTGAAGCAGTTCTGGAAAGAGGAATGGTTCAAAATTCTTCCTGAATGGTGTGCAGATCTGATCCAAAGCTGCCAAAGGTTTTTGCTTGAAGTCACTGCAGCCAAAACATGCTCAACCAGCTATTAAAGGTGAAATGCTAGACCTTTTACAACAAAATGAATACAATTCTGGGTATATGAAATGGCTTGTTTGTGACATGTATAGCTCAAAACACCCTAAGGATCACTCTTTAAAGCTCTTTGTTCTGTTTCTCTCCTATGTATGATTAGCAGGAGAGGTTATATTCTGTTGTTCTGCTGCTGTCATCCTACCTTCCACACTAGTTTTATAAAATGCACTTGTTGGCTGTTTTTCAAACTGGTGCATCTCCATTAGCCCAAAGTGTTTCACAGAAGTTATCCTCACAAGCAAGTAAAACATTTGTAGCTGTAATAGAGTACAAAAATAAAAAATAAAAGCCAAGGGAGCTTCAAAATCATGTGATAAATCTTTGCACGTAACCCCCTTCACATTAAAAATAGTATGTGATTCATTATTCTTGTCTTTTCAGCTTTTAACATTTCAGTTTAAAAAAATATATTTTTATTCAAAATAATTTTTCAGCAAGAAATTATTGAGAGAATGATTGTACAATGACAGTGTCCAGCAGGAAAAGAAAATATTAGCATAGGTGCTGACAAGCATTGGCAGATGTGATGTTGTAATTTCTTACAGTTTCATGAACCTGTCAAGAAATCAAAGTTATTGATTATTTCTGGGATAGTCTATTTTTTCCCTTATTTTTATCTATGTGTATGCTCATGTTAAAGAAATGGTCTTGGATATTTCATCGGCTCCTCAGAAAAAAAAGTGCTAACTCTTGATAAGGCGGTTTGGTGGTCACATGACCATTAGACAAGCGAGACAAATTTGCCTCCCATTTGACCAGCAATTACTGTACTTTTCATCATTTGAAACTCTACTTTTGTTATCAGCCTTTGCTGGGTTACATGATCTCACAGAAATATGTGAAATGAGACACAGTTGTTGCCATGGAAACAATGCGGCTATGAAGTTAATAAGAAGCTTTTATTCAGCTGACTTGTCTCAGGTTGTGAAGGACACACAACTTTACTCCTGTTGTGGGCATAGAAAAAATAGGGGAAAAAAAGCTTATCTAGACCTGTTTATGATGTGTTTTTTTTTACTTCCACCTAATAAAAGTGATATGTTAGGTTTAACACTAAACCCTGTTTGTTTAGGGTGAATGAAAAATGTACATTTTTATCAATCAAACATTAACTAGAAATTCTGAAAAAAAAAGTCTTTAAATAACTAGTACTACATATGATAACAGGGTTAATTATAGTCATCATCACCTGCCAACACC
>JAOWBL010000018.1:1253844-1267723 GCA_028564865.1 Zenarchopterus dispar | reverse complement strand
GTCCCCCCCCCCCCCCCCCCCCCCCCACACACACACACACACACACACACACACAAACACACACTATTCACCTGAGTCCTGAACACAAGTTCTCTACATGTTTCAGAACAAACTTTTTGCTTTTCATAGAGGCAGAACAGATGTTTAAATCATTCTCTTTATTATGTAATGTGGTGGCCACAGGTCTGGTTTATTTAACACATTTATGTGAGATGACTAATGCATTTATTTGTACATATATGTTTAGCTCTACTAATTAAACACTAACAGGCTTGGTTTTGGTAACCACTGTATCTTTTGAGTCTCTTTCAAACATGCATTAGCCTGGTGTAGCTTTTCAGTCACGGTAATCCTCAGAGGATTGAAAAGAAGGGACTTTGTTGTCTTGGTTCCTGAAGACATTTCAACCTGCAACCACATGATTTCTTCAGTTTAAACTCACTAGTGATGAGTAAATATTCTGTAACAGGCACATAAGTCCTATACCATCAAAATACAAAAAAAAAAAAAAAAAAAAATTACACAATGCAAAATACACTCAAGTGCATAAAATACACAAAAAAGTGCAACCACAAATGAAATATCCAACAGAATTGCAGTACTTTGAAAGTTTTGTGCATAAATAAAGTAAAATATTTGTTTTGTATTTCTATCGTGAGACCAGGTATTTGTTTTAGTCCTCACTTGTCGGATCAAGGCTCCCTACAATGAGACAAAAGCAGAACAGAATAATTATTGTTCTGGGTATATTCTTCAGGATAAAAACTAAAGCTGCAAGAGAAACATCAATTTGAATTAAAAAAAGAATATAGCCTTGTTTCTCCTTGTTTCAGATGAAGACAGATCATGTATAGTTTTTGAATCAGTAAGAAAAGGATTTACTTTGACAATGTGGGCAGTGAAATATGATCATGTGGAGCTCTGAGGGAGTGGGGACTCGCATCTGATTGCCTAAATTTGCTACACAGATGAAACTGTGCGAGGGATGCAGCTCTATGGTAACAGCAGAGCTGAGTTCAACTGCAGCGTAGTTATGAGTCTTGAACAAACAATAACAAATCAACTCAAAATCCCTCTTCTGTCAGTTTTGTTGATGTTATTCAAACAAAAAGCATTTCTTTTTTGCCCTGCTTTCTTTTAAACATATACAAAAAAAAATCATAATTTAACTGTTTTTCTTCTTAATTTGAATGACCGAAGAAAATTTAAATACTAGATAATTACAAATACACATTAAAGACTTCCACTGTTGTCTGTAGCTTTTTAAAACCAATTTTAATCACTTGGATGAACTGAAAAATAAATCAAAGCATTATCAAAACCATGCCAGAAGCAATTGCCAAGAACACAGCACCAGCAGAGGGCAACAAATAATCATCATCTCCCAAGCCAACCATATGTAGGACACCTCCAACGTTTAACAAGAAGTGGGTGAGTGGGAACAACCAGAAAAAAATCTGCTCACTCTGGGGCAGCCACATGCTTCCAGGATCTAAACTTGACAGCTGCACTCGTCTAACATATTGCTGTCATTTTATGATGTGGAACAGAAGTGAAGCTGTTGGCTTTCAGAAACCTAAAAAGTGAAAGCAAGTGGACAGTATTGTCTGTCACAACAGCTACTAATGTAAAAGCAATCATGTTCTGCTTTCTATAGCATGGCTGACACGTGGGCTTGTTAAATCTCTTACATGATTGCATGTCAGGATAAACCATTGTACCTTCGAAAGTCAAGTAGGTACTCATGTAATAATGCAGTCATCCAGTTGTTCACTGGAGAAAAAAACCTCCATTCCTCAGATGCCAGGTAAACAAGGTTTTGCTTTGCTTATGAAATATGTGTAAGACAATGTATCATGCAACATCTACTTGGCTTGCAGTTCATTTAATCCAGCTGTGGAAGTAACTAGATTAGCGGCAGGTCTGCCAAATCTCCACTGGATGCATCCAATCACATTATGGACCAGACCCTCCGCAGGAATGCAGAATACTTTTTCAGAGATGGCCGAGATGTGTGGCGGCAGCTGCTCGGGCACTCGTGTGGCTGCCTCATCTCTGCTTCTTGGAACAGTCGCGTGTGCCAAGAAGCAACTAAGGACCTTGCAAACCCATTCAGTGGGAATAGTTGTCATCCCTTCGATCCATTCAAATTTGATTTGGCAAAACGTAGTTTGCATGACAGAAACTTGAGCTGCGATTGGAGGAGGAGATGAGTGGGAGGTGAATGACGCATATGCCCAGGAAGCTAAATTATTCAGGAAGAGGATTCCACTGATTTTACAATACGTTTGGGTGACAAATTTAATGGCCCTTTTTGAAATGGCAGTTTATGCAGCAAAGATGCAGGCAGATAGACGTGCGTCATAGTGTACAGTAAACAGATGGGGCACTTCTGTAAAGAAGACCCAGAGCTCAAACCTTGTTTTGCTGTATATTTTTCATTTTCAGTCTTTGTTTAAATTATTCCAAATGAATATCCTGTGGAATGAGTGAACAGAAAAGGATAAGGTATGAAGCACCGAAATGAATTTACCGATGAATCTTCCTTTTATTCTTGATTAGTTAGTTGGTCTATAAAATATCAAGTGTGTGTGTGACAGTATACCAGATGAGGTCTGAGCTTTTTTTTTTTTGACTGAAAAAGAACTTACTTTTATTACTTTCCATTAGCCAATCTGGAAATATTATCCCAGCCCAGTCCAATTAGAAGCATTTTTGTTGCAAGTGGAGTTGTCCTAAATTGAGACAAACTTGCGGGATAAGTATCTCTAAATCAGTTTATCTGAGCATTTTAGTGTCTACCAGATCCTTCTTTTAATTTAATGACTTTGATATTTTTAAAAAAATTGGATGTACCTTTTCTGTTAGATAGCCAAGAGATTCCAGTGAGGACTGGAAAAATGTTTAAGTCAGACTTACATGCACCCTTTGATAGAAACCATATCTACAAATAGTCCAGATGTGTTAGTTTGTGTTTGCTTGATATGTAGATACATCAATTGTGAGATTGTGCCACTGTTTTGTTGCATTTTGTTTTTGCTGCTACCTGGGAGGTCAAACATTCAACTCCAGCCATGTTTACCTTCCATTGTGAATCAAATCTGCATCTAATTTCCATCGCCCAGTTTGGAACCAGTGAACTAGGTTTATTTCCATCAGGTTTGTTTGCATGTTCATTTATTTATAGAAAAGGGCACCAGCACTTCAGAGTCTTTTAAATCTTCCACAAGGTATTTTGGAAACAACTATTGGTTTTAATTTACCTTGTGTAGCAAGTTGAACTGTAGCAAGCTGCAACTTGATCTTCAAGATTGTTCTCTGCTGTTTCATAATTACATTTCAAAGTGAGAAAACAGCTGCCTATTTGCAGGATGACACACAGACAGAGATTTGAATCAATAAGACATTGCCTATAATTGCTTTGAAAACAGCACATTCCTACAAGTTAATGAAAATTTGATAAAATGTATCTCTCAATTTAGATTTTTTTTCTTTTTTGCAGTTCTGTTGGGAATTATTTTTTTCTTCCTCTTCTTCTTCTTTGTTTTGTATAAAACAGGGAACAATAAACAAATATCTTAACATGTTCAAGATAATGTGAAGTCATTAAAACTGAAATTAAATGGGCATTTCATTATTTTGTCTCATTTAGTTACTTCTTTGTTAGTTTTGAACCCATTTTACCACTAAACTGTTTGTAATTACTTAAGAACAATAAAGAAAAATATGGGTAACACGACACCCTGTAAATGAGAGTACATTGTTATAAGTGTCTTTTGATAAGTCAAATTTCTCCAGACTTTCCGTGAACATCTCCTGTTACCAGTCAAGGATGCAACACAAAGCTCTGGACCAAGTTACAATAAACAAAACTTTGAGAGATTACTTATGGTTTCAGCAATGACAATGCCAGAAACTCAGCCATACACGTTCGAGCCAGAATCAGACCCAGAGTGTGAAAAAATTACACACTGATGTCTCTGTTTGAGATGGCTGTAGGCAATCTAAAACTGGAAAATGTGCATTGTGTCCTCACAACTAAAATACACTTTTCTTTCTTTATGGAAACAAAAACAAAACAGTTTGTTTCAAGCAGAAGCGTATTGCTGCTCCCTTGATGTGCTGTCCATACACAGTATATCTAATGCTGGATCAGCTATATTGTTATTTCCCATTAAGTGGGCTGGTTGCATCATGGTGAAGAACCAGAGGTTGTCCTTCTGAATTTGAATAGCCATTTTGGGAGACCAATCCAGACAATCCTCCCCTTATGACAAAGTTAGTTCAAGTCAGCAAGACTTGAATGAACCATCTTTATTTTGCATAGAGGTACAAAACACAGTCCATACTTCTCTTTCCTTTCATTTATGATGACTTCTTAGATAAGAATTTGTTGTTGCGACACTTTAGATAAGTCTGAAAACATGGGAAAGCACACCACCTCCACTTTAACTTTTGCTTGACCTTGTGTGCACAAACTTTTACTATTTCTATAAAGAATGCCATTGTTCATTTCTCTTGACAAAGATTTTTTTCAAGGAGGGAAAAGAATAGAGAGTCTTTTTTTTTTTTTAAATTGAAGTATTGCAGAGTTTACAATACTATTCTAATAATTGTGAAAATGTCAGCAGGGTTTCTCTTAGAGATTATGGCCCTGTTCTGACCGCTGTCCCTACTACTTATACATGACTAATGTGAAAGGATGCATTACAGGAATTTATGATCGTAATCCATTTAATCTTTGGCAGGTTACACACATTCTTCACTGTGCTTCAGCAGTTTCAAGGACAATTTAACATCATAACTTTGGCTATAGGAGCCCTTGATGAAGTGACTTATATAGACCCAGAGTACATCAGCTTGTCAGATCCACATTTAACATCAGCCATATGGACTTTTAACTGAAACAACAAAAAAAAAGAATAATATGTTTCTGTACAGATCTGTTTCAAGAAAAGCTGGACTTTGAATCATTATTTAGTAGGATTTATTTGTAGATTCTTGTGTTGTAAATTGAAATTCAAGTCAACACTTATTGCTTGTCTTTAACTCTGTAAAATAAAATAATTAAGACTGGACTTTTGAGAACCCAGCTGTCAGTTGGTGTTATTGATCAGTGATTTACCTGGCTCAAAATAAGAACTCTTCTTCGTACAAATGAGATCTTTCCAATTTGCTGTGAAATATAGTAGAAGTACCCTTACATGCACAGTGACAAAAATATAGACAGCTTTGCAGTTGCATGCAAAAGGCCATATAAATTCAGCATTGATCCATCTGTTTGAGGTGGCACTCAAAGCCCCTGGGAGAAGCCCCTCAAGTGAGGAGTCACAGCTGCTTTCTCAAAGCTGACGTTATAACCATCTCCATGTGTTTGAGGCACAGATATGGAGGCATATCTTCAAAGTATACTACGCTCATAAAATTCCAGTGTGTAAATGTGTTAAATTAACAAGTATTTATGGACATAAATTGTTTGTTAATCACAAATTGTAACTTTATTCAGATTATGTCTATATTAAAAATATAATGAAAGGACTACTGACAGTAGTGAGTGAAAAATGTGACTGGCATCCACACATCTACTAACTTCCACTTATCCATTCGGGTCTCAGGGCCATCATCCTGAGCAGAGAGGCCTAGATCTCACTTCCTCCAGCACCTTTAAATGGATACTAAGGTGTTCCCAGACCAGGTGAGAGATAGAATCTTTTCAGCGTGCCCTGGGTCTGCCTCAGGGCCTCCTCTTTGTTGGACATGCCAAAAAACACCTTCCCATGAGGCGTCCAGGAGGCATCCTGACCATCTCGAACTATCTCAAAAGGCTTCTTTGGATGTGGAGGAGAAGTAACTCTGATCTGAGTCTCTCCCAGATAACTTCTCACTCTATCTCTAAGGGAGAGTCCTGCCACCTTGCAGATGCAACATATTTTAGCCACTTATCTTCTTTTTGTCACTACTCCCAGTTCATGATCTCTCCTTAAATTACCACCTTATCATGATAGAGTGGCTTGCATCCCTGAATGATCCCAGGAAGTATGTTGTCGGGGGCTATTGTCCCTGGAAGGGTCTCCCAAGGGAAAATGGTACATGAGTACAGGCCAGACTAAAACTGATTCATGATGAATATCAGAGTTAAAAATAAAGGAGCCTCATATCCCTCACCAGGAGATGGTGTGCAAGGGCCCCATCCTGGAGCAAGGCCTGGAGGAGGGCTTTAGTCAAGTAGCACAGCTAAGCTCATCCGAAACAAGAGTCGTGGCTTTCACTTCCTGTGTGCTAAACGGTGACATGTCCTATGGGCAGCAGTCAAAGGTGTGGCTCAGTGTGCTGACCTTCAGCTTTCAAAACTGGCTCTTGGGCCATGTGGATGGCTTTTTTTTTAATTCATGAAAATGCTTCTCTAATGTTATCTGAATGTTTTGGTGGGACATAGAGTATGGTGATGTGGTCTATGGCTGTCCAAGAAGTCCCATCTCATGGTAAACTTAGAAACTTTTCTTTTCTTGAGCATTTTTCTTTTTCTTTTTTTTCTTTTGATTTACTTTAATGAAACTGAGCAAAAACCTTTGTAAAGTAGTGCCACTCAGTTGGATTTTGCATATCTTTGGCTGCACGGTATTTACAGCTTTTCGAGATGGGATGGGAAAAGGGGGTGACTAAAACGCTCAATGTGAGAAGGAGGCTGTTGTTGCACTTGCAAATAGGAAGACTAATCACCATCCACTTATTTGATTTAAAATTAAATCTGACCTGTGACTACACCAGCTTTTGTCAGCGTCCTATTAAAAGCAAAAAAAAAAAAATGTTTCCCTCTTTCATTAACTGAATTTTCAATTCACATTAACAAGTGGGAAATTTAATAGTACTACCTAGATGATAGATTTAAAGAATCTCTTTAAAAGCTTTAATGAGTGCGCTTTGCATGCATGTGTCTGACACAGTCTTTAATAGCTTGTCTTTCTCTCCATTACCCTTTGCAGCTGTTAACAGTTCACACAAATCAAGAATTGCTGTAGGCTTAATGGTAAATACAGGTTCTTTGTTGCATTATGAGGCTTTTAACCAGCAGGTGCTGGAGAGATTCTACACCAAACTCTCTGACATGAAGCTCTGACATAACTCTTCAGCGTACAGTAATATCAAGCACATTTACTGTATATCAGATTCAGAATACTCTTTATTGTCCTTGTAACAGGTACAATGAAATTACAAATCACATTTATTAAAAAAATATATGGCTTGGGCTGCAAAGTGTTTGGACAACAAAAGAGTTTTACCATACACCCCCACAATTGATTTGAAATCAAATAATCAAGGTATAATGAAAGGGCAGCCTTTCAGCTTTATTTTAAGAGGCTTCACAAAAATATGCAATTGATAATGTAGGAATGATGGCAATGTTGAGAAAATACTTCCTTTTCCAGCAGCTCAAAAGTATTTGGAAAGATAATTGAAAAGATGTTAACTTGCTAGGTGCTGTTAGTTCCCTGTTTCAAAATAAATGAGGTTTGGAGTTGATTTCAGGTATTTAGTTGGCATTTGGCAGCTGTTTAATTGGAGCTACCAATAAAAAAAGTCCAGGTGACTTCAACACAAATGAAAAAAAAAAAACATAAATCTGTAAGAGAGGACACAAATCAGCTGTGGCGAGCTCAACCACATCAAACGGTCTCAAAAACATGAAAAACAAGTAAAGTGAATAATTGCAGGTGATGGAAAACAATCAACAACATCAAGAGAAGTCAAGGGTACTCTGGAGAAGGTAGACGAGTCATTGTCAAAATCAACCATCAAGAGATGCTTTCATGAATATAAGTACAGAGTTTGCAACAAGGTGGAAAGCACCGGTAACATTCAAGAACTGGAAAGGAGTGAGATTAGATTTTGGCAGAAAAGAATCAAAAACAGCCTCCAGTGTTCTGGAATTCTGGGCACAGATGAAACTAAGATAGACTTGCATCAGAATATTGGGATGAGAGATGAGTGGAGAAGGAAATGAACAGCAAACAACATCAAACATGGTGGAGCCAGTGCTATGATGTGGGATGTGTTGACATGTACAGCAGAGCCCCCAATGGAGAGGGTTCACTGGTGCTTACTGAAGATGAAACTGAAGTATAAGTCAAGACTTTTGAAAGCAAAGAAATGAAGTATTCTTCTAAAGACACAACTGAATGAAGAAAGGCCCTCAAGTAAGCAACAACTGAAGGTGGCTACAGTGAATGTCTGGATGACATCTCCAGCATGAAAACAGAGTATGGTGATGTCCACGGAACCCAGACTTCAGCCAATGTTTGATTACAAATGATTTTTAAATATGTGGATATGTGTGTGTGTGTGAGAGAGAGCGAGAGTATCTACATATACATGTTGACTAAAGAGTTGAGGGCTCAGTTCAAAAGCCTGCATCTCTGATGGCATTGAGGTGCACCAGTAACTATGTAACGGGGCAGCTTATACACCTGAACACCTGGAAGGGAAACATCAAAACATCAATTCAATATTTAGGTTTTATATCAATATATGAACCCAACCTGAAAACATCTGTTTCTGGGAAGGCCTTCCATTCATCATCAAGACACTGTGGAATTGCACACTGCATCCAATTACAAGAATAACTTCATTTTAGAAAAGTTTAGGTGCTGAGCCGGCCTGCACAGTCCAGGCCTGCTGCCTAGACCTTTCACCATCTGAAAACATTTGTCACATGGAAATAAATCCTTCAAACATTTCCAATGTTTGCCATAAAATGTGTAGCATAATAGCATTATCTAAATTCCTTTTTTGTTCTGGCTTACTAGGTGGTGCATCCAGAATGACAAACTCACAAACATGTAGCAGTGATGAAAGAAAGCTGAAAGGCTCTCACGCTGGCTGTCAAATACTACTAATAAAAAACAATTTGCATCCATCAGCACGATCAAAATGAGCTTTCTTTCATGTCAGGTTTATTCATAAGTCACACGGATGTTATCTCTGCTTAATTCTCCCCTTGTAAAGAAATTGTTCAGAAAGAAAATCCATGCTTCTTTGTTTCCAGTCACTGGATAAAGGTCACTGTGTTCATCTCATTATCTTATTGTATAAAACACAAAGGCCTACTTATCATCCTGGTGAAGGGTAATGAGAAAAATAATATTACATTTGAGTTCTTTCGGGGGCTGATACGAACTATACTTAACTCACTCACAAGTGACAATATTTTCATGAAACACCATCACAAATGGATGTGACCCAGTGAATCAATGATTGAGAAACACAATGCCACCAAATTAGTATATTGTGGTTTTAAATCCAAAAGAGCACAAGGAAGTTGTTGAACAAGTTAAAAATGCAAAACTGGTGTTTTATATGCTGCAGTAAGACATAGTGAGATTCAAATGTTTCTGTTTGGATGTGTCACTTGTGTGGCTGATGCACATAAGCTTACATTACTCCTGTCTGAACATCAATAATGTTAATTCATATCACCATTTGGCCAGTCACAATGCTTTTACTGAAGCTAAAAATCATAAACACATTTACACTTTAATCAATATCGTAAAAAATATGGTGCAGCAATGAGTGTTCCTCTTCTCCTGAGACATGGGTGCCAAACAAGTTAATACAACTTGAATGTAATTTATGGGTTAAGAGGCGCCACTATGGCACTTGAGCTGCTAGACATCCCTCAACTGATTGAAAAAGCTGCTGAAAATCACATTTTCTGCAGGGCTTATAATGAGATGCTCTGCACAGAAACTGATAATGTGCTTCATGAAAGACTGCTAATGGCTACAGTCGAGAATGAGGAGAGGATCAAAAACAGCAATGTGATTTCTGAGCTATGCAGGCAACATAACATTTAAGGATTTCTCATCAAAACCTCAAGATCAAACAAGGTCTTTTTATGAGAGTTCAAAGCGGCATGCAAACATGCAAAGAAAGCTAAAAGGAAAGGTGTCTCAGAGCTCATTTCATGGCAGGCCAAACGGAAAGAGGGCACTATCTGGGAATGACAGTACTCGATTATGTGCATGGACGTTACAGTCACCACACAAGTCTGGAAACAAAATTAAAAAAAAAAAAAAAAATTCATATTTTTGTTCCATGAGAAGAATCTGTTTCCAGTCAAGTTTTACATCATTTATTTTATCTAACCAGTCATGGAAAAGATCTTCGAAGGAAGTCAACAATCTTTGTAAATATTACATTAATTTGGCAAGAAGATGGCTATGTTGTTTATCTTCCTCCCCGCCTTTGATGATGCCACTTGGATTGTTTCCTTGTCTGGATGTTTGTCGCTGTGACAGTGGATGAGATAAACATGGTAGCTGCCCACTCACAGCGGCTCAAAAATCCACAGATATGTTTTACTGTAGATGGCTAAATGTCACACTTAAATTTATGACTACTTAAATTCAGAGAGAAGCTGTTGTACTCCATTACATTTACCTGCCATCCATAGTTAATAATTACTTTTATAATGACATATTCCATTTAGAAAAATTACACCTGAACACTTTAAAAAAATTGGCGTTTGGTGTCTTTTTTCTTTCTTTTCCAGAGTCAGTAAATGTTGCCTGCGCTGACATTTAATGAGTATCATTAATGACTATCATGTCAGGTGACTGATAATTATTTACAGGCTGATTTTTTTTTTTTTTAATTTATGTGAGAAAAGAAAAAACATATTGTGTGTGGGTGATGTCAAGTGTTTGTCAGGAGCTAAGAACTGAATGGGTGCAGTACAAGTGCTTTAAAGTGCTAGTAGTTTCAGGAGGTGGTATTGGAGGAGGTGAATCTTCAAGAGATTCCTGAAGGTGGAGAAGGATGACCCTGAACTGCATTTTGGTAGCTGGCTTCCACATTTTGGAACAACAAATGAAAGTTGTCTGCTTTGTTAGTAGGTGTGGTAGTACCAGATACCCTCACTGGTGGTGTGGCCAAATATTCCAACTTGGAGATTTGACTTAAGTTACTTTTTTGATAAAAAACATCTGAAGGGGAGGGAAGGACATATAAGTAGCTCAGTTAGGTGACAAAATCAAAGCTGACAACACTTACTGCTGACAAGAACATCGCCTAAATGACTGAGTTTAAATACCTGGCTGCAGACTTGAGAGTGAGCGCTTTTAGATAAGTGTCCATTATTTTTCTTGGATGAAGAACTTGTGCTTAATGTTCGCTGTAAATACAAAGTGTGTTGTTGCTTCCCTGGAGCCTGAAGCAGAGTTTAGGGGAGGGAAGAGGAGTCAGGAGGCATTAACAAGTTTGCAGAGTGGCTTCCCCCAAATGGTGCCGCACAAATCGAAATATGACCAGTCCAGTCTTCCACTCCTGCCATTGTGATCATTGACTGCAAAGAACTCCTTTCTAAAACTCTTCAGCTGAATGAGCTGACTCTTGTTTCTTCGTAAGCATAGATATTTTAGTATTTTAATAGTATTGTAAATAGGACAGGTGACACACTAAATTAATAAACATGGGGTATTCAGCAAAGTAACAGTCAAGATTTTGAGTAGCTTTACATTTCATGTTTCTTTGGATTTATTCTTTTTTTCTAGGGTTTGCAGAATGCTGGAAAAACTGCTGGTGGAGGAGTGCAGTATTTATAAAGAGAGATAGCTTTGACCTTTGACCTCTGGCCAGCACCACTAGTTTGGTCAAATAATGAAAGAGACAGATTTATTGAATGAAAAAGATGACAGTTGGTTAGAGAAGGACAATCATGAAACCCAGGTTTCTTTCAACCTTTGTCAGAGAATTAGCTGAAGAGCCCATTTTCTTTCTTTTTTTCTCTTTCTTTTGAAATCAACTTGGATGGGTTAATGGTCTCGAATGGATAAAAGATAAATGATAAGTTTAACAGGGATTTACTTGGTGTTAGCATTACTTCATCCATGTGGACATGCTAAGGTTGAGAAGGTGAGGTTCTTGCTGAAATCAGAGGGTCATCAGATGAAACTCACAACCACCATTTGGTATCATTTGTGAAGCAGGAACAAAAGACAACGCAGGGTTATAGCAATGGCATCTCGGGAGAACTCTCCGCCTCAAACCGAGAGCGTACCTTGACTCCATGAGGAGGTAGTACCTCCTCTTTTATCCTATTGGATAAAAGAGGAGTGTGGTGTGTGTGTGTGTGTGTGTGTGTGTGTGTGTGTGTGTGTGTGTGTGTGTGTGAAGGCATTGAAAAAAGTACAAATAAAAAACAAAATCATACGATCATAACGAGTAATAGTGAATGGCTAAATGCAACCACGGGTCAACAACATATGAGTTAAGCAGTAAGGGGGTACTTAATATGGCCAACATGATTTTTTTTTTATCATTAAAAAAAAAAAAAAGAATCCATTCATCATTTATTTGAACCGACTTACTCCTATTCAGAGTAACATGGATCTGCTAGAGGCTATTCTGGTTATCTTTGCATGAAAAACACAGGTAGAATCCAGAAAGGTTGCCAGTTCATTAATGGGTGATGACATATGTTGTAAGCAATTCAATTCAATTTTCAATTTTATTCATATAGCGCCAATTCACAACAAAGGTTGCCTCAAGTCGCTTCACACTGTAGGTTAAAGATAAAACAGTGTTTCAAGGAAAATCCCAACAATCCAATGATCCCCTATGAGCAAACACTTGACAACGGTAGGAAGGAAAAACTCCCTTTTAACAGGAAGAAACCTCCGGCAGAACCAGGCTCAGGGTGGGACAGCCATCCGCCTCGACCGGTTGAGGGTGAGAGAACAGAGAAGACAGAAAGGAGAACAGAGAGAGACACATGCTATGGGAGAGAGAAAACGACATTTAATGACATGCAGCAGTAACAAATAAATGCATAGGGAATGAAAATAGGCGGGTGGGGTAGAAACGCCCAGCATAAGAGGGCCCCCAGCAGTCTAAACCTATTGCAGCATAACTAAGCCCTAACTGTAAGCTTTATCAAAAAGGAAAGTTTTGAGTCTAATCTTAAAAGTAGAGAGGGTGTCTGCTTTCCAAATAAAAACTGGGAGCTGGTTCCACAGGAGAGGGGCCTGATAGCTAAAGGCTCTGCCTCCCATTCTACTTTTAAAAACTTTAGGAACCACAAGTAGGTCTGCACTCTTAGAGCAAAGTGCTCTAATGGGAAAATATGGCACAATGAGGTCTTTAAGATAGGATGGAGCCTGATTGTTCACTTTGTAGATGAGAAGAAGGATTTTAAATTCAATTCTTGAGTTAACAGGGAGCCAATGAAGAGAAGCTAGAATAGGGGAGATATGGTCTCTCAATAAATAATAACACTGTTATAAAAGCTATGTGTCGCTGTCTGAGGGTGAATTTACCTGATAGTCGGTACTATGGCAGTTTTACTAGAACAGAGCAGGGTGCTTTTAGACAAAATAACATGCAATTTACCATAACAACCTTTGCAGCTGCGGAAGGCAGCTGAACCCAACTGCACAAACACAACACTGGTCTGAATTAAGTGTACTGGCAAGAGCTCATGAAGAAATAGCTAAAATAATACATTTCCATCACACAAAGATCCAGTCTGATCATTTTTAATTATGATTTTATATATAAAAATGGCACATGACAGTAGATGGATCGCATGGCTTTACGACATCAAAAGCTGCAGTGGTTTGGCAGGATGAGAGTCAGAGACTGAGCTACTTTTAGAGCTTCTGTTACAGATGGTTGAGCCATCTGACTGGATTGGCCACTCTGAAAGAAAGGCTGATTTAGATCCAGGAGGTTGTTCAGCAGGAGGATTCTGTTGCAGGCCTCAAGCTGCATGTTAACAGTAACGGTTGTGCGGTCTGTCTTCTCAGTGTTAGGATCAGTGTTTTTGTGTTCCGTTTTTTTCCTTGCTTTCCTTTAGGCAGAGCGTGGCTGCCTGATTGAAAAT
>JAOWBL010000018.1:1243359-1253744 GCA_028564865.1 Zenarchopterus dispar | reverse complement strand
AGAAAACAATTACTTGAAGTGATCGTTTTTGCTGTTCCGGTGCCTACTGAACCCTGAGCTGCACTTAGTTCTTCACACATTGCTTGTGCATTACCTCTTAGTTTTTGTTAGGTAAATAATGACATGGTATGGTACAGCATGTGTTTTTCATTTGAGGATGTATTTATCTTATTTTAACATGTGGTTAAGAAATAGAAATCTTTTTTTAAAATTATTTAAATATTTTATCTTAATCTAAATTTGCTATTTCTACAAAATCCAACTGATATTTTCAGAGGAAGGCCCAGCCAGTTAGAAAATAGGGTTTTTTCATTTCCACACCTAAAGTTTCATCCTTCATATTCTACTAAAGTGATTAATATTTTTTGTCCAGAAATGTCTTAGTCGTCATAGTGACTGCACTCTGCAGGTAACATCTTCAAGGCAAGGTTGTCATATATAGCAAAGAAATAAACAGTTTTGAAACAAAACACAAAACAAAGCACTAGCCTACTGAGAGTTTCAGAGGCAATCCTCGCTTGCTTTATTTCACTGAACCTTCTTTTTTTTGTTGTTTGGTTGTTAGACTTCTTCTCTTCCTCCCAGTAACACATCTTTCCAGACCCAAGCAAGCAAACTCTCAGTGCTTCACACATACAGAACATACAGTACATACAAAAATAAATAAATACATAAATTACTGAGTAAATACAGTAACTAGGAGGGCACCCTTCATTCACATTGTGATCTTTACTCTCAGCAAGACACTCTGTACTGTTTGTTGCCATATTTAGAGGCCACTCCCCCTCCTCTTAAGTCTTAAGCTTTGCTTCTTAGGCTCGAACATGTGTGTGACATCAGGGTATAATCCCATAAGTCAAACAGTCAAAGGTAAAGAAATGCTTAACTTTCCCCACTTAGCTTGCAATGCCTCAAGAAGCACTCTTTTTTTTTTAGCTTGCAGTGGGGAAGCCTCATTTTTAGTGCTTCGTAGAAGAAAGAGCATTTCAAAAATCACATTTACACAACTGACAATTACAACCATTCAGTAATGAAACCTGTCAGATTCTGAAGAACCATGAAGATAATGCCATTTTTTAAAAATTATTTCTTTTTTTTGATTCAGATTCAGCTGGCAAGCCCATCTTTACCAGCTCATCATCTCTCTGTCCCTCAACCTACAAGAAGGTGCTTCAACACAAATGAAAAATTTGTTGTTTCAAGATGAGGAGAAATGTTTTCTTTGAAAGAACAGGAATCATGCAGCAGCCACAAGTAAGGCCCTGAGTGTTGTCAGCTGATTGTTTGATTCTTCTGCAGAAGTGCACAAAATGCACTCAAGTTCATTAGAGTTTGTAAGCAGTTGGTGCAAATGGACAATCTAATGCAAGGTGCTCCTAGAAATTTTGCACCAGTGGTTACCCGGGTGGGTAAATGACTGTTGCTGCAGTACAGTTAGCCTTCAGTGCTGGCTTTCCTCGGTTGATTTTTATTTGTGTTTATGTGCTTTTCAGTTGTGTCCGCAGAATGTTAAAGCTGGTGAAACTCAGGGTAAGGTGCAGTGACATCTGAATCTGCTTTACCCGAATTTCCATGGTTCCTCTTCAACAAGAGAGAACTCTCGAGTGTTGCCATTTTTGCCCATGGTGACCTGTAAGCAATTATCAAGAACAACTAACTATTTGGGCCAAGGCACCATTATTTTCAAACCATTAGCGGTTGGGAGCAGAAGCCATTATTTCTATACATTCAGGCCATTGTCCTTGGAGCTAAATTTAGTTTACGAATCTCCAAACAAAGAGAAACATTTCATTTAAAACACTTACAGTGATTCTCTTGACGTCACATTACTTCTCGCTTACACTCCATGTCAACATAATTAGAGCTCTCCAGAGTTGGCCATGTATTTTATGGATTCTCTCCCCAACCGAATTACAATACTTATACTTATCATATATACTTTAAAGTGTCAGGCAGTGAAATTTCACCAAAAGTTTTTATAGAAACCAAGTGAAATGAAAGAATCTGAGACAGGCATTTCATGAAAGTGATGTATCACTTTAAACCATATATAGTGAATCAGCAGTCTTTATGCATACCATTGATAATAGAAATTGTTTGGAGACATGGCTGGTGACTAAAAACTGTAATTTGGTCAGGGCTGCCATAAATACATGTCCAAATAATTTGACAAAAGAAAAAAAAAATCAAGACATACCACAACAAAATACATGTCAGACATAATCATGATTTTAAAAATCAAACAAACAAACAAAAACTTATGATTGGTGCTTAAAAATAAAGTCTTCCATTTGGATTTCATGTGATTTTTTTTAAAAGAGTGTTTTTTTAAAAAAACAAAACAAAACAAAACAAACTTTGTTTATATTGGACCTGGTATCACAAAAACTGCTTCATCATATGACGTATGGGTGAATAAATAAATAAATAAATAATTTATTTAACTTTGTCACCATTAAAAAAATACATTTTCATTAATGAAAATGTAGCATTTACTGTCGACAGAGACACAAATACAGCAATCACACTGAAAAGGTACACAGTCACAATAGAGAGACAAACACAGAGCAAAGGGAGGGTTCTCTACATACAAGTCTCTATGTCCGTTAATGTGAAATGTACCTTGCAGTCGTCTATCAAGATTGAATTGTGGTGCGCATATACATTCTGGTTGGTGTTGTTTTCAAAGAAAGATTGTGTCTTTGCCATCTCAAAGTCATCCATCCGAGCCTGCTGGGCGTCAAAGCTGTCAAGCTCATCTTTGGAAAGGTGGTAGACAATACCCGCTCCGTAGGAGTCCCCCACCACATTAACTGAGGTACGGAAGCGATCGCTGCATGTCGAAGAAGAAGGTGGCATTTAAGATACTTGAAAAATTATTTGTAAAAGAAAACAGCTGAGTACTGAGCAATAAATTTATAAATAAATTCCCTTTTGAAATATCTGCCTTCCTTCATAAGTGAAATGGCTGTTGCCAACTGAAACATTTCCGAAACTACTGAGTGATTTGTCAAACAATAAAAAAAGTCGTATGTAGAGTTGTTGCTCCTCCCAGGGTAGGGAATCCTAATAATGTTGATGACCCTTAAAGATTTCCTCTGAAGTCATTTTGAAACTATAAAATAGGCTTACCTTAGACAAAACTGAAGTAATTTGACTTTGTTTCTAGCTATGTTTTCATATATTCACCCAAAATTAAAAGTGGTGCATAAGGCATATTATTGATAACGATCATACACCAACATCAGTTCATCAGTTGTTATGCAAACAACTAGAAAAGGGTCATCAACATGTTTAGATGAGCATTTTTTAAATTTTGCATTATTTCTGGTAATGTCCACAGAATTGTCAAAATTTTGAAAATAACTTCCACAAAAAATTGCAAAATAATTATTTTTAAAATGCCATTTGACTTTGTCAAAAGGAAGAGAAAAAAGGGGGATGGGAATTTAAGGCCAGTAGGTTCTGATGTACCAAATACGATTCTAACATGGTACTTACATACTTCCTGTTTCTTGAGTAAAACATACTAGCTTAGCTGCTTGACCCTCACTTGCTGACATGAAAAATGATCCCAATATACTCCCCGAGACAAAGATTTTCCAAAAACTAAATTGTCTCAATTTTCACAACAACAATGTGAGCATCTTCATATTTGCAGTAAGATATTACAATTCCTAAACTATGTGTAGGATAACATAACTGCTAGCATAGCTTTAGCCTTTGGTGTTGTTTTACGCTACTGTGAGTTACTTATAGAAAACAGGGAAAGAAAGTAACACGCTACATGACAAAATTTCATAAAAGAATCAGAAATTTTCATTTGATTTGGACACAGCAACATTTGATGTTTTCCACCAAGCAATATGAGGCATCTTTTGTCTTTCTACAAACATAAAAAGGTACTTATCCAGCTAAATCTCACTTTGACTTTGACAGTGACCTTAAAGTCAAAGTAGCCTGATTGCAAGCGTAAATTGGTGTTACTATCTACCCTAGCCAAAACTGAATGACTGAACCAATAGCCAAGCACATAAAAATAAGTTTTCAAAGTTATGAGTAAATGAGAAGCATTCTCATTGGTGGTTGTCAACTGATGATGCTAGCTGACAGATCTCCGACCAGGTTTTACTAACATGTTAAATAGAGCAGCATTGGTTTTAGCTTGAACCTGATGACTTTCATGTGAAATCACAAATCCACACTGCAGCTATTAAACACTTTGGTTACCCTCCAGCCAAAGATTAACGTTTATCAGTGTTGTTCAGTTTAGCAGATTGCATTCACATGTCCGGCCACAATGTAGCCAAGCTGTTCTCTGTGCTCGTAGAAAGTCAATCCGGCCATGATCAGCAGTACATCCTTTAATCTCATCTGTCTCAAGTGAAAGTTTGAAAAACTGCCAGGTGCAAAATAAGGTGGGTGCTGGTGGTGTTCCTCAACTCCATACTGTGGCTAGGCACAAAATCAATCCACTCAGCATTAGCTAAAAACGGTAGCCTATCCCTGTAATATATGTTTTCTTGGAAGGCACTTGTCCACACTTAACACATTGCAGGGGACCAGTTTCTCACATTTCAGTGTTTGGGGTTTTGGGGTGTTTGGGATTTTAAACTTGCCCTACAAATCCTGAACATAAAAAAACAAACAAACTGATGAAAACTATTCAACTGTTTACTCCACAATTTGAACAAATTTGAAGCAACTGCTACAATGTGAATGAATTGTTGCCATGCAAATGTCTGAATTTGATCTACTGAAATGAAAAAGAAAATGTAAGAGCTGTAAGCTTTGAAAAGTGATGACAGTGTTGATGTGCAACTCACAGCAACCAGTCGACGGCGACCAGGAGGCTGATGTCCTGAGTGGGTAGCCCCACTGCTGTGAGAATCAAAAGCATTGTCACAAGTCCAGCGCTGGGGATACTGGCTGCTCCGACACTTGCCAAGGTGGCTGTCATACTGAATAGGAGACAAATTCGACTCTCAGCAGGCTTCAACTTGTCACTTCTACTTTACACAATGAACATGGCACACAAATTATTTACAGAAAAAAAAAAGCGATGATGACCTATTAAATATTCCCAATCCATCAAACTGAAAGTGTCTGTAGGGACTAAAAAAGGACAAAATAATCCTTAATGTTCAGTACACCCCCATAGACTCAGAATGGCGTCTCTTCACTTTCTGTTTGATTCTTTTATTTATTCATGTACTATAGTGGTAGATGTAGGAAGGGTTGTTGCTGTTTAATGTTTATTGAACCTTTAAAGCACTTTGTGTTGCAAAGTTTTACGAAAAGTTCAATACAAAATAAATTCAATTGACTGATAGATGTTTTACCATGTGTATTATACTACAGTGTCACTGAATATTATTTATTTATTTACACCCCAGACATATCTACCAAACCTTGGCTGACATGTTGCCAGATGCTGTCCCTGAAATGTACTGCAACACCTCCTTAGCCACACTCTTACCTCACAGTAACTATCTGCCCCCAGTCGAGCTCAATCCCATTCATCTGCGCGATGAAGATGGCAGCCACGGCCTCATACAGCGCCGTGCCATCCATGTTGATGGTGGCACCCACCGGGAGGACAAAACGCGTAACTCTCTTATCGATGCCCAGATTCTCCTCCAAGCATCGGAATGTGACAGGCAAGGTGCCGGCACTGTGGAAAATAAAAACAGGAAGAAATGATTCATGCTGTTAGTGGCAAACAGCATGTCGTGGCACTCCAGCTGCAAACTCTGCTCTCGATTTGGTTCAAGAAACTTTTGGAAACAAGAATTTCTACAATAACTTAGACTTTCTGCCAAATAAAACTGACTGGATACCCCTTGAAATAGCTTCATCCTTATATAAATACACTCTAAACTAGTGTAAATACTTATTAACATTTTTATGCATGTAACTGATTAATCATTTAACTTTCTTGTTCAATTTTGGTAAAGGAAGGGAAACATTTGGTCATTTGAATTCCATGTTTCAGTAAATTTTACAAAGATATCAGGGAGTATGTTGTATTTTATTCTGCCAAAAAGAAATACATGAAGAAAATAAAGGCACACGGAGACAAAGAAAGCTTTTTCTTCAGTGCTCCATGGTTACCACTTGAAACAAACTATTATTATTTGCCATTTCAGGGAACTATTCAGAAATCATACATGCTGTGTACACCAGGGCAGAAAAATTTGAATTATTAAAAAAACAAAAGAGGAACAAAAGCAAAAGTCCTTCATACCTGGATGCTGTTCCCAGTGCTGTGACCCAAGCTTGGAATATTCCCATAAAGAACGTGAAGGGATTTTCTTTTACTGTCACAAAATAAATCAGTGGAAGAAAAATGCCTCCGTGGATAATGAGACCCACGATCACGGTCACCATGTACATCCCAAGCTGCCTTGCTACCACCTCCAGGTCAGCGATGGAGATGATCTTTCCACAGATGAGGCAGGCGATACCGAGAGGAGAGTACCTGAAAGTAGATATCACATTTGTTTTCTTTTTAAGAAAGAAAAAATGTCCATGCTGGTTATACGATACAATGATGCTGGAGAACTGCTCTTACCACATAATAGCGCCTACAAGTTTCATGACAATCTCATTCAGCACATTGAAAAACTCCAACATTAGCTTGGCTTTCTCTCCCATTTTTCCCATAATGACTCCAAAGGCAACAAAGAATCCAATCAAACCTGTATGACACAGAATATAATGATGCTGACAATGGAAATGAAGCATGAGATGGTTTCATGCTTGAAACATTTCTGTTTCATTGATAGCTATACTCAGACATATTCATCTGCACTAAACATAATAATCTAAATTGTATACCCATTTGCATATATAGCACATTATACTTACTTCATGACTTTGAACAGCACAAATATTGTTAAATCATGCCTTATGGGCCATAAATATTTATATACAAAGTAAAAGGCAACCAATGAATGACTGAAATACATTTATCAAGATTTTCCTGATATGCGTTCACAAAACTTGGGACTCTTGTTATAACATGTTACCTAAAATATAACTAATAAAGCAGAAAAGATCTCTTTTTTCTTATTACATAACCAAAAATAGAAAACAACTTTTTTTTTCTTTCTTCAACCATACTGCCAACTCATTTCAGTTACAATGTAGGTGTGTTTTCAAACTTTTTGCTTACCGAGGACATTCATCCCACTCTTGAACTGAAGTGACTTCTTGACCGTGAACTGTGGAGGTGCTTTGGTCCTGTTTGTGGGCACAGGTATTTTGGTGGTAACTGTCTGGATCTGGACATGAGAGAGAGAGAGGGAAAAAAAACAGCTGAGGGAACCGACATATGAATCAGGCAGCATGATGTGGGTGGAATTCATCTGCGAGACTCCTACCTGTTGGAAGCAGGCCTGCACCAGGTTCTCTGGGAAAAGATTTCGGATGAGATCAAAGAAAGCATCCACACTGGACACCTCATCGTTCTTCTTTCCCTGTCCAAGATTAGCCCTCAGTTTGGGATTACCCGGATGAATGACCAGCACCAGCACCACTCCCAGGACAGCTGCGATCACCGTTGTCGACATGTAGTACACCATGGCCCTGGTGCCTAAGCGACCACTGGATTTTGCATCCAAACCAGCAAGTCCTGTTGGAATGATATATTTTACATGAAACACAGTATGTCTGCAATGGAGTTGAGTAAGATTTAACAAAATAATCAAACCAGTCTTATACATTATACATTCTGAGACATATTGACAGTTATTGAAATATTGCTATGATATATCTTTCCAAATACATAGTATCCAGCTACATTTAAATTGAAATGTTTAACAATCTTTTCTTATTGCTGCAAAAGCATTCTGGAGAACACATTTTGGTTATTTTGTACTCATATTTCACCAAAAAAAAGATTACAGATTAAGGGTAATTGATTTCGATTAAAAGGCTGTGTGCGATCTTGAGGTTGTGCTGATATTACTAAGTCATGTAAGAAATGAAAATTAATTCCATATCTTGAATAAAAAAGACATTTTAATCACAGTCACACTTTTATCTATTTTGTTTTTATGCTTCTGTTATGTTGCAGACTGTGTTGTTTGAGACATGCCAGGACATGTGTTTTTACATGCTGTTGGACAGCTGCAGTTATATTGTATCTTGCAGTGGAAGTATAAAACATATTTTCTTAACTTCAGGGTTTAATTAATTCAACAAACCTTCTATAAGTTGCCTTAAAGATAGGGTAAGAGATTTCTGGATGATGTCCCTTGATGTTCGAACAACATAGCAACAAAAACACATGCCCCATCATGAACTCTCCCAACCTCCTCGCCCCCTCAACCACTTCATGTTCATGAGCACAAACATGAATCCTCCCACTATCAGTGGTTAGCTGGGAAAATGCTTGTTATGTTTTGGGGGTCAAGTTTCCCCAACTCCGTTCGTTTCCGGAGGCAGGGTTGTATAAGAAGAACAAGTTTTGTTTTATTTTAAACAATGTTCTGACAAGAATGCAAGCTACTGAAGGGTGAAGAAATATTCACTGAATGTGACAAAAAAAAAATGGGCAAGACACTGGACTGCAACATTGCCCCACAATATGTCCCACACTCCCAAGTCACTTTGGATAAAAGTGCTGTCCAAATGAATGAAAATAGTGAAATGTAAGTAATGTAAAAATACACCCACTTATTACCGGTGTTGGAGCTGAACTCCTAGGAGATTCGGGGTAGTTGTTAGCAACTTCAGCAGAACATTGTCTGCAGAACACACTGTCACACACCCACCTGTGACCAGACTAGAAACAACGAGAGGCAAAATAAGCATCTTCAGCATCCTCATTAGAATCTCCCCAGGGAATGCAATGATCATTATCACATCAGCAGGTAGAGGTGAGATGTGCCGCAAAAGCATGCCAGCAATGGAACCCAGAAACACACCTGTCAAATGGAGAAAACTTGTGTCAAACACAACGACCCAGGTGACTGAGCAAAGAGATGGAACATTTAAACACTTGCAAATATATACATATATATCTCAAAGAGATATATCAGCACCTGTGTGACAAAATTTTATTTCTCATTATGCCTCAGCTATCTGAGTGTTTATAGTGACAAGGTGGTCTAAAGTTGTTCCTTAGTTAAGTATATTTAAGTACAATTTATATGCAATAAAGCTCCTTATAAATCCTATTTCTTAGCTACTATAAAGTGTATGGGGGTACATGCATGGTTGAGTTGTTCAGGGTTTATAGATTTCTTTTTTAATTCATCAAAGGATTTCCATCCACTGTGTTAATAGCTGAGGGCTCCAATCAGATATTCCCTGGTCTGAGCAACTTTTATCTTTTTGCAAACATAACATTTAGTTTTCCATTGAAGTCTCACAAGAAAGATCATGAAACTTTCCACCTTTTGAATTCCTGCTGTTTTAACACAAAAAAAAAAAAAGGAATTGGAACTTTTTGTATTTACATGAAGTTTCATTAAGCCGCGTGACACAGTAGCTCAACGAACAACCTAAGACGGCCTGGCGTTGAGAAGGCTGAGTCACTCTCAGCTGAGTTCCTATGTTTTCATGGTGTGTGGCGAATTTGTCCTCTGATGTTCCATGCATCACGCACAGTCCTAAAGACACAGGTGCAGCAATTGGTCTCAGAGTGATTGCAAAAGATGATGGGAAACACCTGGCTCTTGCTGATACCACAGAGAGGGTGAGATGTAAGATGAAAAACAGTTTTTTTTTTCTTTTCAGTTACAGGGTCGACTGTGGATGAGTTGATGGAGTAGCTCAAAGATCAGAGATCTGGCGAGAATGTGAACTCCCATATTACCCCAACAAATATTTAAAATGATAAGGACTGTATATATGTTTCTGACTGGTTGAATGAGAAACATGTAAAATGCTTCGTATAACCTTTGTAATAGACAGTTTTTCCACCATATTTCTTTGTCAAATAGTTGTTGTCGACAAGTATAATGAATAACATGAATTTAACAAGTTGTTTGCTCTTGAGGGGGATGTCAACATTCTTAAAATGATATATACGTTAAGCCTTAGCAGTCTTATTTTTATCTGGAGGATAAAACCTTATTTTGTTGTCTCTGTCTTTTTGTTTGACATATGCTTTTCATTTGTCTTTAGTTTCAGTGGAACCCAGTGGGATGATAGTAGGACCTATCTAAATATGCATATACGCAAAATAAGCTAAAGCACAAATACTTTCTTGACTCTCAGATGGATTTGACAAGATTTTGAAAGCCTCCCTACAAATATTGATGGTGTGACATTTTACTATACCTTGGTGATATCTAGGAGAAGGAAAGTGTTTTTGTGTCTTCCAGCTTTACGTCTTTGCACCTGGTCTTTTGGGCTTTACTTGTTTTTACAAG
>JAOWBL010000018.1:1221952-1235590 GCA_028564865.1 Zenarchopterus dispar | reverse complement strand
TGCCTGTTAATACCATGTCTGAAAAGGATCCATGATGCAGAAATGAAACAATCTACTAAGAACAGTACAGGTTTCCCTGGTCTGGCTGAATTTGGCAAATTGCACTGAGCTGATGGTGAATAAAAAATCCTATCCTTAATGCCAACCAATTTTAAACAAGATCAGGAATTCTGGTATTGGGATCAAATCAGTTAAAGTGAGTCAAATCTGATCATTGTTGTATGAAAAAAAGAAGCTTTGTTGACGGAAAGATTGAGAAGAGATGGCATAAACAACCATGATTTTTTTTCCTGAAATGAAATATCTACTAGAATGAAAGTGAGAAATAGAATTAGCAAAAATGAAGGGAAAATAAGACCCTTGAAAAGTGAGAAAGCTAAAGTGGTGGCACACGGAGAGCAAAGGCTGTGAGGTTGAATAAATGAAATAAAAGCATAATGGCATATACTTGATAGTTTTCACTAAATTATAAATTCAAGAGAAATATAGAGGGCGAAGAGCAGAAAGACGATTGTAATAAGGGACTAACAGTTTACAGGGGAGGCTAGAAGACCTCTAGCCCTTTTCTCCTTTTGAATTTCCGTATATTTTTGATGTTTCTTCAAAAAACAATATCATCTTTCCAAATGCTCTCTTCTTTGTTTCTTTAATGATAACAGTGAAGTCTCATAGAGAATTTAAATGGATAAAGACCAGTATGTAAAAACGACTGCCTTATGTATGATGAAGTACTCTTGATAGACTTCAGCAGACAAAGATATGTTAATTAGAAACATGATGAACTGACATGATGAAAAGAAAAAGAGAGAAAAAAAAGAAAAACCTCAAGATAAGCCCACGCATGTGCGTTGGAGGTCTGTGTATTAGTCATGGAGATGAGCTACAGATTGGAGTTCTCAGAAGGATTGAGTTAATTGCTTCATTCTGACTTTTGCTGAGCTGATGAGTTGGATCATTTGAAAAGGACCTGAATGAATTATACATACTCTCTCAGGCTAAAAAAGAAAAAAAAAAACTAGCATTGGATAAATAATAGCAATGACAGTAATTTTGTGGGAATAACAGCTCTCTCTTAATGGAGGAGATAGTCCAACTCAAAGCTGAGGAAAAAGTGCATAAAAGTTTCTCTCATTTTTTTTCTAACAAGTTACAATTACATCAATGCATTTACATTTATTTAATTTTATTATTAATAATAATAATAATAATAATAATAATAAATTATTATTATTGTTATTATTATTATTATTATTATTATTAATATTATTATTAATAATAATAATAATAATAATAATGTTAAATAACTGCATGTAGGGTCACCTTCATCCTAAAGTTAAGTAAAAATTAAATGAACATGCTAAGAAGAAAATGCCCATTACATATAGTTTGGTTACCTGTTTTTTTGTTTGTTTGCTTGTTTTGTTTTCAAAATATAAATAAATAGGGATATATACATATAGTGTTTTCATAATCTAGTTGTAAGGGTCTCTAAGGCATGGGTACAATAGTTACAAACTAAAACTCACAGACAGGAGCAAAACAAATCCATTTTTGTTGGCTAAATATGAAAGAAAAATGGAGAACAGTAGAAAGTGTTCATTTAAGCAGTCACATGAGTAAAATATTCACAATACCAGAACTTCAAGCTAGTTAAGTTCTGAGCGTCACCGTAGTATTTGCAGCATATATTAACTGATTATTTGTTTACGTAGCACTGGTGTTTGTGTTTGAGATCATTGTCCAGATTTAAATGACCCATGACCCGATTTGATGTGACCTACGTTTTATTTGTTGGACTTATGACCCTAGACTATTTTAGGATACAGAGTAGATCATTTTTGACTCTTTAGAAGTGAGTTTGTGTGGCTGCAAAGCAAGCCCAAATCATCATCTGTCTACCAATGCATGTGACAGTTGGCGTGAGGGGATATGTGGCATTTGGTTGTCATTAACGCTGTGAATAGTGATCAAACATATGAAAACAAATTCTTGTTCAGCTAAACCATATTATTCTAGAAGTCATGTTTGTTTAGGTGCAGCATTGGAAAACTGAACTGGCTGTCTCTGACCAAACCTTCCAAACAAGCTATACTTATTCAGTGTTTTTCTAATTATAATGTTATGACTATTATAATGTTAGCCCACTAGAGTCTAAGACATAGCTCTTGTTTGTTTGTTTGTTTTAACTCCTGGGGAGATTGGTTAATGTTTTCCAGTCATGAATAATCTCTCATTGTTCCTTGATGGACTCCAAATTGCTTGGAAATGATTGTGTAACTCTCTTTAAAATGATGGAAAGAAACATACACTGATCACCTTCTTCTAAATGTGTTAACGCAGACGTGAATAGTCTGGAGCTGCAAGTGCCAAACCTCTGCTTTGAAGAGGTTGAGCCATATTTTGTTTTCTCATGGAAATTTTAAATAACTGTTTTATTTAATTCCATTTAGTTCAAATGAAAGCTGTTGATTTAAATTTTTACACATGATCTAAATCTATACTTTAGCATAGATGCTTCCAAGAAGAAATATGATTTTTATCAAATGTTTTAGTTCATCTTCCAAGCCCCAGAACTGAACAGTGAACAGTGGAGAAAAAGACTTCAAATGGTAACTGCATTTGTGAAGCAGACTGAGTCTGTTGTATCACTGTGCATCAGAGAAATGTGGACACTGTGTGTGTGAAGAAGTAAACAGTGATTTTCCCACCTTGTAATAGATGAGAAGAATACCTGTAACCATGGTAACTGTGTTCAAAGATGGAGACACAGCAGCCTCCCAATGCTTAAAACAACTTTTTATTAAAAATGTGAAACCAAAATCACACACACAAAAAAAATGTAATGACTATAATTAGAACAATGCTAATGTGTTTGTTGTATCAAAGCTTATGTTTGTTGTACCAGTGTAAAACCACACTAGAAGAATTTATGTAACATCCAGTTCACATGATTATCTTCATGCACTTTTTTTCACATCGTAAGCTCTCTGCATTAGTGAAGTGCGAGTCCTAAATTTTTCAGGACTCATGAGTTGTCCGTCTAATCATTTCAAAACAAGGACAGAAATGAATAAAAATAGATTCATGCTTTGCCAATATGTTTAAGGTAAGCTTGAATCTAATAATGACATTGATTTATAAATATATGATAATATTTACTAGACAGAATTTTTTTTTCTTTTTTAAAAAGAATAACTTGTTGCAGGCAGGAATGACCTCCTGTATTTGCACTTACTAATACAGACATTAAATCTCTAAAGACATTCTGTTAATAAACCACTGTTATTTTATGTTAAGCAACTTGTGCAACTACTTATGGACAAACGGTGAGCAACCCAAGCTTCCTCAATTAGCAGACTGCTCTGTCAACTCTTATACACTGCCAAAGTGTTGACTCTCCAGTTCAAGTGAACAGCCTGGTATTTGTAGTCCTCCACCAGTTCTAACGCAAGATAAAAATGGTGATTTACTCATACCTGTTCACCTTCAAATCCACAACCATTTTCTTGTTCGCATTTAAGATGAGAAGATTGTTTCCACACCATCCCACAAAGCAGTCCACCACTTCTTGTACTTGATTTAGGAGATGTCCAGACTCTAAGTTGGACTGGGAGCCTGAGGTTTAGAAAATGGAGAGAAACAACAAGAGTACTTGTGGTAAATGCTACTGTGCTGCTGACCACCTGTTCAGACAAACAACACTTAAATCTTACAAACTGAGATTCATTTGGTTGGTAGTCTGTAACATAGCAACTGTGGCAGCATTCACTTGTGTGTTTTCTGGAGTTCTCAAATTTCAGTGGAGGGGGTGTTTAAAAGCAATAAAGAAATTTCAGAACATCATCTTCACAGTGGTGCCTGCTTTGTCCATATCACTCTGGGCTAGCTGAAACAATTAGATGACACATTCTTCAATCCCATGGCGGTACGCTGAGTGCAGTAGGCCCTGAAAAGGACTTATTTCTGCAACAATAGTGACTTACTGGAATAACTCTCTTCAGGACTTTGACGGTGAGGGATATCAGAAGAACTGGTTTGTAGTAAATAGGAACAAATGAACAAGATTTTTAGGCACTAGAACAAGGCAGAATATGCCTACCACAGAACTAGAACCTTCTCCAGATTCAGGGTTAAGGTTAAAAAGATGCTGCTGAATCCCATGCAGATTAATTCAGTGACTTCCTTCTCTTTTGTGGTCTACATTAACTTTTGGCAATATAACACTAGGCAACATGTATAAATATGAACAGTTTCTTCTTTTTCTTGTTGCTTGGACTCATGAAGAACAGCTTTTTCTGATGCCACATTTCTCAAACATACATACTGCAAGTTCTTTGTTCGTCAATGAGGACCACTGCCTGCACCTTTGCCTGATGGGTGATGCAGTTCCATCACCACACCAGCACCAGCATCATGACCTTGCTTATCTGCAGTGACCTGTGCACTGGTGTGACCTGGCTTGTACCTGCAATGTCTCTTCCTGGCTGACCATATGGGAGCATCTGTTAGCCTGGCTCTACCCGACCTGCCCATCTGGTTGCATTTGTGTATGTCTGTAAGCCTGCCCTTCCCATGGCCATACCTATATGATTTTCAAGTCTTCAAAAAAAAAAAAAAAAAAAAGGAAGTCCTTCTTAAATCTTTCACAAGTGTCCATTTCCTCTTTTCTCCTCTTTTTTAATGTTGAAAGGGCATTCATATCCCAGGCATGACTAGCAGCTATTGGTCCAAGTGCAGAAAGGTCATTAAATCCTTGAGATCAATCCAGTGTCTCTAATAAACTCTAAGAAAACTACACACACCACTTGACAGGTTAATTAAAGACTCAGCGCTGAGTTCCTGAGCTGATCTTCCCCAAATGATCCTTCATATGTTTCTCTGTCTCTCTCTCTCTCTCATAATTGAACAGCCTGATTGTGTTATCATTTAGATGCTTTAATATTACATTGAGCATGCTGCTTATGTCGGGGTGACTGAAACTTAGTTTCTGCAAATGACCTCTTTCCTTGACATATTACTGTCAAATTAATGTTATATACATTTCTTTCTTTCAAACAGTATGGGTTCAAGAAAATGACTGACAAAGGGCCATCAAACACATCAGCCCCTCATGAAAGCTGATTTTAGGGCTACTGGGGAAGTCTTGAACTTCAAAAGATGAATGGCTAGGTTGTGTAGCCAAGCTTTAAGATAATGAGGAAAAAGGCAAAGGTCTAATGATGGACCATTGGTATGTTGGCGGCTTTCACAAACTGAGACTGGAATTCTGAAGCAACAAATGGGCAATCTGTTATCTGACTACAGAAAATCAGAACATCCATTAAATATTAAATATATATTTGTTTCTACATCTAAAATTGCAATAAAATGTATTTTGGAAGTTGCTGACTACCGAACAGTGAAGTTGCAATACCAGACAGACAGAATATAATCATGATTTACCACAAAAATAGTGTGTTGTCACTTAAATGAATACACCCATTGCACATTTGCAGTGCTGGAAGAAGTTAACCCTTCAAGTTAATAGCACATTGAAGCTTTTTTTTTTTTTTTGGCTAAAATGATTCAAAGCACTTTCTGTAGCTCTGGATCAGACATGTACAATATTCAGGAAACATTTATTACCATTCCTCTTCACAAATATGCTTAAGCTCACACAGACTTGTAGGATGTCTCATGAAAATAATGCTCAAGATAATCGCTCAGAACCTCGCTGGGGTTAGGGTCTGGATTCTTTCTTGGGTTTTTCAAAAAGATACCTTCTGTTTTTCCAAAACTAATTTCAGAAGCTTCATTTGGCAAAAGGCCATCCTGGCATTATCCTGTGGGATGTTTTAGTAAATGGTAAAAGGCCCTGATGAAGTAAAGCAAGCCTAAATCATGATGCCACCTCCTCTATGATTCATCATTGGGATGGTGTTCGACATGGTCTCAAAATCATGTATAGTACACAAACTTAAGGTGGTACAGTTTTCCGTAACTAAGGCTTCGGGCAAAGAACACTGCTGTTATGTAAAGATTTCAAGAGATTGTTAAGCAGGTTGTAATGGTATCTGATTCTCCTTGGGATATGAAAAACATACATTTTCTTATCCAAATGGCAGACTCATCTCCATATAGCATAGAATCTTAACAGAAAAGCCAGAATCTAATAAAAACCATGCATTTTCATAAAAAATCATTCACAGAGCCAGTCATGTGATACAAGATCTTATTGCACTAAATGCATCAACTAGAAATTCCATTACACTTTAATAAATAGTTCACTGTAACCTTGAGCAACTCTCTGATAAAAATTTGTAGACATAACATAATAAAATAGTATTCAGATCCCATTTGAGCAAGCAGACTTCTAGTGAGCGTGTATATTTAAATTAAAGTCTGCTGGTGTGGGAGATTGGAACACAATGCATATTCAGATGCTAATTTTCTGCATTTGTCTGGGAAGCAGTGGCCCATATAATTTGACTTTGTGTGTGACTGTCCTGAGTGCGGGCTCAAGCTGAATAGACGGAAATTAAATGTTCATGAGATGATGCGAGAAATTCAGTAAGAATAAGAATATGCTGCAAATTCATGCAGCTCAAGGACACTTAACTATGGGATCATGTGGCCTCTTTTACTTTTGTATTGAAACTGTGCCTTAATTTGCAAACATTAAAAAACAAAAATTTCAAATAGTTCTGGCCTTCAAACTTGGCTAATATTCAGATTATTAAAAAAATATAAATTAATTTGTTACTATAAAACAAAAATTATCCTGGGGAGAATTAACAGACCATCTTCTCAGATGAAGAAATTTGGAAGCAAATGGTTTCCTCTATTTTTTTGTCTTAGTTTGCCACTATTGTTTTTTGCCCTTAATAAAACTCTTAGTCACTTAACATCTATTTTAGTCAAAGGTCTTCAGAAATGAGGACCACACACACACGTCTTCACAATGATGTAAAATGCCTAACATGGAATGGTTGCCAAACATTTCTCTCATCTACTCTATATTTCCGTTCAGAATTCAATTTTGTGGATTGGAGGATAAATTTAAAATGCATAATTGCTGTAGCCATGAACTGAGATTAATTCAGTGTGAGTGCAACAGCAAGGGTAATATACGCATCACCAAGACACATGGCTGTAACTCTACTAAGGTACAGTGTCTTGTTGAAAAAAAAAGCAGATCTTTCAACAAGGTCTCTTTAGTTTCCAGTCAGTAACAGGACAATCCTCTTGACACACTAAATGGTAAATCATCTTCAATCCCATGATAAGGAGGTGCAATAAACTTCTTTTTTTTGTTTTTTTAAAGAAAAATCAACATTTCCAGCCAAAAACTGATTTTTTTTTCATTCAAAGACCAACTGCAGATACATTTTGTCAACAATGCCATAGCACCACAATGCAGTTTCCTTTTCATCTATTTGTCAACTCCGAACCCAGCCCACCACTCATAATGATAACATTTAATTGCACGTGTAGAACAACTGTATGTGAAGCTTGTGCATATGGGATCACATATTAGGACTTGTCTGTATTGCCTGAGCACATTTTAGTGTATACACTACACCGCCTTCTTTTTCCACTGTTGGCACTGCTTGATAAATAGGCTTCCAGATGTGTGTGAAGCCTATCTCTGGCAGTGAAGAATATTGGCTCTCTCTGCTACTTTATCATGGAAAGGCAGCTCTGACAGAAACCCTGACAAAGAAACCTCTCCTCGAAGGAAAACGGGGACAGCCTGGGTATAATTAGAATTAATGCGGAGTTGTGGAATAAGGAAATGAGCCATCACGATACAGATCAGCCCTTCATTTCAATTTTATGCTTCACTCGTTGAATTTCATGGGTAATAATGATAGGCAAGGCTGCCTATCACGACTGCTTGCAATGACAGATAGTTACGCATTCTACACAATGGTTGATATAAGAATGACAATGGGGGGAGGAGGGAGAAGCGAAGCAGGCAGGCATATATGTAGAAATGGCTCTCATAATGTTTGTATTTCTGCTGTACTTACTGACTTGCTACAATCCATCTCATTTTGAAAAGGAAAAATACACACATGAATTCTAAGGGTTTTGGGCCATTGTTCATTTTAAACTGATACCATCTTCTTTATACCTCTAGCTCTTACATGCAATGGAAATGTGAGAATCCTCATCAAATGTGTCATGGAAGTTTCCTAGAAGTGTTAAAGTCTGTATATTCTTTAACAACCAAGACAACTTGTATGGTAAGGTTTACGCAAGTCACAGATAATAATCTGTCTAAGTTAATAATTTACAAGAAAATAGCTAGGCTTCATCCAGTTGTTTATATCATGTTGGGAATCCCACAAAAGATGATTTGACATTTGAGTAACGATACTGCTCAGGCAAGGTCTGGTTGGAATCACATTTGGAACCAGCTGAGCATGTGGTTTGACTGTGATTTTGAAAGATAAATATGAGATTTGGGCTGGCAGAGTGAACATAGCCTTAGAATAGAAAGGGGGTGTATTTTCTTTGCACAAGTGTACCTCACTTTTGGCTATTTTCTTTTATTTTTCTTTTTTAAGTTGACGAATTAGGATACAAACATGTAAAGTCAGATTAATTCAGCTGAGCCTCCAAAGTATTCCAAACATGCACCTTTACAATATGATATGAATTCTTTTAGAACTGTGCCATTAAAGATAATTGAGAGAGTAGTGGTAGTGGGCACTTTGCTCTCTGTGGACAATGCCTGTACGTTTTGACAACCACAGTTCATTAGAGGGTATTAGAACTAAGCTCACACCCGAGACTGCATTGTCAAAGAGGCACAACATCTTCCTCATTATAGAAGGTGTCAACCTCATTTGCACATCACCCACAGGTCTTCATTTCATAGACTCATCTTCTACAATTTCATGGGAAGTCTTCATGAGTATTTATAATACACTTGATCCGACATAATCTTGGCAGGTGAGACGATACTCCAAAGCTTTAAAACATACTGTGTGTTGAAACTAGCAGGTGGTAATGGGAATCAGTGCAGGTACTAATATAGATATGTCACTTATACTTTCTATTGAGAAATAGAAAAAAAAACCTTCTCCTTTCCATTCAAAATCAATTCCAGCAAAAATATTGTCAAATTAATTTTTTTTGAATAATTTATGATCAGCTGTTGAGAACAATGAATTATTAAATAATCAATAATCATACTTTTCCCATACTTGCCTCCCTCAAACTGAATTTTTAAATAAGCAACTATTAAAAGGCACTGATATAAGTGACTGATATTTCTCACAAGAGATGTTAACTTCTGAGACCTTGACTACAACCGTTATTGGTCGCTTTCCTCAATATAATCAAAATAACTCAGTGGAGGTGGTTTCTGAAAATGAATTACTGAGCCTGAAAAAGGATCCCTTTCAAATCTAATTTAAATATTTCAGCAATGAGGACTTAAAAAAAATAGTAACTGCAGTCACCAAAAGTACAGAGTTTCAATAGTAATGTGTTAACCCACAAGTAAAATTTTTGCTATGAGGTGCACAAAATTTGCATTAGATTTGAGTTTGGTGGCTATGTGCATGTGAGTTGTGTTAAATCTGATTAGTCACTCTAGTTATAAAATGCCCAGATATTTTAAATAAAGCTGAGTCAGAGTTAAGTGAGACAAGCAGGAGAGACAGAGTGAAAGGAGATGGAGACAGAGCTGGGAGCCATGACATTACCAGATAACACTGTAATTTAATTTCTGTTCTCTGGTCCTGCACAATGGGTATTATTCATCTACATGGAGTGAGCAGCATTCACACTCAGGGAGGAATGAATGAATGGTTTTCAGAACACTCAAAATAATTTTCGGTAGAGACTGCCTGAAAACCACAGACAGTGTGAGATTAGCCTTCTCACAGAAAGTCTGAGAGCATTCATGAACTCTGTTTATCTGCTGAAACCATAACCATTTTCTAACCCTAAGCGAAGTATGTTTTGATTTAGTAAAATTAGTAATCGAATAGCTTTATTATGTAAACCCAACCTGTCAGTGACATAAGTGTTGTCTTTTTATTAGATAAATATAACTTGACAGTGAAAAGAAAAAAACCAAACTAAAAACAACATATAGGTTAGTGGTTATATATTTGATTGTTTATGTGTCACATGATCAATAAATTATGAAACATGTAGATGCTGCCTCGAACTAAGACTGACAGTCTCATGATTTAGAACCATGGATTATTACACAACTACTTTTTACAGGTACACACAAGCCTTTTGTACATTTTGTTATGAGTCTGATCTGATATTTATTATTTAAAAATATATTTACATTAACAATATTATTTTGATCATGTTTTTGTCCAACTCTTACCAATGACATTTAACCAATGTGTTTTAAATTTTACCTTGCCGAAGACTTAACGAGCTGGCTGTATGAGTCCAGATTACAAAAACACAGGTGTAGAAAACAACACTTTAATGAGTAGATTGTAGATGTCTATGCTCCAGACTTTTGATACCGCACATGCTGGCTCTTTGTTATGAGTCACTAACATAGGAAAAATCCTTCACACCCATGCTCTCGTGATAATAAGATGTCTACAGTCAGAAAAGCAATGAAGGACACAGGAAAATTTACATCTGGATTATTAACTGATGAACAAAACTGAAAACATGTGGTTAGAGCACAGAATGTTCATAATTTAGGTTTCTGCCACTCTATTTGAACAAAAGATAAAAGATCAAAACAGCATTAATGACAACAAAGCAACATTTTGCTGCAAAAAATAAAAGCTTCAGACAATCAATTTTGTCCTCAAGTACAACCGTGAGTAATTCACTGCATATTCTCACTCTCTATTCACTCTCACTCTCATATTCACTCTCTAAAGATTCTTCTGTGGCGGGTTTCCATTAGCAGGCATCTGGATAGCTTTGCGGGGCCTCTAACATGTCATATATGTCTTCATCCATGACCAGTAAAGGCTCCTCGACTCAAATTTTCTGGAACTTAAATGGGGCAGAAGTAAGTCCCTGTCCTGAGTGATGTACTTCAATTTGGCCCTGAAAAACGGCTGCGTGGGGGAAAAGTGACTTGATCCTGATTGGGTAAGCTGTTTTCAGGAGATGAAGTTGTTTGTCCATCTCAGTGTCGCCTCGGAGTAAGAGTTCTCTCATCTGTATTCATCACCATTATTAAAGTGTATGCAATAAGTAAACAAAAGTGCATTCATCATCTGAGCTCCTTTGATGTTAATTTCATCATTCAAGATTGTATTTATTCTCTTTTTTCCCTTTATCTTTGCTCATCTTCTTTGGCAGTTGTCTGGCAATTAACAAATAGTGAAAGTGGTGTACCACTGCGATCAAGTTGAATGGTGTGGATCCTACCAGGTCCTTCATTCTATTGGATCCACATCAACTGAATGGTTGAGGATGACATCTGCCCCGTTACATTTTCAGCCTCTGGGGTTCATTGGTTACCTAACAATGAAAAAGAAACTGAAACTGCAGTTTGAAATTATCCTAAAATGAAAGTGGTCATTATCTCACAAGCTAAAATAGACAATACACACTGCACTGTAGGACACTTTTCCCCTAAGGATCTAGTTACTGCTAAAGAGCAGTATATGTTGTGACATGGTTCCTTTTTTAGAAAACAATAAGACAAAAGGCAGTTCAAACATGGGAATAGAAATGTATAAATCTGAAGACGTGGAAACAAAACTAAAGATGAGATTATAGTTGTTTCCACTTGTGCATACAATTGATAAATTAACAGTTCACTGATTTTGACAACCATTACTTGCATTGAAGGGTTGTAAGTCCCAGCACTTGTAGGCCTCTACATGGCTAATTAACTTAGGTTAATAAGCCATATGGACCCATTACCCAATTGCAGAAATGCTTCTTGATGGAGTGTTCATGTCTGCAGACCCTTCCCCCAACAATGAACTGGTTAGAATTGAAGATTTGACAGTCACACTCACATCCAGCTCCCCACTCTCAACCAGCTCCCCAGTCTACAGCAATTTGTCACTTTCCCTCACTTTTGCTGAGTGTGTTTGCTGGATGAACGTGATAGTCTCATATTGCAAATCCATTAAGAATACATTATTTAGAAGCAGAAGTGCCCTGTGCTCTTAGAGAATGAGCAAGGAAAACATTTATGCTGCTGAAAGGTGAGTGTCTGAGTTACTTTTCCATTCTTGTTCACAGCATTTTGAGAGTTTATTACAACAATAGTCAAGAGATGCTGTGGAGCATCAGACATCTCAAGGTGCTCTCTTTCTACCTGCCCTCCCAGGGTTTATAAACTATACCCCAATTCTGTATTGTAGCCTCTTCATGAGCCCATAATGGAGACCTTCCAGCAGTTAATTCCAGATTAATCCTTCTGTCAAATCAGAGAAAGAGGCAGGGAAGTGGATCTAGTGGAGAGCTATGCCAACAAGGAAGAAAATAGAATAGAAAACCCATCACCAGTATAAATACTGAACTACATCTTTCTTTTTTCAGTCATTAATAATAAATTAAACTCCTTTAAAGGCTTATCTTGAAAAACAACCCAACCCCTTGAGAAAATACCTAAATAAACCAGAACCACACACACTTGTATCAGTAGATATTATATAAGCTAATTTCATGCAGAATTTTTCAAACTTTAAAAAAAAAAAAAGTCTAATTCTCAGTCGTCTTCACTGTAACATGTCATTATTTACATTATGAACACTTACTCATTGTCTCCAAAAAGGAGTTCATACAAGGTGACTATGAAAACAGATCAATGTCCCCACCATACAAGTATGGCAAGTACACACACACACACACACAAACACACACACACACAGATTTTACATGTAATAGGAGGGCTCTGGCTTTGCTTCGAGGCAAAGAAGCACAGTGAGTGTCATCAGTCATTCAGACCCTTAATAAGAACAGTTGATAATGTGGTCTCCAAGTTAGGTCGTGAATTATTTAAGACCTCCTACTCCTACACTCCGGCTATATTTATGTTGTTTGTCTTGTGTTAAAATCCAGACATATGGATCTTAATGTGTCATAAACTTAGGTGGCAACGGCTTAAAATGTGTGAAAAATACCATATGTTATTTTTGGTCAGACAAATCGCTACCTACATGAAATGATGTGGTAGTTTACTGCTCTGGTTATGGGTATGTTAACACAATTCAAAGGAGAAAAATGTAAGCAACAATCTGAGGGAGGCATTTGAACTTGCATAATAATCTGGAAAAGGCGATAAAACAATCTGAAGCTCAAAACTCTTCAGTGAAAGAGATTTACAAGTGGAAAACACTCAAGACAGATGACAATATTCCCGGGAGTGGCTGTCGCAGCAAATTTCCCCCTAGGTCAGCAAGTGCAATGCTCCAAGACATACAGAAATATACAAGAGCTACATCTATGAACCTCCAGGCCTCAATGAGCATGTTAAATGTTAAAGTCCATGACAGCACAGTTAGAGAAAGACTGAACAAGTATGGTTTGCTTGCAAAGGCTGCCAGGAGAAAGCCCCTTCCTCTAAGAATAGAAAAACAATGTATGTATACATAATATATATAAAAATACACAAACACACACACACACACACACACACACACACACACACACACAGTGTCATGTGGACACGTGATCTCAGATTACACTTGT
>JAOWBL010000018.1:1197687-1219196 GCA_028564865.1 Zenarchopterus dispar | reverse complement strand
TAGGTTTTATATATATATATTTATATATATATATATATATATATATATATAAAATGGAAGTATACCTGTGGAGGGGGGTGGTGGGTCTGTGTCTTATCTCGCATCTCATGCTTCACAAAAAAAGAAAAAAAATCATTTTAATGGAAGTAAAATGTTCTTTGTTGACAGGGAGGACCAGGCGTAGACGGCTGTGTCTAGATGAAGTGGTTCCGCCATGCAATGCTCTTGGAAGTCAGTGATTCTGCTGGCCCTGGCCTCCATTGCCATCCAGTACACAGCCATCCGAACACTCACCTCCAAGCCTTTCCAGCTGTGTCCGCTGCCCAGCCCGCAGAACTGTGGTCTGGGGGCTCAGGAGACGGACCCTCCATTTGAGCGGGGAGCAGCAGGCTGCGATGACTACCCTTACTTTTCCATCAACGCCACCCGTAAACTTCACATATTAGTCTTGGCCACCACACGTAGTGGCTCCTCCTTTGTTGGCCAGCTGCTGAATCAGCACCAGGAGATATTTTACCTGTTTGAGCCTCTTTATCATGTTTACGCCACGTTGGTGCCACGGCAGTCACACAACCGCAATCCTGCAGACCGGCGTGTGACCTTAGGTGCCAGCCGAGACCTTCTGCGCAGCCTTTATGGTTGTGACCTCTATTTCTTAGAGAATTATATCAAACCAACACCCACGAACCACAGCACAGACAAGCTGTTCCGCCGTGGCGCCAGTCGAGCGTTGTGCCAGCAACCTGTATGTGATGCCTTCGGCCCTGGTGATGCTAACGTAGAGGAAGGAGACTGTGTGAGGAAATGCACGACCCTAAACATGACCTTAGCAACAGAGGCGTGCCAGGAGAAGCGGCATGTGGCCATCAAAGTTGTTCGGGTACCGGAGATTGGAGATCTGCGTGCTCTGGTTGAAGACCCAAGGCTAAACATTAAAGTAATTCAGCTTGTCAGAGACCCTCGTGGGATCCTGTCCTCACGCATCGAGACATTCAGGGACCCGTATCGTCTGTGGCGTATTTGGAGGGCCACAGGGAGAAGGCCCTATAACTTGGACATGAATCAGCTCACAGTTATCTGCGAAGACTTTTTCAGTTCCGTTTCAACGGGTCTCAGCCATCCCCACTGGCTGAAAGGGAAATACATGGTGGTTCGATACGAGGATTTGGCTCGGAATCCACTTCTAAAGACGCAGGAGATCTATGACTTTCTGGGGCTGCATATGGATAAAAATGTGAAACACTGGATACGTACAAACACTCAAGGCAGCAACGAGCCTTCAGCCAAACACAAGTTTGGAACAGTGAGGGACTCGGCAGCCAATGCAGAGAGTTGGCGTTTGAAACTCTCCTTTGACATTGTGGAAACCACACAAACAGTTTGTCACAAAGTACTCAACCAGCTGGGATACAAGACTGTAAGATCAGTGGAGGAACTGAGAAACATGTCCTTCTCACTGGTACAGGACAAAGCCTTTGTACCTTTTTTGTAACAAAGATAGTTCTCTAATGACTATTTTTGATATATTTATAATTGCTGCCTTATGGATTCCTCAGTTTGTTTCATTTCTGTCAGTTTTGTTCCTTTAAATTTGCACTAAACTTTAAAGAAGTTGGATGCATCAAGGGAGCTATGAATGAGTTCCCTGTGAGTCAGAACAGCACATTTTTAAGATCAATAATCAAGTTATCAAACAAGCTAGTTTACAAATGTCACTTTTATATTTATTGTTTTCTCCATGAATAGAATCAATTCAAGGCACTGTCATCATCAATCTCCTGTATGCAAAATCTTGTTTCAGAAAAAAAAAAAAGATTAACAACAGTCAGGATTGGCTTTATCGGCTCCTTGAAGCAGATTTTTTTTTCTTTCTTTTTTTTTTTAAAGACCTGTGATGGCAGATTCTAACTGTTCAGTCTCTATTGTGCAATAAATAGTGAATGTCGCAGTCAACCTTTACCACTATGGCATTTTTATCCTAGTGGGAAGAGGCGGAATACTTCTGACAGATGCCATGCTTGCACAGGATAATTGTAGACAATTAATAGGCTCTCAAGTGAAAGGGACAGAATCCCACTGGAGGTCATGAGTGTTTCATCAGAGGATTTACAACCATCTGTGATAGACAAACACTAATGAGATGCAATGGTAAAATCTCCATTACAGAATACATCATTTCCAAGATGATTATGACATTAAAAGGATGAATGTAGAGGATATGTAGGGTCTCATCCAAGTAGACACTGAAGAGCTCTAATGAAGAGAGGAGCAATTGTTTTAATTTACTGGTTTGTCTTGTTTTAAATATTCATTACAGTTTTGTCCATTTTTAGAAGTAATTGTTAAAAAATTAAGGATTTATTTGTTTTTAGACTTGAGAAAAACAGCAAACACAGCCTAGCAAAAATATTCTACGTATTTTTTCTCAACCAAAAAGCACAGTTATTTTGACAGTCTATGTTGTATCTATGTTTATCTATGTTTATCTCATTGATAAAAGATTCATAACTGAGGAGGATATGTCTTTGCAAAACAGGTTGTACTGCAAGTTTTCCACGGTACGTGTATGGCTTGCACTGAGCATGGCAGCCACATTACTGTATATCTACATTAGATCACATACAAAGACTATTAGACTAATGGCCGTCTGTAATCTGGGACAAATCCTTTGATCATTTGTCCTGCTGATGCGTTATCTCAGCCAAGCTAAGGGGGAGAAGCTCAAGGCTAAAAAACAGCACAGAAATGAATATGCCAGTCTTTCCTGTTCCTCAAGATAATACTGAAAACACTGAACAGCTGATAAAGCTTTGATTAAAATGTGACCTCTTTTCATCTATTTCTGAAGTCAACAAAGCATTTCGAGTCTCAAGCACAAAGTAGGATGCAGTTAACTGTAAAATTAACCTTATTATAAACTGTTTCCCAGTGATGGTGTTCTTCACCATTATTGCTGCAAAAATAAATAGGAATTTTATAACCCCTAGCTAGCACAAAGAGCTGTTTTTTGTTACCAAAGTTTGGTTTGTATTTTAATTTATTTTTACTCCTTAAAGTAGGGACTAGTTTGGGAAACTGCCTCCGAAGTTCGAGAGCAAAATGCAGCGACCGTTTTATGCTGTACGCTGCACTTCTAATGCTCCTGTTTCTGCAGCAGCTTGAAATGAATGTTCCTTTGGAATATGGAAAACAGGCGCTGACTGGCGTGTGTGCAGTAATGCAGATGCACTCAAAAAATCCACAGTAAACATGCTTCAGCGTGATAGTAAAAAAAGCACTGTATTTAGTAGGATACATGTATTTAAATCTTGTCACACAGGAAAAACAAAACACGTTCCTGCAATTTTTTTTCTTCTGCAAGAAAAAAAAAAAGCCTTTTATTTTTTTATACTGTAATGTCAAAGTACAAAACATATTTCTGGTTTTTGCAACTGCCCCCATATCATGACACAAAGAAAGTAAGTCATTCAAACTCAATTTTAAGAATCAGGGGGTTCACAGGGTTTAAGAGTGAAGTACTTATAATAAATTTACAGGTGAGTCCTTAACACTAAATTGTCAAAAAATTTCATTTATATATTTTGACTTTTTGTTTGTGTAGATTTTTGGAAGCTGAATGATGATTTCTGCGTGCAACTGTTGTCTTTTTACATGTAATGACCACTTGTTTTCCCATAAGTTATAAACCCTGTGAATGGAGCATCACACTCGCAGGCTCATCAGTATTGGTGACCGGATGTCCATTGAGATGCAGAGCACAAACCTTTGATCCTCTTCTGAGCCGAGACTGGAGGCAAACTCCCCCTCTCTCCCTCTTTCTCCATCATCCACCTCTTTCTTTCTTCCTTTCAGATATCTCAGGGGATTGTTCCTGTGCTTCACAATTCGCTCTCTATTTTTCACGTTGCCTCAGAATTTTCTGATTGTGTTTAGCATTGTTTTGATCTAGTACTAAAAAACTGCAGAGGCTGCAAATCAGCGTGACCGTGCACTTGCATCATTTCCTTTTAAGATTAAATGAAAATACACTCACAGGCCAATTTATTAGGAACACTTGGTATATCTAATAATAAGGTGTTGTGTGTACATATATATATGTAATCACACACACTGGGGAGTGGATTAACATTATGGAAAATGTTTAGCATTGCTTAGTGAAAAGCTGCATGTGGGAGAACATTTGGTTTAACTTTGACAATAGCAGAAACAGCCCACCAGCCTTTCTGAAGCTCATGTATCAGTTAATTCTGGATGAAAAACTGAGGTGTAAAACACTGGTTCATCGTTTTAAAGTGAGCAGCGGTGCGTTCAGTCACCTCAGGAGTTGAAAATGAGAATTATGTCACACCAGAGCTGATCTTGTTTCAGTTGCTAAGTCGGAAAATGAGCCTTTCCAAATGTCAGGCTAGCTATTGCTGCTTACAGCTACAGTGAATTCATAATGTGTCCTTCATTGTATTTAGCACATACAAAGAATGTATTGCAACATGTCCACTCATATAAAGCGAACAGTACTAAGTGCATGACTGACAAAAGTATGAATAACATAATTGTTACAAAACTGTCAAATTATCTTAGTATTTATGCTGTTGACACAAGTAGCAGCCATGTTGAATTCTGAAATTGAGGTTTGTAAGGTTTCTTAGACCTCCAGAGTTGAAATTTTGATCTTATTGGATGTTTCGTTTAGCTTGATCAGCCATACCCAGTCATACCCATTCCCACAATACCCAACCAAACTCACAGGGGCGGAGGTAGCTTTTAAGTGATGACTCCTACACAAGTGTTCAAAAGCCACTATCAAAACAACAAAGAAGGCTGCAGAATTGCTTATAACAACTCGGATCAACCGATTTTTACTGCAAAACTGACAACAGTCATTAAGTGATGTTCCCACTTCACTGTACGCCATTTTGCTGACACCAGTGCGGTTGTCACTCCCACGTAGTTTGTTTATCTGACTGGTTAATCTGCCTGTCCATGCACTTTCCTCTGTTGGTACTGCCCCCTAAACATCAAAGTTGAATCCAGAGGAGGTATCAGAGATAAAGAATTTTGTCAACAGGCCAGGTAGAGTAGAAATTCCAAAGTTAGAAGTTGGAAATTGCAACTTCTAAGTGCAAGTGGAAAAAGCAATGCCCCCCAGACCCTCCTAAAGTGGGTTTCAACTGTTTTGTGTCAGTCGAACAAAACTGCTACTGTTTCCTGCACCAGTGAACGCTCCTTTAATAGATTTGAGAATGCAGATTAAAAAAAAAAAGAAAGAAAAATAGCATCCGGGGGGGAAAAGCCAGGCTGTACATTTATTGTCACTAGTGTACTTACTGTAAAATAAAATAAATGAATATCACTGGTCAGTATGCCAATAGCCTCTCTGTCTACCCAAAAATGTAAACATCCCAACAGAGGCTCTCACTTAACCTGAACTCTGCTGCTCGTTTCTGATTCTGGACAGTGACGGTTGGCCAGTAATGCTGCACTTCCTGCACATGCCTGGATAGTGTGCAGCCTGCTCCACATGTGCTGCTGTGTCTCTGAGCCCTTGTGTTGTTTTTTGTGTCCCAGGGCTGAACATATGGTTCACAAGCCATTGGGAGAAATCACAGAAAATCCCCCTCTCTCCAGGTCTGTCTCTCTTTTTTACTCTTTTAATCTCCTTATGTGACCTTAATAATTTGCCCCTGTGCGACTACATGACAGAGAAGAGAGCCATTTGTTCTTTGTGTGCCATTTACTAATCTGTCATGACAGAACATGTCCTCCTTGCTGCTTAGCAGAGAGCAGAAATCTCCTCTCTTATTCATTTTCTGTTCTTATTGTGCAGGAATTTTGCAATAATGTTAACCAAAGGAGGTCTCCCACACATCTTTTTGTGTTTATTTGCCTCGTGTAGAAATTACGTGCAACTATTTCTGCACTAAGCAAGGCATAATCTAGCTTTTGAAGTGAAAAGCTCACTGAATCGAACAAATGGTGTGAATTATGGCACTTACACGTGTCACTGCTGCCGAGGTGGAGAGTGAATGTGCACTTCCGTACTCTGGTACAAACGCACACCTTTTTGAAGGATTTGTGACACTGTTCAACTCTGCATCTGAGCAGCCTGTCTGATAATGTCAGCTGTTGCCTGGGTGACTGCTCTTTTCTTAAATTACTTACTTATGTTTATATTTTAGAACAGAGCTAAGCAGTGCAATCAAAGCTATTCATATCAAAACAGCGAGATCCTTTTGTTCAAGTCTTCCACACATATTGTCTGCTAAGCTCTTACTTGATTGCTCTGTGTGTGTGTGTGTGTGTGTGTGTGTGTGTGTGTGTGTCTGTGTCTGTGCATGCGTAGGGGTTGGGGGTCTCTATGTAGTCAGAGATCCAGAACACCATATTAAGTTTAATGGAACAAAACACACTTGTGATAAATAACTAAATAAATAAATATTTAGTAAATATGGAAACTGGAACTTCTGTCCCTCTGGTTTCTAAAATGTTGTTGCTGGACTGAATTAAAGCCCTAATGTGAATATTTATCATAGTTTCTCATTTTCAAGGGGACTTTATATGAAGAAAATACTTTGTCTGTGCCTGAGCACATCCATCCATCCATTTTCTATACCCGCTGAATCCATCTACTGGGTCACAGGGGTCTGCTGGAGCCAATCCCAGCCCATTTTAGGCCCTGAAATGGGCTGAAATGGTGATAGGGGTACACCCAGGACAGGTTGCCAGTCCATCGCAGGGACACATATAGAGACAAACAACCATGCATGGCCTGAGCACATATGTCTTTCAAATCTGAAAATTTATCATTTTGTGAGCTGTTCAGATTTATAGGGGGTTTGTGACATCACAGGTCCAGATAAGAGTAGAATTGTTTCTTCGGAAGTTTGTTGTTTAAAACTGCAACACTGATTTTAAATGGATGCACACCTCTCCGAAGAGGAAGATGGAGTGAGGAGGAGTAGCTGACTCCGCCCCTGAAAAGCTGGCTGCTGTACAAAGAACAGAAATGTAAAAAACATGGTTGGAAAGGGAGCTGCTTTACTGCATCCCTGTGGGAGTTTCAGTAAAACATATCTCAAAAATGTCTTTCCAACATCAGGATATTGCATCAACTTCAAAAAAGGAAGTTGTATGTCTCCTTTTAAAAGAAAAGACCACTTTGATTCAGTCAACATAATATTGCTGTATAAATTGAATGTTGCATAAAGCTTGCTTCTAAAATATCCATCCACCCATTATCTATTCCTGCTTATCTCTTTTCAGGATCACTGGGATCTGCTGGAGCCTATTCCCAGCTTTCTGGGTAAAAGACAGGAGTACAGCCTGGACAGTTCACCTGGCCACCTCAAGGCCACATATAGACAAATAACCACAAACACTTCTATGGGCAATTTAGAATCACCAGTTATCCTTACTTGCATGTTGTTGGACTGTGGGAATAAGCTGGAGAAACACAGAAAGACTCCTGCCGGGACCTTTTTAACCACACCAAAGGTGTAATAAATAAAACAATTAAATCCGCTGGCATATTTTAACTTATTTTTAGCTAAGAGGCATAGATACTAGAAATGACAGTCTGTTAAATGCAAAGGGGGTGCAGCTGCAACTGGCAAGCATATGTTTTTCTATTTCTCTCTCTGCTTCTGTTCCTCTCGCACATGAATCTGCACTGAGGAGCTATTGATCGTTAATTCCCAGGTGGAAATGTGGGTTGTAGGTGAGCGAGACGGTGTGTGTGTGGGTGAGAAAGAGAGCATGTCTGTGCACGCAGCCTCTTTGAGAAGGGTCAGTCTGGCTTGCGTCACTGTGGTCAGCTGTGGCTCTCTTGCTCTGCTGCCATTGCTGAAATTCTCCCTCTGGCTGGCCTGAAATGTTGAAATGAGATTAGCACACACGTACACAGGCAAACAAGCAAGTGCAGTCATGAGCTAAAAGTGAATCTCTCAGAGCTATGGGAATAGAGAAAACTTGGAAATGCAGCAATTTTGACACTTGGTGACATTTGGATACATACACAGCATACGACTTGCAAATATCTGCTGGAGAAACCTAGAGCAGTATCACCATCACAAAATACATAGTTTAAACCCAAGCAGCAAGGGATGTGTTTGTGTGTGTATCTGTTTGATCTAAGGCATAAATTCTGATCAAACTCTTGACAACCAGACTTACATTTGTTTTCCCAGACTCTGAAGTAGTAAATCAAGGTCCTAACGGTACAAAGATGGAGTGGTGTATCCAAGCAGCAATGTAGGTCTGAAAAATGATTTCAGGGCAAGTGTTACTTGTATAATGGAAGACCTTCCTATGATCTATAGTTGAATACACAAGGTTTTCTTTGTCTGATTTACATATGGAAAAGGAACAAGGAAGTAGTTTCACATAAAACCTTGGTGAGAAAAGCAATAGTTTAGGCATTTTCTGCAGTGCTCTGCAGTGTTTGCTGCTTGATTATTGCCTTGTGTTTGCATCAAAGCTTCTGCCAGACATGTTTGTCAATTTCTCTCAAAAAGAGAACATCACCTGACAGAGCTTTGACTTGCAACATGTGTTTTCTTCCATGTCAGCTCTGGAGAAAATCCCTTACACAAGTAAATTTTATTTCCATTAATTTTCCATTCTGAATGAAGTTTTGTATTATTTAGATTGATAATTTATTCAAGATATTGGCTAAACGAAAAAGTATTTTTCTCAAAGTTGCTACTAGATTGAAGCTGGGTGAAGAGTTGGAAATATTTCCTCTGGCTCTCAAATATTTCTGAAGGGCGCTTATAAATAAGGATATAAGCATAGTAAAGAAAAATCTATCAAACTGACCATGACGTCTACAAAGAAAAATGTAGTCTAAATGATTCAGAACTAGGCAATACCATCTTACTGCAACTATAAGTGGAAATAATAATGGTTATACTATATTTGTTACTGATTTTAGATTAAGAAGCATTCAGGAAGTCCCTATTGATACAAACCTGAATGTTTCACTGTTGCTACAATCCAACTCTCAAATCTTCATCTCATTAGGAAAACTATTGGAGAGATGTTTTTTGCTGTAACCGGTAACTTCATGCAGTTATCATGAATGGTATCCATGACAACATTTAGATCAGGTTTCATGTCACGTCACAACACAGACGCTGGTCTGTGTCAGGATTTAGGAGTTGAGGATCCACATGCGTGGTTCAGTGGTTAGCACTGTTGTCTCGCAGCAGGGAGGTTCCTAGTTCAACTGTGTGGAGTTTGCATATGGGTCCAGAAACATGTATATTAGGTTGATTGAGAACTCTAAATTGCGCGTAGGTGTGAGTGTCTATGTATGTGGCCCTGCAATGGACTGGCGACCTGTCCAGGGTGTATGCCTGCCTATTGCCTGAAGTGACAGTATGACACAAATGGGAATAATGACAAACTGGATTGATTATCTACATCTCTGTCTCATCAGTTCTCCTGTGAGTTTTTTTCTCCTTCAGACACACCAGAGGAAAACACTTTCTAAGTAAAACAGGTAATCAAGTTTTACACAAAACAGGAAACCAAAACCAGAATAGCTCCACCAAAACAAGACCAAACCCCAACAAAACAAGAGACATGAGTAAGACTCAGACTCAAACTTATTCAAAATGCCAAGAACAAGACATTCCCCTTATCCCCAATTTTAGAAGTCTGACAATTACTGGTGTTTTTAGATCCCACTGCAGATTCACTTGATCATGAATGAATTCTAGCTGGACCAGAGAACTAGTTCAGAAAACAAAAACCTCATACTGGTTCAGACTAAGATGGAAGATGAAAAGTGGTCACAACTAATATGTAGGAATCTGAAATAATATGTATGATGTGTTGTTACATTAGTGGACCAAATTTCCATATTCTCCAAGTCTTTGGGTTCATCACAGCTAAGCAGATGACATCTACCTTTTTCTAGCAAATGATTATTCCTGCTATTATTCTGTGCCTGGAAATTAAACAAGTGAATGCAACATATTGGTTTGAATCAGTCTTTGCTGTACTTTGCAAACAGTACAAAATGCAGCAGCTCATCTTTCAAAGGAACATGATCAGATAACTCCAGACTTGGCATCTCTTCACTGGCTCATTGTTCATTTCCCATATGATTTTAAGAGTTTATTGTTGATCTTGAAAGTTTTAAATGGACTGATTCTACATATGTTTACATATCAGATCTTTGAAATATTCTGCAAGCACTCTGTGATCAACCAATCAAGCGTTTTTCAGGTTTCCATAATTCAAGTTAAAACATACAGATGAGCAAGTATTTACAGTACTTACCTGTAATTTTTTTTAAACAGGTTATCTCTGCATGTAAGAATGGGTAAAATACCGACATTCAAATCGCTGCTGATAATGAAGCAAAACTAAGTGCGGCAGCAACATAAAATGAAGGCGCTTCTTCACCAGAAATTAGGGTGTGGTAAGTTTAATACTGCTGGTTCTGGAAAACATGTCACACCCAAAATATGCACAAACGCATATTTTGGGTGTGACATCTATTTTCCATACCTGTATAGAGTTACAGGGTTATGCTAGAGCCTATCCCAGCTCATTAAAGCAAGAGTCAAGGGTACATCCTGGATCGGTTACTTGTCCATTGCAGATATACACCTGATGACACTTAATGAAATTTACTCTTAAGCTGTTACTTTCAATCTAAGAAGTCTTCAAAATAATACTGATTACAACCAACACTGACTAATTAATACTGGCAGATTTGCTGTATAATGTAATATGTAAAAAAATATTATACTAAAAATCTGGGCTGCCTTGCTTAGGCCACTGCCCTTGCGACCCGACCTCAGATAAGCAGAGGAAAACAGATGGATGGATATTAAAAATCTTAATGGCTAAAATGACAAAAATAATGTCCTTGGTCAATTATGCTTTCATGTATTGCAGGGTAAGCTACTATGATGAATAGAATTCGAAACTAATTATATGGGGAAAAAAAAGACCTTGGTATAGGAAAAGTGCAAATTTGCTTTACTAACCTCTACAACAGCTACAATGGTAGCTGCTAGGAGATCATCAGAGTGGTCTACAGCATTGTTGTTTGACAAAGTGAGTCTGGAAAAGACACTGAAGCCCACAGTTTCCACTGACACAGGCACTCGCAGCATTGGTCCCAAACATGGGGAGATGAGGAGGGTTTTGTCAGAAAGGCCATCCAACATAAAACAATTCTGGTGGGTTACATTTAGGGTAAGTGTGAAATCATGGCACGGGTCAAAGTTTTTCAACTAAACTTGTCTTTTACTCATTTTTGCTTGCATTTCAGATTCAGATTGACACCATTAATTAATTGCTTGGTCTGTTTCTGCCATTTCCCAAATAATTTGTCCCACTGTTGTTGGATCATGTCTAGATGTATATAACTAACTATGGTGTTTTCTTTTTTATTACAGTTTTTTTTTCTTTACCATTGAAGTCTGGCATGTGGAGGGGCATAAATAACCCACACTATTTAATTAGAGGCATTTGTGGATCACCTGGATCAGAATGAGTTGTCCTCCTAGTGGGAAGATTGCTGGTTCAATCCCCACCCCACCGTGAGTCAGAGTACCTATGTGGCACTGAACCCCACAATGCCCACCAGGGTTTTATTGGAGAAATAAAGTGAATATATAATAGAAGTGCTCTAGTGTGATTTCTGTGAATGGGTAGATAAGAAACACTAGAACCTGGAAAAGGTTAAAAATGATACTATATAAGTGCATTTACCAGTTAGAATACAATATGGGCTTAAAGAGCTGAAGACCTATAAAGGGAGTACTTCAACAGAAATGCTTCTTATATTCTAGCATTTATTGTAGCCCTATTTATTGTGTAAAAGCCCTTTGGATGATTGTGTGACATTATGGAGGATTTTCCAGACTCAATCAGTCATCAAACAATCCCATAAGAGGAGACTGGTGTCCTTGTGTAATAGGTGAACATTTGCCACAAGCAAATGTAAGCCACCTTAAATAAACCGAAGAGTAGAATATTCTACAGCTCCTGAGGAAATAACACATCAGCTTAGCACATGTTCCTCTGGTCAGCAGGAAATAGTCTGATCGCATTGGACAGTGAGTCAAACAGAAATGGCCTTGTGGCACATAGTATGAGCTTCAACCACAGCCTCATTTACAATAGAAGATACAATAGATTTGGGGCATTATGTCAAGTTGAGCCAGTGTAACAAAACAAGTCTGCAAGCTTTTATACATTATACTAATTTAGATAAAACCATCAAAGTGGCCCCAAGGGCATTCAAAGGGATCCAAATGCTAGAAGAAATGCATCTTTCCCTGCAGTTCCTCTACTCTCAAAACAGTGCCAGTAGAGCCTGGAAAAATGCCTTGCAGTGAGCTCAAATCTTCTCTGTTGTTTATCAGTTAATTCTTGATCCCTCAGAGTGCAAAATAGAAAAATACTCCATCTCTGCCTTTTTATTCTCACAGCGTACTCAAGTGAAAAATTGCACTAATCTTTATACAACATGCATTTATATTTGAAACTTTGATTGCCACATTGTTGAACACAATCATGCCCATATTGATCTCTGCTTTAATAACTCCCGAGGCATTTCCTCCCCTTCACCATCAGAACAAAGTTTAGATTGTTTGCCATTCTGAAACATCAGTGTGATTGTTGTTTTTCGGTTAAATGCTTCTGTAGTTGGAATTGCTTCCCTGGAGTCTAAGACATGCAAAATATAAATGATCTTTTATTAATTTTTTGATAACAACCAAAGACATTTGTCCTTGAAAATCAAATATTTGTTTGACTTTAGCAAACCTTGATGTATTAAGCTTGTATTTCATTGACTTTTGTCATTAACCAGGTTTATGTCAACTTAACAGGTTTCTGGTTTGCAAATAACCAAAAATATTGTTTTCTTGCATGGTTTTCCATTATGCACCTTCCGAAGCAAGAACATCTGGTTGGAGTGGAGCTGTGACTCATCCCTGACCGGGTCACATAACGAAGGTGTCCTTGATATGCAGTGATCTATGCCCACTAGCATTGTGTGTTGAAGCTGCAGCAAAGTGTAGCATAATGTACGTATATTTAGATGTATGAACATTCACGCTTACAAATATATGTGGTTTGGGGCAGTCAGTGTCTAATAGTATTTTTTTTTTTGAGTCAAACTATTATTGTGCCATTCACTGAGGGTCTTTTTTAGCACCATCAATGATTTCTTATTAAATTTGATGACAAAGTAAGTATGTGTAAGTAAGCTTTGGAATTGGCTGGTTTGATCTGAACTTCACCTAAGTCACAATAATAGACATACTTGTGCTCAAACCATTTAACATTTGCTCGATTAAAAATGTAAGTCAAATGTTGGAGTTACCTCTTTGGTAGCAATGACTTCAAGCATGTGAGGTAGCTCTGGTTTAGACCTGCACAACATTCAAGAGAAACGTTTGTCCACTCCGCTTTACATTCTTGGTGTCATCGTCCTGCTGCACTACCAAACTTCTATCAAGCTTCTCCTGGCAGACATCCACCCCGACAATATCCGCTAGGACATTTTGGCTGACTTCAGAATTCACTTTTCCTTTTATGGTGACAAGCAGTCCGGGTGTTTAGTCAGCAAGCCTAAATCATCGACCATATTTCACCACTTGGGCTGATGTTTTTATATTGCTAAGCTCTGCCATTTCTTTGACAAATATAGTATGTCTTTAATTGTTTTTAGTCTACAAATAATATTTCTAGTAGAGTGATAGCAGACCAAAGGACTTTCTGACAAACCTTTCCTGCACAGCAGTGATGTCTGAGTTCCAACTTCCTGTGTGATGTTGCACAATGCATACCCTCATTCTTTGATGATTTAAGCATGGTGAGACTCATGAATAGAGTTATTTGACAGTTCCAGGGATGTCTTCAAGCTTTGAGCTTTGTATTCCTCCCCAGGCTTGTACAGATCAACTACTGCTGATCACAGCACTTCAGACATCTTTTTTTTTTTTTTTGAGGCATGGTTTATATCACTATTTAATAGTAACAGTCAAATGTTTCAGCATCTTTTGTCAATAAAACTGAACCTGAACCACACCTCCTACCTTATTTCATTAACTGTACTTCAGGTGTGCAAAGCACTGACTCCACTTACCTTTCCTTAAAGTAATTAGTCTGTGGGTTCACTTACTTTTCCTCCAGCTTGCTTGTTTGTGGGCTACCAGCTGAGGTGCATTGTGTTTGTCTTTTATATCTAAGAGGAAAACCAGAACACATTTTGTTTCAAATTCAAGCAGAAAAGCAATAAATACCAAAGGGTTCAAATCTTCTAATCAGTGTGTGAGAACCACCGCTGTGAAAGAATTTCTCCATCTCTGACTTGATGCTTTTTAGTGTGAGTGCCACATTCCAGCATCTCTCAAGAGCAAATATAAATATGTTCAAGTAATATTTCTCTGCCTTAAAGTTGAAGATATAATGCCACTGACAGAATTAGTCAGAGGGGGGAAAGTGTTACCTTTGTGTTTAAAGCGAATTGCCCTGTACTTTTAAATTATGGAGTTGTGCAGTCACTCATACTTTACACATTATGAGAAGTCTACACAGCAAATCAAGAGCACTCTTGCTCAATAAAAAGGCAAGGGTAAATCTACCTTTCAATTACTGCTTTCATACTGAAATGTCACAGGGCAGCCGGTGAATTAAAGCTGAATTTCAGTGGCGTTCTTTAATACCCCAGTCACAGATGCCGTCCCCCTGAGTTTCTCATTCTCAGATCAATTTGTCGTGGTTGCTTTATTGGCCAACACAGAAACAGATTTGGCAGGGAAAGTATGTTACGTATAAACCACGTGTCCAAACCTCCCTTTTGGGCTGTTTTCAGGTCATTCCTGACAGCAACAGCTGTAGAGTGTGATATATTTAGAAACTTGGGAAAAGAGAATATAAAGCTCCTCTCCTGACAGCGTTTGAATAGTGAAAACCAAAAAAAAAAAAAAAGGAGAAATTAAACATTCCCACATGTCAGATGTTGATAAAAGAAACATGGGATTAGCTTTGTGTTTACGCTCAGCAGAGCTTTGATATTACTGAATTTGCAGTTAATTGCTTTAGTAATATCTTGATCTGTACAACACAGATTTGTGACTAATCCCGCTCTATATATTCAGACTCAGAACCTGTCAGATTTACTTTTACTACTTAGTTGAGCAGCAGTGCAGAGGAGCAAGAATGCTCATTTCTTCGAGTGTTAGGGGAACGGATTTCTGGATGATGTCAACTGAGTTGGTATTTGATACAACAGAGGGAGAGGTGGCTCCCTCCTTTCCCAGTTCTCCCTAAGAAAAATACCTTTAATGGTTCCCTTAAATCCACACCAGAAGTTAAACTCCCTTTTATCAAACACAAAGCTTTAAATGACCAAGTTTCTTTGAATTTTAACGTCCCTTGAATCCCAACAGAGGACTTCAGGTTTAGTTGAGGTTTCAAAACAGAAGGAAAGGCAGAGCCTGCAGTAACACCACACATTTGTGCTCAGAACGAAAAAAAAAAAAAAAAACATTAGGTATTTTAATTTTAAGATTATAAGTCCAGTTAAAACCTTTTTATTTGATTAAGCTGTTAGTGTTTACTCAGGAGACCAAGAACCATCACTTGGTTAGGCTGCTAGAGGCCAAGTTTTCTCCCATGAGTAACTTCTTTCCTCTTTTTTTCCCTTTAACTTCATAGTATTAACTTTGGGTGTCTCTCTCCCCTAGTTTGAACTTATTTTTTTCTTGTCTGTTTTTTTTTCTTCCTTTGTGTATCTTCCAGCAGGTATCCATGGCTCCAGTTTGTTTTTTGTTCTTCTGTCTTCTTTTTTTTAATCTCCTCGCTTCCAGACTGCAGACCCACCTGTGTCAACTTAAGCAAGATATACTTCCTGTGAAATATTTTTTTTCCTGCTGCATTGCTGTCAAATTTTTTTTTCTTTTTGATAAAGAAATGTTGGGTTTCTCTTTAAAATGTTGAAAGGTTTGCTTTTACTGTGTAATGTGCCCATCGACACACATTTTGATACACAAGTCATGAATGCAACACAATGAAATGAACAACCATTTCAAAGCAGGTAAGCAAACACACCTGTATATCTGCAAAACAGGGAAGTTATAGATTAGTGCATATATATATATAGTAAAATATTTACAACTCCAAAATAAAAACATCACTTACTGAAAAAAGAAGCGGCAATTCATATTTTTTTTTTTTTTTTTTTTGTATAAATGCAGACAGCGTGAATCAAAAATGTTCAAGTTTGTCTCCTCTCCTTTGTATACATGCATGTAGTATTTGTGATTAAATTGAGGTGCATGGTGCGTAAAAGTTGTCAATGTTTCCTGATTCCATCTCTGACAAATCATACTTCCAGTGACATTAATGGTGAGCACAAACACTGAGGGTCACATGGGTTTCCATGGCCAAGCAGCTGCATCCAAGTGTCAAATCACCAAATCAAAAGCCAAGTGTTGGATGAAGTGATGTAAAGTACGCCTTCAGTGGACTGTGAAAACATCTTCTGTGGAGTGATGAATCACATCTTCTGTTTGGGAGTCAGATGTGTCTGTGTTTGGTCAATGCTGGAGAACAATGCTTGCCAGAATGCAATACACCAGCAGTGAAGTTTGGTGATGAAAGGATAATGGTATTTTCAGTGTTTGGTCTAGACCTCTTATCTCTAATGCAGGAAACCCTTTATGCAGCATACAAATAGATTTTGGACAAAACCATGCTTCCAACTTTGTGGTAAGAGTTTGGGGAGAGACCTTTTGTATTCCGGCCTGTGTCCCAGTACATAAAACAAGGACTATAAAAGACAGGGTTTGGTGAGTTTGGTGGGAAATGCTGTTAAGGGACACTGTAAAAGTTTAAATCATTAACTCATGCATGGGCTGGCAAACTAGAGATTGTCTGTCCATCTTTCTCCTTAAATCTTTTGTGTGTGTGTGTGTGTGTGTGTGTGTGTGTGTGTGTGTGTGTGTGTGTATTCTGCTTAGTCCCAAATCATGTTGAAGCTCTGAAATGTAGACTTTATCTAACATGTACAGTTGAAATGAAATTGACAAGTAATAAAAAATTAAGTAACTTTCTTCTTAAGAGAGCTCAGCTTCTGAATGATGTTGAGTTAAAGATCCTAGCCAAGAGTGTAGTTAACGAAGGATGAACTATGTCTCTTCATGACCCATTTTCTGCAAAAGCTGCATTCCTTTAGTGCCGATGCCCACCCCACACCCCTCCTGTTTCGTCTTCTACAGAGAGAGGATTCAAACACCCTGAACAATCAGCAGAAGAAAATTCATTCTTGGGGGAAATGGCATTAATCCACTGGTTAACAACCAAGAAAGCATTAGTGTCTGGGGGTGATTTTATGTAACACTGGCCCTCCAGCGGTGCATAACTCAACCAAAGATCTCACATCAGTTCTTTTTGCTTTAAAATAATTGAAAGTCCATATCTCTAAGTAGATGCAAAATTCTGCTTCTCGCAGAATCCTACTCAAAGCTTTTTGCTTTCTCTTCTGTCCTTAGCATGTATTAAAAGCAGTAGCAGTGCTAACATTTCTACATTTTCATCATGCCTGCATAAAAACAGTTGCATCTTAAATAAATCTTTGTGCTTTGGTTCTTCTTTTTGCAACTTCAATATTTTTTAAATGTAGTTATTTTATGTTATGTTCACACTGGTTGTCAGAGAGGATGCTCACTACAGACACATCATCTTTAAAACTTTCCTGCCCTTGGTATCTGTCAGAGCCTTAAATTTGTCAATTAATTTTTAAAAAATTAATAAACTTATTTTTGGTAGTCCTATTTTTCCCCGTAATGGGTTAAAATTAGGTCTGTTAATGCATGTACCTTTATGTAACTACCCAACCATACAGCCATAGTTAGTTTTTTTGTTGTTGTTGTTTTCCCAGTGATTCTGTAATCTGCAACACTGGGACCATAAATCCCAGTTTCTGGGACTTATGGTCCTTGGTCCTCATCTTCAGAGCTGTAGATGCCAGTGAACAGTATATTCAGAGCCCCGAAAAATGAGTTTCAAATCAACTCTTCAAAAAACCTACACGTCACAGAGGGTTTGTTTGTCACTTTGTGGTATATTTTATTGTACTAAGTGCATTGTAAATAATGTTTATTTGATTTGATTTCTACATATATATATATATATATATATGACTATATTTATTTACTCTTGTGTTATTTTACAAGCCAGAAAAATCCCAGAACATAACATGCACCAAACTGTTTTAGTGAGGAAATTTTATCTTTGCCTAACACAAGCTGTTTAACTTGAAATCAAGCATATCCAACATCATAAGCACTGAAATTGAGTTTGGAGTTATGTCTGTTCATAAAATAAATTCACTGATTACTGTCCTCCCCTTTTAATCTCCATTAACTTCTCAGGAAAATATTTTGTTTTTAAGCTGTTAGATGTGTTTGTGCCTTTACCCACAACTAAAGTTGTTTGCAACTAAAAGTGAGTCAATAATCTAAATGTGGAGCTGCAAAATCAAAGGACGCTTCCCACTAATGCATGAAAGGAAGCAAATGCTTCTAAAGTTCAAGTTGTGTTGAATAGTTCCAAACCAAAATTCCTACTGCAATTCCTGCCCATGCAAGAGTATTTTCATTTTGAGCTACCAGATAAACAATTTATTCCAACTTTAAAAAAAAATAAATAAAAAAATAAAAAAAAAACCATCCAATGCCGCTGTATCATTGCAAGTAGTAGTTATAGCAGTTCCAGTAACATTAATGCTGAGCCTTCAGAAACAGATCCACCGCTGCATCGATAAACACCATACAGATCATTGACTTTATCATAATCGTTAGCATTATTTTACATCCTGAGACTTACTGTTCTAATTTCATACTTTTATTTCTCTTTCTTAATTTTTTTTCATAAATGAGCTAAATGGTACAAAGAGGAAGATTAAATAAATGTTTCAGTCAGTTCTGATGTTAATTAAGTTTAAATTATAAATTCACGTTGTGCACATAGTTAGGATTACATATAAATGCTTTGTGGGGGATTTTGTATTGTGATTAAGAGTGACAGGCTATCTTTTTTTTTTTTTTGCCAAAATGCTCACTCTGACATCTTCCCTGCTGCAGTCTCTCAGACACTTTGTGATAAGGGATTGTCTGTCATTGTGACGGGGAAAGTGAAGGCTGCATCACATGACCTTTATGATTTATTGACCTTAACGACATTTGTTTCTCAGCTTGAAAAGGACTACAAGGACAGAGAAGACATCTGCGTTTCACACCACCAAGAAACATATTGTGCATGTATCTGTGGGTGTGCACGTATTGAGGGAGTGAGGGAGTGCTTATAGTGGCATTGCCAACACTCTGCATGCAGACCTCTCTCTCCCTGTAGCAACCTTCTGCTCCTCTAATTGCAGCATGTCAACCTCCATGACTGCATATATGTTTTGTTGCATGCTTCCTGTCTACAAGCCGCCAAATCATTACATTTTCTCTCAAATGCTGCTTCTATGCTACTTGGGGGATAGATGAATGTTGTCTGATAGCCACTTTGGCGTGCACTGTGTTTGCCTCCTAATATATTTGTGTGTTTATGTGTATCTGCTGATCTCTCCAGGCACAAACCTGCCACTTTGACTTACTGGATCAATCCTCGCCTCGCAGGTGCAGCAGATGGGTATCACTTCAGCGTTAACATTCGAGGCCCTCTCTGCTAAAGTTAGCTTGTGTATATGACCAGCTAAAAATAACAAATAAAAGGCAACCTTTGACGCACTACTCAGAAGTAATGAAAGGGTGACTCACTGAGAGAGAACTGGCCTAGAAAAAGGACATATTTGCATTAAATTTAAGGAGATACTTCTCTTTACTACCTCATAACTAAATGAGATGCTGTACTCCATCTCCAGTGCCAGAGTTAAACACATAAATGGCTTTGCATGCATTTAGTGCTTTATTTAATTATTAGTGTGTAATATTTCATTAACACTCCAGTAATTCACTGTTGTCTCCTTAGTTCATGAGATACATAATTAAATTTCAATATTTTTAAGGAAACTCTTGGAAGAGAGTCTATTACAAATTACTTGATAACACAGTGGTCACTGAGTTGTAACATTTTGCTTCTCATTTGTCTGCATAGGTTGAACCCAGAATATGTGAAACATGTTAGAATTTAGCATTGATTCTTTCTGTGTCTGGATGCACTTTATTTGATTATTTTATCTGTAATAAACATTTCTGAGAAACAGACCAGTTTTCTAAAATCCCATATACACCCATATCTATTGCTCGGCTCTAATAAAGATAGAAAACATAATGCTTTAAGAAAAGGACTTATACAGAACTAATACAGAACCTAATACAGAACTATTATGACTGTGATTATTTTCATTTTCCTTTTCTTTTTTTAACATTATATTTACTGACTTGGGCTTCAGGCTTTATGGAATGGTCTCATATAGTCATCAAAACAATGAAGAAAAATAAAAAAGTGATTTTCCCCAAAAAAAACAAACAAACAAAAAAAAAAAACTGTCAGGGATAGTGTCATAAATCCATGGAGGAAAATCAAATCTCATTGCACTAAAAAAAGAAGAAAAAAAGAAACAAGGTCCACTGAAAGGACTCAGTTCTGCTTGTTGTCTCTGATTATGACCTCCAAGTCATCGTTTGAGAATTGATAAAGTGTCCCATAAAACTCTGTGATGAGCTCTCTGGCATCCAGAAGTGGCAAAAGCCTCAACATCAAAAAACTCTCCCAGCTCAACTCCATGCTATCAGGGATTAAAAGGGCACACTCTCAAAATTATTACCAGGTAGAATTTATTTCTCCTTGAGCTAATCAAAGGAAACTGAACTGAACACAGTGATTAAAGAATCAGCTGAGCTTCTAATTGGATTCTCTGGGTACAATCCTCAGAAAACAGAAACCATCCCTCAATTAAGCAAAGGACCCTGAATTAGCGAACTGTAATTATGATTCCTTCAGGAGCGAAGAGCCACTGAGTCAGTCCACTAATGAGGTCAGGACAGTGGGACAGGTCAATCCCACTGCCTTGAGTCATCTGCTTATGTCTGATTTCCATAAGCAGTCACAGCAAAAAACAGCTTTTTTCTTTTTTTAAAATCTCCAGTTATCTGCAATGCCTCTGGAGCTCAACAGCAAATGGCAGTCATGTTGATAGAGGTGCAAAATCAGGAATGATTTATATTATTATTATTATTATTATTATTATTATTATTATTATTATTATTATTACAGGGAGGTCTTCCTGAATATCGCGCACCAAAACTTCAAAGCCACAATTCCCAGCTTTTACAGACTGTTACTCGAAGCCATACTTGAATTTGGCCCTGTGATGGTAAAATTCTTATTCAGCACATGCTTTACTCCTCCTCCACATTATTCCATCCATCCATCCATCCATCTTCCTCTGCTTATCCGTGGTCGGGTCGCGGGGGCAGTAGCCTAAGCAGGGAAGCCCAGACTTCCCTCTCCCCAGCCACTTCGTC
>JAOWBL010000018.1:1175507-1192195 GCA_028564865.1 Zenarchopterus dispar | reverse complement strand
ACCGAGTAGAATCTCAGGGGGTTTGAGAGCCATTGATCAGCTGGTCGTGGTTCAACCCTAGCTCCTCCAGCTGTCTTTGAAGACACTTATCCACCATATTGCCCCCACCTGTGTGCACGTAGATGCATGAATGGGTGAATGAGAAACCCAATGTAAAGCACTTTGGAGAACCTAAAGCAAGATGGTTTCATTTAAATATTGAAACACATGACTTAGCCAAATAAAGCTTGTTTTCAAAAAAACAAAACAAAAATAAATAAATATAAAGACAGCAGTTCAAAGGCTTGCTAAATCCTAACCAGATTCCTTGGAAAGCCAAAGGTGTGGAGCCCCAGTTGTAATTACACCTGATCCACCTCTGTGATCTTATGAATGCCCTTGCTCACCCACTTCATTCACCTGGGGAAGGTCATTGATTTCTGTGCTGCTGCTGCTTCTCAGCACCAGACCACAACAACAACACAGGTGTTAAGTCTAAGGAATGACACACACAACTCGGCTAAGCTCCGAGCCTGAGGGAAGTGGATATTAGGCATTTGAGCTGGTCTCCACTGTGACAAATAAAGGCAAAAACTGGAAAGCCAGCTGCCATTTACTGTGGCTCCAATCAGAAGTATACACGTTATTTCCTTCACAATGGATTTTCTCTCTTGTTCATTTGACATTATTGAATCAAACTGAACATTGTGTGCACTCTAATGGCTTCTTTACCTAGGATGGGTTTTTTATAATTATATGACTAATTAAAATGAATTTGTTTGCAGTGGTTTATCTTTGAATTTCTGTTGGACTGCAATTAAATCAGCACAAGGCATTTCTTTCCATGTAAACTATAAGGAATATTTATTTTGGGTACCTCTCTAGTGGTTCCTGGTTTGGCAAAAAGCGCTCAAAGTAACTTGCGACATCTGTGCATCCCTTTACAGCAATATGTCACACATCAGCGACAAAAGAAAAAAAAAAAAGAAGAAAAAAAAGCAGCCATGGAGAGCTTCAGTGGACATTATGGCAGACATGACATAAGGAAGAAAAAAAAAAAAAAGTGACCGAGCAAGAGACCAAACAAGAGTAAATCTGAAAGGTCATGACCTCCGTGCCTCTAGGGGGACCACTGAACTAAAAATTAGAAAAATTCACTTGTGGTGTTGGCCTTGTTTAATTTCTCTATAAAGTGTCCTGAGATGACTTGAGCACCATGTAGGATAAACTGATAGGACAAGAAATGAAACAAATTCAAATGATTTTCTACCACAAGGTTAATCATGTGTGCACAAAGTGATAAAACAAAAGGCTTCAGCATAGCTGCAAGAAGAGATCTCACTTTTACTCTGACTGAATATTTTTAATCTACAAAAAAAAAAACTTGTGATTTTACTTTACATATCTTCTGTAAAAGTTCATTTTAACCTTTTAGTTTTCTCTTGGTACAGAAACCTCTCAATGCACGACAAAAATTGTCTGCAAAATCTCGCAAAAAATGGGCAGCAGGCTAATTGGTATTCAGCAGCTTTCATTGTCAGATAATCTGGAAAAGACAAATATTGAGGAAGGCAAGGGCAATTTTAGCCAGTGGTGACCTCCCTCAGTTGGAGGAATTTATTCTTCTCCCATCTGGCAGGAGTTGCAGGCTACCTGGGGCAAAGTGCAGCAGGTAGAAATTTCCCTTTTTTCCAGCTGCAATAAAAGCACTTAATCAGACTTGACCCTTGGCAACATTTTTATCATCATTGAGTCACCTTTTTTTTTTGGTTATTTTATCCTTCCTTTTGTGTTGGTCACCAGCTCGTTCACCTTCTGCCACTGGATGATGTGAACAAAAAACATTTATACATATAAAATGAGGGAGCTCCAGCTCTTTCTTTCCCCCAAAATACTCCAGAATTAAAAGTGCACTTAAACACTTGTCTTCACCAAACAACGGGACCGGCTTGTGCTGAATTACTTTCTGCTCCATATTGATTAAAGACTGAAAATAGACTTAATCATCCTCTGTTCACCTGCAGTCTCCAGAACCAAATGTTTCTCAACATTTTCTGTTTTTGGCAATGTCTCTCTCATCCTGGTGCGTCATCAACAATTTTTTAAAAATATCACTTCAGACAAAAGACAACTACCCGTCTCCTGTCAGGCTTTTACTCTGGATGGAGATAATTTCTAAAAAACAGAGACGAGCATGGTTAAAACCCCAGACAGGGGATTGTGTTTATCTCTGCACACACACATCAGAAAATAGCAATGGTGTGAACACAGCACTGACCTCTGTGACCTTTTGAATGCACTATGCCAAAATGGACGTACCTCTGCTCTTGCTCCAGACAGAGATTTAATATCCTCTTGTCAGTTCAACGGGTCAAAGCTTTATTACATACAGATACAAATAGCAGGTTATTTTCTCTTCATAGTAGGTTATCTGTAGCAAACATATTTCTATAAAGTTCCTGTATTTGTTTTTCACTTTAAGCAGCTAACAAGTGTAGCATATGGATAAGGGACTTAAGGCCTTAGGATATGTACAAAAACCCCCAAAAACTCAAATCTATTCCCAGCATTCATGGCTCTTAATTCCAACAAGATACAACATAACACAGCTTGAATTCTGCATAATTCTTAATTTCAGAAATTGTCACATGCAGTAGCTAAAAGTGTATCAACTTGTGTATTTTATAGTGAAAACCACAATTCAGGCAATCTAGGAACATGAATTGTACAATAGCTCAGGCTTAACAACAAAGGGGAAAGAATCAGATGCCTTTCATGATTTGGACTATGCAGTCCAAGTCATGAAAAGGCACAAACATGCTGCACTCAAGATTTATTGGGGGAAAAAAATGGAAATATGTTTCATGAGCAGACAAGGATTTTATCCCTTGTCTGTTGGGATAGTGTTGGTCTGGGTAGTTTCATGCCAGAGTCTCAGGAAAAAGAGAGATTGCTATGATTAAATCATGGTTTGTGTTTCATGTTGAATCAGCGATGTATGTCTGCCATAGGGAGCAACTCTGCATCCTTACCTCCTCCGTAGCCTGATGGATAACTCTAGAAATGTTACAATGCGTTGGGTCGATTGGTCTGCTTGGGATTGCTTGTTTATGCATTTCCCCTTAGAAATACTTCTTTCCCCGCTTTTCACCCAAAGACAGCTGAGATAGGCTCCAGCAGACCCATCTGATCCTGAATAGGAATAAGAAGGCATAGATAATTGATGGATGGACGGACTACTGCTTCTTCTTTGTCACTTTCTAGCCAGGTAGAAAGATTGCTGATTCATCAAAAAGGAAAAGAAGCTCAGTAGTGTAAGCTACAGAACCACCTAGTATTGGTTCTGTATTCACAGAACGGCACAGGCGACGACAAGCATAAATACAAATATCTACCCCCTTCTCTATAGAAAGTCCTACTTTCATGTCTTAACTCTGCACATTGTTCTTAGACTATAGGTTTACTTCTGGTTCCTACAGTTTCTAGAAGTAGAAGAAGAGTTGGTTATCAGGCTCCTCTCTTTTCTGAATTTTGATTGAATTTGATTGTGTTTATTGAACCATATCGAATTTTGTGAGCTTTCAGTTCAAAGTACCTTTAGCCTTGTTGTAAGTTAGTGCTACAAACCCAAACATGAAGTGAATTAAATTCAAATCTCAAGGAAATTCTAAAATACATTTATACAAATGTGTTTTTATATTGGTAGTTTTGAGGAAGTCCATTTTTATTCGAGCTATGACCCAGGCCACTCAGAAACTAAACACCAAGAGGTGGAAGGAGTGCAAACAAAATACATGGACACAGTTGTTTGATGAAACAAAACAAAAAATAAATAAATAAAAAAAACCACTCCAGAAATCAAAATACCAAAGAAAGGTCTCCAAATAGAAAACACAATAGCCAGAGTGCATGCATGTATCAAAAAATAAATAAATTTAAATTTAAAAAAAAAACATAAGAAGAAAAGAAAAAGCCAGAATAACCACAAAGTGGAAAGCCCACAGAGCCAGCCAGACAGACAAACCAGCACCAAGGTACCAAAAACAATATATACATTCTGGGGCTAATGAGACACAGGTGCAAGCAATCAGAGAAGAGTGGGCAAGGAAAGTCATGCTAGAAAAAACACACAAAGAACCAGACTTTCAAAATAAAACAGGAAGCAAGTCAAACACAAGACTAAATTAGAAGCCTAAGAGAACACCAGAATAGAAAACAAAACCCAAGACCATTACATATTCTGCCTACTTTTAATTCAATGTCATTTTTCTCTCAGTTTACTACTACAACTAATAATAATAATAATATTGAAAACAATAATAATAATAACCATAAGAAGAAGAAGCAGTAGAAGAAGAAAAGGTATGGGAAAGAGTTGTGGAAGGTAGACTAGGGGCAGAGGTGAGCACTTGTGAACAGCAGTATGGTTTCATGCCACTAAAAAGTACTACGGATGCAATATTTGCCTTGAGGATGTTGATAACAAGGTACAGAGAAGGTCGAGTGTCTTTCTGGATCTTGAGAAAAGCATATGGCAGGATGCCAAGAAAGGAGTTATGATATGTGAGACATTATCCCATGAAGTAGCAGGGAAGTATGTTAGAGTGGTGCAGGACATGACTGGGAGTTGTATGATAGTGGTGAGGTGTGATGTAGGTGTGACAGAGGAGTTTAAGGTGGAGGTGGGACTGCAACAAGGATCTCCTCTGAGCCCCTTCTTGTTTGCTATGGTGAAGGACAGGCTGACATACGAGGTTAGACAGGAATCTCTACATCTCCATAATGTTTGCAGATGAAATTTTGATCTGTACTGACAGCAGGGAGCAGGTGGAGGAAAATCTAGAGAGGTGGAGGAATGAAGGTTAGTTGGAGAAAGACAGAATACATCTGTGTGAATGAGAGGAATCCAAGGGGAACAGTGAGGCTACAGAGATAAAGAAGGTGGAATATTTAAAGTACGGTCAACAGTCCAGAGCAAGGGAGAAGAGGTGAAGTAGAGGTGAAGAAGAGTGTTCAAGCAGGTTAGAATGGGTGGAGAAAAGTGGCAGGGTTATGAGTGATAAAAGAGTATCAGCAACAGTAAAAGGAAAGATGTACAGCACAGTGGTGAGAACCCATGGCTATATGGTTTAGAGACTTTGGCACTGAGGATAAGGCAGGAGGCAGAGTTGGAAACGGTCGAGGTTAAACTGTTGAGGTTCTCTTTGGATAGGATCAGGGATGTGTACACCAGAGGAACCACGCATGATAGGTGTTTTGGAGAGAAAGTTAGGTAGAGGTCAGATTGAGATGACTTTGACATGTGCAAAGGAGAGATAGTGAATATATCGGTAGAAGGATGATGAGGTTCAAAACTTCCTGGAGCGAGGCCTAGAGGAAGACCAAAGAGGAGATTTATGGATGTAGTGAAAGAGGGCGTGAAGTGAGATGGTGTGAGAGAGGAGAATGCAGAGGATAGGGTTAAATTGAGATGGATGATTTACTGCAGTGGCCCCTGAAGGGACAACCAAAAGGAAAAGAAGAAAAAAGAAGAAATTACAAACCAGGGGGACTCGACTGGCTCTGGGTTAGCCTGAAAGCGGTAAGCAGTCATGTGACTAAAAAATAAGGTGGTGGGGGTGGTTGAAGGTTGGGGGTTTCAGCTGGTTTCCAGACCTGCTCGTTCCACCCATTTGCAATAAGTTGCCACACAGTATGAGGAAAATAAGGATTTAAAAGCACTCCTCAGAAAACCTAAAGGGTGACATCTCAAGGAGTTGGTCACTTTTTCTTAAAAAGTCTAAAACTGGTGCAGGACGGTGGCTTAGTGGTTAGCACTGTTGTTTCATAGCAAGAAGGTTCTTGGTTCAACTCCTGGCCCGGCAGGCATCTTTCTGTATGGCGTTTGCATGTTCTCCTCATGCTTGCGTGGGTTCCCTCCGGATACTATGGCTTCCTCCCACAGTACAAAGACATGTATGTTAGCTTGATTGGCAACTCTAAGTTGTCCATAGGTGTGAGTGTGCATGGTGTTTGTCTATAAATGTGTACCTGTGATGGGTGTACCCCCACATGTCATCTGTAATTAACTGGGATAGGCTCCAGCAGACCCTCATGAGCCTGTAGATGGATTCAGTGGGTATAGAAAATGGATGGATGTCTTTAGACTAGCCCAAATCAGTTTAGAAATGCTCAAATAAGTGAGAAATTTCTTCTGGTGATTCTGAGCATTTTCAAGTAAAGATTATATGATTGGTAGACTCACCATCTCCTCTAATGCCCTTTTTAATTATTTTTTTTACCAGTTTTAAACAATATTCTTTGACTTTTCAGCATTTTTAGTACTAGCCAATAAAATTATGGAAAGACTATTCAAAAACACACATTCCCTTCCTTTTATTCTGAGCAAGAAAAAGTTTGATTAGTTTTTCACTGATATAACAAAGGCATCAGAAGCACCCAGTGTTGCTGTGTGAGGCGGTAATGCATTTATATAACTCTTTTCTAGCCTCATCAATTACTCCACTACAAGCCCCACTCACTCACTCACTCACACAAACCTTTATAGATGAAGAGAGCACTCTTCGTCCATAAAGGTCTGCACTGATCTATTCAGTGTAGACACTTCTTTTTTCTATTTAAACCACACACTTGTGGAACATTTTGATCTGTGCACTACGAGGTCAGGAGGTGACATCAAGTTTTTGATCATCTCAAGGCTCTTTAGTGCTCAACAGATAGGGCAGTTTTTTTGGATGATCGATCCCTAGCCCCGTCATATGTCAAAGTGTCCTTGATTGGGTAAAGAAACCCCACATCGTTCACTGATGTTGTCATCAGGGTATAACTGTGGGAGGAAAAAAAATCAAAACCGTGCTGAAGAGGTGTGCAAGAATCTGAATGTGTGAATATATCAAAGCTGTTGTGTTGTGAATAGGCAAGTTAGAGATGCATTATAAAGCTCTATGTAGACCCAGGATAAAGGCTCAAAGGTGCGAGATAAGTGCAAGCCATATGTTGTTATTTCTTATTTAGTACATCAATACCCGCTTTCCCTTATTCAAGTCTGATTACTACCTCAACTGGTGATGTCTGACATTGCCTGATGAAAGCCCAAGAAAGTGGCACACAGCAGGTATACGAGGTTGTTCACAAATGCCTCCTTTCATAACAGTCACAAACAAGCACTATTTTGCAGGCAGAAAGCGCAGCCTCTTACCTTTTCAGTGAGCAGCCTCCCTTACATGCATGAGGTCCTTCTAAAAGGTTATTGATATCGTTCAGCACTTTCCTTTGATTTTGACTTTAGTTTCAAGGATGGAAAAAAGATGCAATACTGGGTACTTTTTTTTTTCATTTTATCTAAATATCAGACAAGCCTTTTATCCTTTGCCAGGATAAACCAAGCTTAAGTAGTCATACCTGCAGGGCTACAGATTAAATAATGGGATGTCTCAGAAGATTAAATGGAGGTTGGAGGCTGTCATGAGAAGTAACCTTAAAAGTACAGCATCATACAAAGAGCAAGTATGTGGAGCACTTGATGAAAAAAAAAATCTATTTTTTCCTTTCTTGGTGGTGCAGTTGTGATATATTGACAGTCTTAGGTTGATGTATTGTGGTCTAATGATGAACAGTTTGTGCCTCAGTGGGTGGTGTGACTGTCGCCACCCCAGGTGAAGGAAAAAGAAAAGAAACAGAAACACTTCAAGGCAGCAATTCAAACATGTCCAAATCTGAACTCAAGTCAGCTTGGAAATATGTGGAAAAACAGCCCAAAAGAGTTGGGTATTTCTTCTCAAATTAAAAAGGTTCAGCCGTTGATGGTGGACCTGGTAAATATGAGCGTCGACACTGATCTGAAAGGGATTTTGTCCTGATAGTTTCAACTGTGTTTCATTTACCTGCCTTCTTCACATAAAAAAAGTAATATGTCATTGAAGGACTGGCACCAGATTTTTACAGCCTTTGGCAGGAAATGTCTCACATGTACATAATTTGCTGTAGTAATTAGTCCTTTCAAATTAATTTAAATTGCAAACATTCAGTAGCACATCATTTGCAGGAACAAACAGCATGCCTGCAGCAGCGTTCAAATCCTCTTTCTCTTTCTACTGTCGTGGTCTTTGATCATGCTCTCCCAGTAAACAACTAACAGTATGTCTTGTTTTCATACTATAGTGATGCCGTCAGTAATGTAGCAGCTGAACATGAAAGCTAAGTGACAGGCTGGATCACAGAGGGGTTCATTGTCTTAACCTACATTTCTTCCAGTTCGCAGGTCTGCAAATGCAGAGGAGGAATGTGAAAGAATCCAGTGACAACAGAAAAACAATAACATTTATTTATTGAGTCATACGTTATACATTTCATGATATAGCGATATATTATTATTATTATTATTATTATTATTATTGGCAAAGATACTATAATGCATTTGTATTTCTATACATAAATACAAAATCTGAGGTAGGGCCTCAAAGATCGATGATTTGAAAATAAATAAATGCATTTCACATTTATGATATATACTTTCTATTTTTTTTTTACACATCACACACGTTTTTAAAACATATTATCTGTATAATAGATCTACTCTGAATCTTTAAATCAAATGAATGTCATGGGCTGTTGGAGGCACATATCTATATCCATAGGCAGCAGTACCTCACATAGAACACACAGAAGTATGTGACATTACTCAAGTAATTAGAAATTTAACCTATGCGTCCATAGGTCACACAGTAAAGTGCCAAAAAGACACAACAGACATAACAATAGGAATACTAGAACCATATGAGACAGACAGCTATGCTGCGGTGTTATTTTTGAAGTACATATAATATTCTACCATTAGAGGACATCTATAAGGCCAATGGTTACCTGAAGGTGTTTTGTAACGTATTGGCAAACACTGAAGAACACTACATCTTATATGAATGGCAGTATCTTGAACTCCTTTACGCAGATGACGTTCCCTTTTTTTTTTAAGTTTTCTTTTTTAGTTTTCTCTCCAACGCCGGTTATATAACTCTCTCTTTGGTTACTTATACTGCCCAAAGTTGACTTGCTGTCCAAAGAAATTGACAGTTTCAATTTTTTTTTTTGAGTATTTTTTTTCTTTTCCTCTTGTGTAAATGGACAACAACCCTCTGCTTCTTAGCTTTATGTAGAACAAAAAGTTCCCTAAAGTAAACATGCACTGACTTATCCTATTGAGAGAGAAAAGATTACTATACATGGACACTGAGTTACAGCAACACAAACTGCACATGCAAGCTCTTCATTTAACACATTTTATGAAGAATTGTTGTTTCAAATAAACCGAAAGCAGTTTTTTTCCTCTCGAACTGAAAGCACAGAATCCCTGTAGAAATGGAAACACAGGGGCACAAAACTTATAGCTTTTTTTTAGCTCTGGCCCTAAATAAAACCATTCAAATCATTCAGGGCATAAACACTCTCAAAATCTTATTCAGTTTCTCCTGCTCTAAGTTACGTAGAAGCCATATAATTAGACTTATTTTTTTTCTTTTAAGCAGATCAACATTTAAAGTTGGCTTTACGCAATAAAACTAAGTTGACAATTTGTCCTCAAAGGTCGTCTAATCGTGAGGAAGGAGAGCTGAATCGAGCCGAGACCTTCGTGGGAATCCTCTCTGCTTCTTTCTGTAATCTACTCTGAGACCGGCCATGCAAACATCCGATTAACAGCTGAGTGAAGTTCAGTTAAACTTACACAAGAGACAAACGCGCACGCACACACACACACACACAAACAAGCACACACAGACACACGTTTTTATCACAGATAGAGCTAAACATCTTAAAAGTGGCACAGTGAAGCAAGCAAGCTATTTAACATCAAGATACTTGTGCTCATAAAATTGATAATGTCTCTGTTTTAAACAATCTTTTAAATCATATCTCTGCTCTTTTCATGTCAAGGTTATGAAAAGACATGGCTTAGAGACATAGAAAGAGAGAGCCTTAACTGTCACCTGCTGCATTAAAAACAATCCACAATAAATGACCTGCCATGGTAAAAGCGTCATTGAGCCAACCGGGAACATGAAAATGCATTTGCAGCTGGTCAAAGTGTGCAAAAGACTAATGGCTTCAGTATGGACGAATGCTGTCAGTTTGAAGTTAATGGCTCAGCGACCCACAAAGCAAAAGTTGGTGGCTGGTCAAGTCAAAATTCAGAAGGCAGAAAGCCAGTCCGACCTCCTGCCGAGCTGCTCTGGGGAAACATCTGCAGGTGACTTTTACAACCCCAGGAAGAACACTTATAGGAGCTCCGTTGTGCTGATTGTGTCTGCACAGCATGGCTTTAAAGGAAATAGTTGCTAAATTACAGTAATACGCGTGTGAGCGAGGGGGACCGGAAAGCTGTTAAAACTCTTTCATTTTTCTGCACATGAATAACACACCGCAACAAACTGTGCGAGGGTTGATTAAACCTCCGGTGCATAACATCACATTCAACATGTTCCTCTTTGATGAAACCTTCCCTCATTTTTTTTTTTTTTTGTTTCCTTTTCAGAAGCAATGACGCTTGATTTAGTGCCGCGCACCGCTGGTCAAAACAGGATGAGTCACTCAGAAGTCCTTAGCAGTCACAGCAAGGTGCGTTTAGGCAATAGGGAGTAATATTAGGATTCTTGTTTGCAACGCCGCTTCCACCGCAGTTAGATATTAGGGTGGCTCTACTGTCAGTTTTCTTTGCCTCAGTTGTCTGACGGAGTATACCTGAGACCCTGTTTTTACTGAGGACACAAAGAGAAAGCGAGAGGGATGGTTCTGAAACGATCAAAAGGACGTCCGGAGCTCTACCACAAACAACAACAAACAACAACAACAACAACAGACAAGGTAGATTTCCTTGAGAGAAGGAGGCTGTGTTTCTAGTCTAATCGTTCATCTGTTCACACATGGCAGCGGCTCCTATTGTTGCGAGGATGCGACAACACGCGCTGCTTGAAGATGCTCTTTTGTTCATGGCGAGTGCATTTTGTACAAAATTTTTACAGCGAGACGCACACACAAACACACACACACACACAAACACTCAACCTCTGTCTTGCTAGCTCTGTTCTCTGCTAGAGGCAATATACGTATATGTTTTTGTGTTTATATTTATTTATATATATTTATATTTAATCTTTACTCTACTAATGAAATGTACAATCCCCAGAAGGATCCACAGATGGCTTGACAAGGTTGCGACCAATACCGCGATAAATATGCATATGAAATATTTGCGCAGGAAGTGATTACGAGGTCAGCTTTTAATACCTGAACAGGTTAGTTGGCCCAGTCACCTACTGAAGGATGGACTCTACGAGGTTCCTACACTTTACATTCTAGGATAATACAACAGGATCACATCTTTATAAGTAGAGGAAGAGAGAGGGTATCACACACAGTCCTCTTGGGTTCAGAGAGAAAAATAGACCCAAGTTTCTAACATACTGCTAAGTCGTCGAAGGTCAACGCGTATCTTGAGAAAGTGGTAATCAGGATGCATTCGCTACTCTACCGGGACATAGGAGGCACAAACTGCAGATCTTGTAATCTAGTTTGGACAAAGCACAAGCGACTGAGCAGTAGCTGATATGACTATACATCTGCTCTGCTGGATAGGAGAAAATCTGATAGATCATATACTGTGTCTTTTTTTTTTCTCTCTTTTATATTATTTTTATTTCTGATCAAATTTTCTAAAAAGATGGAACCAAACACAAATCCCCATCGAATATGGTGAACTCTTTTTTTTTTTTTTCCTGGCGCTCAAATTTAGTTTTGTTTTCCTTCATCTTCTTGCACCAGCATGATTCATTATCTCTACACACAAATATAATGGCACACACACACACACACACACACACACACACACAACTCCATAGGGAGCAGCTATGCTGAGTCTAATATTGCAAGTGCAGTCTGAACTGTGTCCTTTTATGACACAATTTTTCTTCCAAAATAAGGTTCCCTGGGAAAGGGTTTTGGAGTAATCAGTGGTCATGTGTGGGAGGCAAAGATAGCCCATTAGCCGAGTACCAAGCAGTGGAAGGGCAGGCTCCACTTCGGGCATCCACTCCTCCCTGAGAGAAGACAGGAAATGGTGGGAAAAGCAAAGGACAAGGAAAGGGGTCCTGGTTCCACAGCCATGAGGGACAAAAGAAGACAGGAAGCAAACAGCGTGAAGTACGGGAGAAAGAGAGAGAGGAGGAGGGGGAGGAAGAGGTGAAGGAGAAGACAACCAGGGAACAGGGATTCATCTCCTCCCAGTGCCTCCTCCGAGGGTTGGAGGTGGTGAGTTGCTCCCAGGATGGCTGCTACTGGTAGGAACCCAGCTGGAAATCCTTTGGGGGCAGTTTGAGACCCAGAGAGCTGGTTCCAAGAGGATCAATCATGTTCTTGTAACGTTCTCCACGGTGCTTCATCAAGAAAGGACCCCAGTCGGGCTGAGGGGAGCAGACCAACTTCAAACGCTGCAGGAAAAAAGAAAAAAACTAAATTATATTTTTTGCAGGTTAAACAAAGAAACGAAGGCTTTGATTTCTTCTGACTGCTTAGTGTTTTTCCCTCATTTTAACACGAATTCAAATTATGCTTATGGCTCTGGACTGTCAGTTAAATTCTGTTCGACTTTGTTAATTGAAATAACAAAGTCCTGGGCTCACAAAGAAAGTAAATAAATAAATGAATAAACAAACTTGCCCTGTCATCTGAGGTCATGGAAAGGTGAGTAAATACAAACTAATAAAACAAAAAAATGCAGATCTGATCAGTTGTAAGAGATGCTTTGAGGAGGAGCTGGTATCACGGCAACAAATATGAAACTGAATAAAACGGTGACACTTTTGTATTTATGTGTGCAAGAAATGAAAAGATAAAAAACGATGGAAAGGTGCAATCAGCAGGAACATAAACATCTTTCTGATTTCATAAGTGCAAGTTGAGTTTTAAAAGACTGATGAAGATGTCGGGTCCAAGGTCACGACGTGGTGACTTCACCTGGAATCCACAGGAAACAAGGTGGAGTGGCTCAATACAACAATCGGGTGGGGAAAAGTTAAAGTAAGAAATGCAAACTTGAGATCAGCACTTTTTTTGAACGCCAACTTTGGCTTTTCATCCTCGTGTTGCACGTGCAGCGTGGCGAGCCTCGGGCTGCTTCACGTGGGCAGCTTGGTGCACAGACTGCACGTGCGGTGATGAAGCGCTGTGTCATGCCTCCGTGTGTGTTTCCGCTCTAACGCCTCTTCTGCTCGTACGATCTTTTGGAAATCTTCCTAAATGGAGAGTTTTGCATGAATCACGACTGATGTGATTTGAAAACAAGTGAAAATTCGGTGGCAAGAAAAAGTCTAATTCCTTGGAATAATCTGGTTTTCTGCATTCAGTCACCATAAAAATGTGATACTATCTCCATCTAAGTCACAATAACAAACAAAGACAATGTGCAAGAGCTGATAACACTCATTATAATTTCTTGTGTCTGTACTGAAGACATCTGTTCAACATCCACAGCGCTGGAGGGAAAAAATGAAGGGAACGCAGTGACTAATTATTTCAACAAGGCAAGTACTGTGGCTACACTTCCTGGAAGTGGGTCCCAAGCCAAGATGACACAGAAACCTCAGCGAGGTAAACAAGAACCCAGGAGTAACATCTAAAGGCTTGAGGACATCGCTGGATCTGGTAAACAACTCTGTCCGTGGGTATACCACACAAAAGTCCCTGAACAGGGTGGGTTCACGCCCTGAAGGATGCTGCTGCACCCCGTGGTGCCTCAAGTTTGTCTCTGAAGGGTTCACATACTTTTTCTTGCCACTCTGTGGAGACCTCTCGCATGCAAATTCTGTCAGACAAGCGACTGGTCTGAAAATGAAAGAAATTGGTCCTCCTAACATATGACACATTGATTCCACCATAATACTGAAGTGAAAGATCACTGCATTGGTTCCCCGTGTCTTTCAGGATCGATTTTAACATACTTCTTATGATTTTTAAAAGCCTTAATGGTCTTGCGCCATCTTATCTTACCGACTCGCTTTTTTTTTACCTTACGAATCCTCACGGACCCTCAGGTCTTCCGGCACCAGCTTTTATAAAAATCCCTTTGTTAATACCAGAACCCATGGTGATACTGGTCCAATGCTACACCCCATGTTTATGGACCAGACTGGGTCGGGGGTTTCACAGCCGCCTCCTGATGCAGACGGCTCCCTGTGATAGTTCCTCCACTGGTTCTTCTGTGCCCAGTAATGCTCCACATGTTATTATTTTAACCTTTGACTGTGTTTTATCATTGACAGAGATCATAGTCGATCTGGGATGGGGAGGGGAGTGGGTGGGACTGGCTTTGTTTTCACTGTTAAAGCACTTTGAGCTGCATTTTATTGCACGAAAAGTGCTATACAAATAAAAATTGATTAATTGGGTTTGATTGAAAAGACGCTTTGCAGCTGATATAAGTATGATGATGAAATTTACAAAAAAGAAAAAAAAAACACCTAAGGCTGAGATGCCCTGCTGTGAACCCATGTCACTCTAACGTCACGTAACTGACTGCGATGTGCGAGTTAAAAACTGTGATGATTACATAATTATGGTCAAGCAAAGCAAAGGAATGGAATTATAGAGTTTGAGAATAATCCGTGATTGAGGCGGCAGTCGGACTCGCCGAGGAAACAAAGATGTTCAGACAAGAAGCCATGATCATAATCATCCGTTAATCAAAGCATTTAAGAGTCCCGAGCAAGACTTCCCAGAAAATGATCAAACAAATCCTCAGCCTGCAGCTCGCCTCTCCATGTTAATGAGAGAAGGAAGAGACTATTGATTTCTCTGAACGTGTGCGTGTGTGTGTGCGCGTGTGTGTGTGTGTGTGTGTTAGACGAAGGCAAACTATACGTGACAATGTCTTGCCACAGCTTCGCATCAATTATCACCTCGGCTATGCTGCCGGGGGCCAGGTGCATCTTAATGATGAACATGATGGGGATCCAGATGACGGAGCAGATGACCATGAGCCAGCCCAGAACCATGGACCAGGTGGGGTACGTGTAGTCCTCATATGTCATCACCTTCCACTGGTACAGACTGAGTCCCAGGATGCCCTGCACTCACAAAGAAATCCAGAAAATTTCCATTACAATCCATCTTCTTGACGGCAGCCTCCGCTCGCCCCCGCCTGTACAAAATCTAATCAAATGTAGTTGTGCTACTTAGCAAACTTTTTTTTTTTATCAGGAATAAATCATTTATCATTGCAAAATTTGCTTCACAGGGCTTAAACAATCTCGTTGCAATGGCAGCATGTTTAGTAAGATGCTAAATAATTACCCGAGATTCAATAAAAGGCTGCACCTTAACTTCCAAAACAAAAGCGCAAAGAACAGCAAGCCGGTGAAGCCGAGCTCATCCGAGCACTTTATAACTGTCTGAGTAGCAAATACTTCAGGTAATGGAAATGTGAGTGAATTTGAACAAACTGGCAGATTAGAGAGAGCAAATGAATGATCCTTCAGGTAGACGAATCACCCCCCACAGTCGAGTGGAAATCCCACAAGACGCCCAAATATGAGAACAAATTTGAGTTTCTTGTGTTTCTGCACAGATAGTTTATGTCTTAATCACAAGCTCATTTCTGCATCTTTCAGACACAAATTGTAATGTGAGAATAAGAACGACTGTAAGCGGTAAAATAATGGCTCATATATTTGTTTTCTGCCGTTGCTGAACGACTTTCAGCACTGATTTGATCTTTCCAGAAGATTCCCTCCAAATTAACTGCACTGCGCTGGAAACAAACAGCTAAATGTACGTCTGCTGCTATGTTAAGAATTTGGATGGCTAGTAATCAACTTCCTAAACTCCTAATATATATAGTTTCTATCCAAAAAGACAGGGTGGAAGCATTAAGCCAATTTGGCCAGAAGGATGGGAGTAAAATGAAGAAACCAATAAACTGATGGAGGCAGACAGAAACAGATCAGTCACGGGTCGGTGACCCGATCAGCTCTCAGAGGAAATCTGAACCCTTCCAGAGAGAAGATGACCTGCTGGCCCCGCTGCTGCTCCTCACGTCACCGTCATCTCCGCTCGGGGAGGACGTCTGTTTCCATGACGATCACAAACCTAACGTCGTCCTGTGCTCAGACATGTGAGTGGAACGTCGAGGTGAGAGGATACGGAAAATGTGTTCGCCGGAATGAAACGTATGCTTGAACATGATAAAACTATTTCACCCTCCTGAAAAAGTTGGGCAACCACATAAATCCATACTTCATTCACAACGGGGTATAAAAAAAAATATCAAATGTTGAAAACGAGACATTTTCCAATTTCAGGAAATGGTCCTTTTGCCGTGTGTCATCACCCTCTCTCTTCCCACTTCCCCCGTCTCCCGACTCTCCACTAGTCCAAAAATAAAAAATCTAAAGAAGAAAAAGACGTGGGTGACTAAAAATCATGGGAAAGTAAGTGGCACTAAAAAGAAAGGCCTGTAGGAACATTGGTGATGGGTCGGATATAAAGAGAGCATCACTGGGAGGGAGATTCTGATGAGTCAATGTGGGCAGAGGTTCACCAAACTGTGAAAGTTGACAAAGTGTGAATAATCAATAAATAAAGTCTGAATATTGTTGACTATATCATCATTCATGGTACATCGTTTCACCAAAAACGTACACATGGGACCAGGTCAACTCAGTGAT
>JAOWBL010000018.1:1135754-1148591 GCA_028564865.1 Zenarchopterus dispar | reverse complement strand
AAAAAAAAAGTGACCTCCTTTTATTCTGGTGAATAACAAGTAGGTAAAACTGAAAAAAAAGGCCCTCCTCTTCAATACTAGAAGTACACAAACACACTAGAGCATGACGAATGATTTGCTGTTTAATTTATTACGCTGCCAGGCGGGAGGATTTGCAGGGATGTTTTGTTCCAGGCTGCTGCCTGCCTTCTTTCTCTTACGCCAGCACCTCCCACAGAAGCGCAGCCTCAGAGTTAATTACTGCTGCAACCGTACTAACACATCAAATAAGATTTGGTCTCCGACACGATAAATCACGACGGCAAGAGCCGACGCTGAACCAAACCGCTGGCTATCTGAGCTCAGTCCTCGCTACAGGTGATGGGACCTGAAGGTGCTTCTCAGTCAACACTCGGGACAAGAGGCCGGTGTGTGCAGCAGAGTTTTGTCATTTTCAAGGTGACCTAATAAAGTTTTCTCATCCAGCAATGATGAGTTTACAGAAGTATGCAGGAATTTTTGTGTATTTCAGTGTGTAAAGGAGCAGCTTGTCTTTTTAAAGTATCCCATAAGAGCCGAGCAGGCAGCCAGCGAACGCTGTTAAAAACTCCATTTCCGGTTTACAGCTGCTGAAGGAGACCGGGGATCATTTTAGGGCCAGCTAGTCTGAACACATCAATAATCTGCTTCTCACCACAACTTTCATTTATTTTTTTCCTCTAAACCTTTCTTCTCATCCTGTTCACATGTGGATGTGATGTAAATTTAAGGTGGGCTAATTTAGCCTGAAAAAACACAAACTGTGGACCGGGCTTCTTTTTGATCATGTCCACCAAATATAAAGTATCTTGTAGAGATAATTTGCATGAGTGTTTACATTTGTACATGTCTCAGCTGATGCACAGACATGTCAATGTGTATCCGGGGTTGAACTTTCTGGCAGCTTAAATGTACTCCATAAATGTCCATAAATATTTTTTAACGCTCCTTAAATATTTCTGAAGTTTGGATGGATATTTTAACTGGAATGGGTTCCTGAAAAAGATGTTTCTACTGTTGGTGGACTTCTGAAGGTGATGTCCGGGGGGGGGGTGTCTGTGGAAAACTACTGGACACGCTGTGTTGCAGGGCAGAACCCCACTGGAATAGGTTTGCACAAGAATAGTAGCAGTAGTAGTGATAAGATTGAAAACGGAAAGGTTTGGAAGGTGGGTCGGTGGTTCGAGCACTTTGTCATATTCCTGAGAAGGCTTTGAAATACTAGACCAGGGGTGGGCAATCCTGGTCCTCGAGGGCTGATGTCCCGCAAGTTTGAGATGTTTCCCTGCTCCAGTACACCCTGATACAAATGACTGTATAATTCACAGATTTCTGCAGACCTTGATGGTATAGTGATGATGATTTTTAATTAAAATCAGGTGTGTTAAAGCAGGGAAACATCTAAAACCTGCAGGACACCAACCCTCAAGGACCAGGATTGCCCATCTCTGTACTTGAGGAACCTAAGTGTAGTTCATATCGGCAACCGACAATGCATGTTCGCCGTGTGCATGGTTTATGCTTCTTTGCTGAAATGACTAAATGTTTTTGCTGTTGCAGGGATCTCTATGCAGTAACCTCCACCGCAGCCTGACGTGCATCTTTCCAGAAAGATATGGACCTTAAAGGAGATTGGTCATCTCGGTATATCCTTCTACGCATTTTCAACTTCATACAACTTCTTAATACAACTTCTTCTTCTTCATTTTTAAGCTAGGTAGAATGATCAACTGCAGCATGTCAAGAAAAATAAGTGTAACTCAACAATAATCATCTCTAACGTACATAGGATATGCTTTCTTTGGTCTGTTGTTAAGCCAAAGGTACAAAAGGGAAGTAAACAACAGAAGAAAAGAACCCACTACCCAGCATTTTATTTACTTTATTGCTATCTGAACGTGGTTTTGCCAGACAGGAAGGATTTTCAGGTGGGTGGAACATGTCAAAGTATCATCTACATGAACTATGACAAAAGACCCAAAGTTTGCTGATTTCAATTTTGTTATCAAACCTAATGCATGAGTATTGATAAATATTTTAATACTGTCATCATTAATACACAGAACATGTTCATTTATGTGATACGAGCGCACCAATATTTTGTATTAGGTCATCAGAGGAAATCAGTTTCACTCTGCAGTGACCCCTCTTCTTTAATGCATCAGTTTACTGCTGCCCTCTGCTCTCTCCGAAACATTTATCTGACCCAGCAGAGAGTGGAGCTTGTGATAGCGTTGGTGCAGCGTCAGAGTTTTTGACGTTCTTATCGTCTTGGGTGCAGGCTGAGGCTGGCTAAAGGGTCTTCGAACATCAAGTACCTTCGTCTCGACGGGGGTCATTTATTACAGTAGACGCCATCTGACGCTATCTGGCCAGCAAGTCAGCAGCTCATCCTGAGGCTAATCCATTGCAACATCATCAGATGTAGTCATGATTTTCTTTGTAATATTATGTACACAGCAAGCTTGAACTAACTTCAATACTTTTATATTTAAAGTTTCAGACACTGGGCTCAAAGTTAGTCAAATTCTCTCTTTAAAACCCATAAACTAAGCTAAAGAGCATTCACAGCAAGTTGCACCAATTAACAGTATTTTAACCCGGTGTGATACTGCAACTTTATAAATATTTCGATTTCCACTTACGAAGCACCGTTCTTGTACATGTCATGACTGAGAAGGCTGAAACTGGCTATCAGATGAAGTTTTACATGCTGTCTTTGATGGCTGCATGTGATTTGTTTTGACTCTTGCCGTCGCCATGGGTGACGGATATAAGTGTCAACCAGCCTGCCTGCGTCTCCACCACAGACACATCATCTGCTGCAACGCCCAACCACAAGGTTCAATTATGTGAGTTAAAGGAAACCAATTTGAACACAACTGAATTTAAACAAAAGTATCGACTCTAATAATAATTTTTATTAAAGTAAAATTTTGTGTCTTTATGGCTTTTTCAGTTTTTGCCAGCTGTGTGGTGGTAATCTGAGTGGATACTGACCTGCCTTAGCAGGTACTGGCCTGTCCAGAAGGAAAACAGTCTGTTTCCAGTGTGTCTTGGTGACTTGAGGTCCAGTGGAGAAAATCACCTGGCACAATTACACGATGGACAAAAGAAAACAAGGCGAAAATGTAAATGAGGGAGGACTTTGACTCTATTTAAAGACCTGCTACTTAAAATATGAAAACATAATATAAAACAAGATATTGCATGAGGAAATCTGGAGTAACAGAGAATAATGGTGGAGCAGTGCAGGACACGTATGGGAGCTGAGAGAGGGTGGTGAGGTGTGCAGTAGGTGTGACAGAAGAGTTCAAGGTGGAGGTGGGACTGCAGCAAGAATCTGCTCTGAGTCCCTTCTTGTTTGCAAGAACGAAAGGAAAGCTGTACAAGACGGTGGTGAGACTAGCGATGTTGTATGATAGACTGTAGCGCTGAAGAAAAGAAAGAGGGCAGAGTTAGAAGCAGCAGATGTCAAAATGTTAAACTTCTCTATGTGATCAAGAACAAGTACGTCAGAGGAACAGAACACGTTAGATGTTTTGGAGAGAAAGTCAGAGAAGCCAGGCTGAGATGGTTCGGACATGTGCAGAGGAGGGATGGTGAATTTATTTGTGGAAGGATGATGAGATTGGAGTTGTCAGGAGGGAACCTGGAGGAAGACCAAAGAAGAGATTTATGGATGTAGTGAAAGAGGACATGAAGTTAGTTGGTGTGAGAGAAGAGGACGGAGAGAATAGGGTTGGATGGATGCAGATGATGGTGACACCTGAAGGGAAAAAAAAGATAAATGAAAACAAGCTGTAACTGATTAATTTAACTCAATAAGGTTCATGCGTATAAATGCATATCCAAACGCAACAGTTCCAGGTAGAAAGTAAATTTTAGGAGTAATAAATCTGGAAAAATTTGAAGAAAAATAAGTGAAAATGTAAAAACAATTGTCTTTATTCCAAGTTAAAATAGTAAATCTCTTCCTTAATTATGTTGCAGTTACTCTTACTGTTCTGAGTTAAAATCATTGGTGGCTTATAACACACAGTGTGTAGCAGAAATGTTGCACTGTTCCATCTTTAACCCTGATGGAGATGGTCATTTACGGGTTCAGCCACAGCATGCAGCCGGGCTCTCAGGTCCAGCAGAAAATGCAATTAAAAGGCACGTGCACGTTGCTCACAGAGCTCGAGATCAGCTGTTCCGACTGGCCAGGCTCTGCAGGGTAAGTGCCTGCATCAGCACGTCGATTGCCTGCGAATGCCTCCAGGAGGAGGAACATGCTAAAGCGAGAACATAACTGAGTTTCCGTTAAACGCCTTGGCTTACCTTGTTGCTGCAGTCTTTGTCAAAGAAAATGTCAAAGTAGCCAACAATTGCCTGCAATGAAATATGAGGGCCGTGTTAGAACGTGACAGTACAATAAACCCCCAAATTTGTTTGCCTACACAGCAATCCTGACGTGAGTGAGGCTGACCTCATCTCGAGGTATCAATGAGCAGAATCAGCTAAACCAGATCTGGTCTGCAGACATCAGGTAACAAAATACACAGTACTTATAAAATATGTCTTTATTTTCAGATACCTTTATGGTGATGCTTCTTTATATTGTTAACTTGCTTTTCATACTAACCATATTGTTGAGCTGCTAGCAACCAAATTGGCTGCTCAGTTGCAAGTACTGAATCCATCCACATCACTTAGTCTATTTTCTTTAACCATCCTTCCTTCTCAAACACAACTTGGGTTTTCATTCAGGCTGAGTCAACAACACATCTAATGGGTTCCTGCTCGCCTCATCTGACGCTTGTCACCGAACAAAAGAAAACAATTATGAGGCAGCAGCCAAACAACATTGAGAAATTTTCTGCTGACAAAAAATGGGGAGGGAAAAAAAAATCTATTTTGCTGCAGAATATAAAATTAGCAAAAGTGCCTATTCTGGTGACAGTTTTGCAGTTATTTAAAAAAAAAAAATTCTGCTGAGTGTATCTGGTGCAGCTGATTGTGAATCTGTTTGTGGGTAATACCTCTTAGGGGGAAAAGAGATAGTCTGAAGCTTTATTAAGGTGATCTCTAGAAATCTTATGGGCTAGATGTGACTAGAAATTATAGACTTATTGTCACGTCTAAAACAAACTCAGACAAAGTCCAAGGCCAGAGCACCTTTAGGTGATTATTGTCAGATTTGTGAGGTTAAAAAAAAAACCCCCAACCCCCTCCCCAGGCTTGTTTTCCTCCAATTTCTGCCCCCCACAGGAGGAGCGAAGCCACTCTATCAATCTCGGGAGCACACTTGTAGTTCCAGTGATGCAGAACTAATAGCTTTTAATCCTGACACAGCTGACAACTTGGAGGCCGGTTCTCTAAGACAAAGAAGAGCCGAATCAATGCCGGGGAGAGAAAGAGCAGAATAGGAGATAGCGGAGAGGAAAGGAGTAATGAAGGACGGAAATGCTGGGAAACCGAAAGGATGAAGATGAAAGAATCTGAAAGGGAAGTGAAGGTCCAGGAGAGGGAAAGAAGTTGTAACATAACGCTTAATCTACCGTATCAGCTGCTCAGAGCTACTTTAAAAATCTGATACAAGTATTTTTTGACAGATTTTTTTTTGTTTTAAAGGCATCCAGTGTGGATACACACAAAACGCACACACATGCAGCCTCCATAATCACACTGCCATCAGGAGGCTGTGTTTAATACACTCAACACCAAGGCTTCAATCAACCTTTATCGACTGAGACAGGCGGGGGCAGCGCCGCTAGCTCACAGCTTAACTGGCAGAAAAAGAACCCAAAGTGGATAAAAGAGCATGTCAACCCGGCGCAATTATGGCTTTTAATGAACATTACAGAGAAGCTCAGTGCTGAAGTAATTAGGAAATTAGCTGTAATTACTCATCAGACAGAGCGGATTCACCTCTCCCAGTCGGAGAGACGGAGATCATCCTCAACGCATCTCGCTGATGACAACGCCTCGTAACCGAGATTGATTGTCACTTCTCTGTTGCACGACTTTTCCCGCCGCAGCCGGGATGGGCAATTAAAATATGGGCTGCAAAAGGGAAAATACAAAACTGGTCAAAGTAGCTTGGCACCTCGCTGGCCCATTAAAAGTCACGTTTGAAACGGGTTCAGAAGACGTGTTGAGGACTGTACCCAATCTGTCAAATATGTGGCGTTCAATTCGCTCTGATCGATGGAGGGGGGAGTGATTGATCAAACTTCTGAACGCTCTGAGGACTTCAGGAGAGTTTTTACACCAAATAAAGAAAAAAAAAATAAAAACAGTACCAGGATTCAAAATTAACTTACGGATTTTAAGTTTGTGTTTATCTGATGTTGTCTTCAAAAGTACATATCATACAAACAAAATAACAATTGAAGACATGATGAATTGTTCTGGTTTGATTAGTTAAGCTCTGGTGACGTTACCTACCTGAGTTTTATTTCAGTTTTGAAATGAGTGTCAGAAAATTAATTTTATCCCACCGGCTGAATTAAAGCAGCACAAAGGAACTTTTGTCATTTTTAGCTCAGTAGACTTTACAACACTGTTGAAGATTTACGCTTGCTCCATCATTAAGTCTCTAACTTGTCTAATACTTCCTGTCCACATTTGTGGTGCTTTGACACAATAAAGTAGACATTTCTAAGCTCTAAACTCCAGGAAAAAAAAAAAAAATCAATAAATTCCACAAGTTGGACAACTGAGTGGGCAGCACAGCGGCTTAGTGGTTAGCACTGTTGCTCACAGGAAGAAGGTTCCTGGGAGGAGTTTGCATGTTCTCCCCGTGTCTGTGTGGGTTCCTCCCACAGTCCAAAAACATGTCATGTTAGGTTGATTGAGAACTCTAAATTACCCATAAGTGTGTGTGTGTTCATCTGTATATATGGACTGGCGACCTGTCCAGGTGTTCGCCTGCAATGGGCTGGGATTGGCTTCAGCAGACCCCCGTGACTCAGTAACTGGATTCAGCAGGTGTAGAAGATGGATGGATATCCAAGTTGGTGATCTGTTAAGGTTTGTCAACCACTAGTTACACAACACATTAGTTAAGTTGAGTCCCGTTTTCATTTAAATTCTGCTTGATAAAGCACCATCAAATTATTTTTTATACATTCCAAGTTTGTTTTTTTTTTTTTTGTTATTGTGACATAAACCTGGAGGCCAAACAGTTACATGGAATCACAGATGTATTGAACTGATGTGATTTGCTGTTAACTTCCCCTTTCAGAGATTCAAAATAAAATAAAATTTAAAAATTAAAAAAATTAAAAAAGAAACAATCGGTCTTCTCGCCTCTTATTCAGCACACCAGCATTTAATTTGTTAATATACAAACCAGATTCATACCTCCCTTTATTCAGAATCCGGTTATCAAATTTTTTTTTTAAAACCATTTTCCTGAGTTTTTGCATATTGTCTTCTCCTGTGTCTGGTTCTGGCTTTGCTTGAACCATTCCTTTGTCTTGTTTTGTTCCATATATTTTACAATGCCTACATCAAACTTTCTGCCTCGCCCTCGTTTGCTTGTTTTATGTAACATTTATATTGTGTTATATCTTAAAATGTTTAAATCCCACTACAGCAGAGGAGAAGGGAAAAGAAAGACTACATTAAAAGCAAAGAGACACATGTGAAAAACAGGACAAATTGGAATGGGCGCTTTTCATTTTCATCAGCGTTTAGCCTTGGGCCCCAGCTTTGTCTGTGATAAGTGATGACTGTGGGCTTCCTGACGTCCCACGAAGGAGGCTCTGCCACACTGCAGCTCTCTGGCCCCCACTCTCCGGGCAGAACGGGGGGAAAATTAATAATTATCATCATGGATAACACCATCAGGGAGCAATTCATCACTGCTCCCCTTCCGCTCGACTACGTGTCAGCGAGCCGCGTGGCCCGACCAGATACTATTATACAACGGAGGAGGGGGAGGATGTCGGGTGGGGGGGTTAAGAAGAGGGAAAAGGAGGGGCACTGAGGTAGATGGAGGAAGGGCTAATGCGCTTTTGATGGGGTTTGTTCAGGCGTGGAGATTTCAAGCACGACCACCTCAAGAGCGAGATAGTGTGAATTCCCCCTCAGATCCCATGTGACCCACCCTCTGGCCTCTGTGGCCAAATGCAGCTGCGAGGCTGTGAGCAAACATGTACCTGACCCGGGTGTAGCACCTCCGGATGGTGTTCCTCACTCGTGACGTTCAAAAGAACCAATAAGTACACCTTTCAAAAAATAATGCGTCTGAGTGGGAGGGTTTACAGACGCGGGTGGGACTTGTGACGAAGTCTGTTTTAATACAGGCCAACACACTTTCCTTATGCTAACTAAGCAGCATTTTTATTGCCTTCACCTAATCAAGTGTTTCGAATGCTTACACCTCACTAACGCTTTAATGTGCCTCAACCTTATTTAAATAGTAAATGTGAAATAAAATAAAAAACCACCACGTTTCCCTTCTTCATGATGCTCTATCATTTTTTTCTCTCTTAAAACTAAATAGCACTTTGAATAATGTCACTGCATCTTTACGTGTATGTGCTTTATGGGAGCTTCTCAAGGAGGACACAGACAGGAGCAGATTTAATCTAGATGACTACTCTCCCATTTTCTTTAATTTACTAAAAGAAAAGACTTTGGTCACATTTCTTTGGTTTTTATGACTCTTTCCAGACTGATGAGCAGCAACAATCACTTCTCTTAACATCAATGCTAATGTCTTTCCTTATAGGCGCTGTGACAGCCTGCTCTGTAGATGTGCTCACCTGTGCTGATGGACAGTTAATCAGGTATGTTTGTGTAAATCTTTGCATGCACTCCCCACAGCGTCCCCGTGTAACTTCTTTGAAGCCACTAAACTCTTGTTGTCTGTTTTGATATTTCTTGAACTTAAGATGACGTCAGCTGGTGAAGCTGGGATCCAGCTGACGCCACGCCAAACTCTACGTTCGGAGTTAAAGAGTGGATTTGTCTATTTTTATTCTGCTTCTTCATCTACTGTGCTAAAAATCGTCCTTGAAGTTGATGAGCGTGCGCTCCGTCAGTCCCGAAGGCTGCCTTCCCAGACACATGATGTAAATTTGATTGAAAGCTGGTTAAAGATGGATGCCACAGACTTTTCTTTCAACAAGCCCTACAGTAGCTTCGTCAGCAGTGTTGAAATTAATTACAGACTCTTCTGCCACACCGTCAAGATACATCATCCCCAGCTTTTAGAAGTGGAGGAGACATTTTTAGCTACTTGTGATGTAGTTTAGGTAAGTGATCACGGCTGTAGCAAACATAAAAGAGAAGCCTTAATGAAAGCCTCGGTAAATATATATGCTCTAATACAAGCTTTGTGAATGAGGACCGTGTAAACAACACACATGGGGGTGTGAAATATAAGAAGGATGAAGGGAAAGGAGGGATATAAAAAAAACAAGAGTGAGAGGATTTGCCTTGTGCGGGAACGGAGCAGACGCAGGGGTTGTGCTGTTCATTTAATGCAAGGTTAGGCAGCCCGGGCTGATGAATGGACTGTCGACAAGAGAACAAAAGCAGGCGCTCAATCACGGGACGGGAAAGGCGGCGGCTCCCTCTCGCCAATCCCCGAGCTCGGGTCCAGCAGCCGTTTACCCTTCACACACACCACCCTTTACTACTACCGAGGAGCTGCAGCCAATCCCGACCGCTGATCTTTATCTTTATTGCAACGTCACTCCGCTCCTGCAGGAGACATCTGTAAAGGCCGGATACTGGAGGAAAGTGTCTTCGGGTCCACACGTGACCGCTGTAAATTCGGACATGCCATTGTGCACACCGGACTTGCGTTCCCAGAGATAGAAATGGGATGTTTTCAATTACAGAGCAGACGAGACAGGAAAAATGAAAGGATGTTTACAAATCCTATTATATCCACCAGCCTAACCCAGAAAACACAGGCCAGATAATAACTACTTATTGATTATCCATTAAACCGATACGCCAGACGGTGTCAGTGAAAACACCGCAGCGCCACACAAACGCAGCGGGCTTCGCCACGGACAGATCGCATCACAGCCTGCAGTGGTGAGACTGTTCTGTAGATGGCAGGTTACTGGCTCAGATGCTGTGGGAGGTTCGTGAGACACAAGTGGGGATGGTAAAAGCCAAAAACTTGCCAAGGAGAAAGGATTCTCCGTGATTTGCTGCCTGAGGCCAACCCTAAGCTTAAACCTATCATGGAGCCTTGATTTCAGATCTGCCCTGCTCTGGTCAGATTTGGCCAGTCTTTTAACATGCTTTAATAAATTATTGTCCAAAAATTACAAGGGCTTATTATTTCCATAATTATTTCCATAAATCAGTGATGCAGAATTTTTATTTGACTCAGTATAAAATCACATGTCAGCCATTTCTGGGTACATGCTTTAAAAAAAAAAAAAGGAGGAACACATAAACTGTGAAACCAGGACAGAGAGAGTTAGCTAGCAGTATTCGCCAAAGTGACTGGATATGACTTTCCAGGCTACAGTTACTACACTTTTCCAAGGTTTATCCATTTCTAACCCGTGAGATTATGTAAGCATGTTCAAAAGCAAAAACTTGAGAATATTAGTTTGACAACAAGAGTCCACAGGTCTGACAACCCCTTCTTATTTGGGCGGTTATATATCTATGTTGGGGTTTCAAAGATGATGGAGAAACCAGACTTTATCTCTGTTGTACGACATGTCATTGAACGTCACATTAGCCTCATATCACTGATTCAGTTTGAAACTCTACCAAATATCCAACTGACAGACATGGTCTTAAATACAGAAACATGATCCATCAACGTGCTGACAGGTGTCTCTTCTCTTTGCAGCGCCTTGTTCCTTCCACACAACATCTTTGATAAATGACAGGTACCGACAGATTCACAGACTTGCTTAAAGTTTTTTTTTTGTTTTTCCCTTTAATGTTTGAAACTTAGACTGACTTTAGGATTTAAAAGAAAAGAAAAAAACACCCAAGTGAAGGTAAAAGCACCTTCTACAGATTAGCAAGAGAATATGAAATTTTTTTTTTTTTGTTTTCATATGTGATTCTTCACTTACAAAAAAATTTGACTAGTTGGTCAAATACAAGAAGCATTTATGGTATTTCCATTAAAGTTGGGACTTTTTTTTTTTTTAAACTTAAACCAGTAATTTGTTCCTTTCCATAAACCTTTGTGTAACAGATACAAATAGAAAAGACATTTTTTAGAATTTGAGATTCTAATTCTTGCATTTTTCTTTCTTTTTAATAAATCATCATCAGAGGGTGAATATTCCTCTTCAGAATCTGAGCCAGCGATGGCTGGCCTTTCTTGCATTTTTCTTGACATAATCAGTACCCACGGATTCACAGAAACAAGATTTCAGAGAACAGCCGAGTCATCACCTTCAAGTCATGACGCAACACGAAGATCCAACAGCAGGCACGTCAGTCATGGACTTACAATGTGTTTATGTAAGTCATGCATGTTTGTGCTTAAATTGGTTCTGCAATGAACAATGGCAGCAGTAGATTCATCTGTTTAGTTTTTTTTTTTAATTAATCGATTAATAAACAATTATTTCTGTTTCCATGGCAACTTTGTATCACAGAGTCCATATTTCACTTCCTTTGGCAGCTTCACGCCTGTAAAATGCTCCCATATTTATTAAAGCTTCAGCTTTTTTACGATGTTTTTTTCACATTTTTTATCCCGGTTATCTGCATTTTCTCCTCATTTATCAGTGTTCATGTTTTTATCTTCATTAGTGAGCTATGTGAACTTATTTTGTCTAGCTTTTCCAGGTACTTCACTGCAGTTAAAAATGAACATTTCCCACTGAGCTGGAAGGACGTAACACTGCCCGACAGTTAAACAGCTTTATATGACCTGTCAATACTGACATTTTTCTTCAATTCATTTTTATATTAAATTTGATCATGTTGACTAATTGGTACAGCGTTAGCTAAAACTACCATAGACGTCCTTGTAAAATAAATTGGCTTGATGCCATGAATGGTCTAATTTGTCTTTGTCAAGTTAAACCAGATGTTTTATTTTTGCCACTTGATATTTTGAACCTGACATTTTTTTCTTAAAAGCTAAAACGTGAACTAGAGTACTTTTGTATTCTAAAACTTTTTCGTCTTTCCTTCTGGGTTGAGCTTTTGTGATCTAACTTTTTTGGCTTTTTTTTTTTTTGCATTCATTTAGGTTTCTTTATTTTTTTTCTTTCAAAAATGACAATAACTAGTTTTGTTCTTGTGCTTATAAAATAAAAAAAAATAAAATCACAAATTTAATGTTTGTTGCATTTATAAAAAACACTTTTCCTAACTCCTCTAGCAAAGGGATTTGCAGTCATTTGTCCTGTCGATACACAAGTCTGCATGTTTGTGCTTCTTACCGTGCAGACGGTGGTCTTTGTCATCTTCAAGCAGAAATCTGCTGTAAACTCCAGCTCCGACAGACACACTCGGTTACAGTCAATGGTCTGTTAAAAATAAAATTAAAATAAAAAAAAAAATCAACAACACACTACTATAACATCACACTTAACATAGAAAGACCTATTCAGGCCTATTCACAAGACAGGAAGTGGAAGCAGTTCAATGATCTGGATGATGTTAAATGTGCTAACCCTAACATCCTGGTATTCATGTGGATTGTACCCAGACTGACGCCTACCTGAACGCTAAAGCCACCTGTGTGAACCCCTTCATGTCAACCAGTTCAGCGCCGCCTTACCAGATCGATAATATAATTCAGAAATGCTTTCCAGTAAAGGACACACGACTGATTACACGGACTTCCAGTTTCTCTAGATTTCTCAACCTGATGGG
>JAOWBL010000018.1:1104449-1125723 GCA_028564865.1 Zenarchopterus dispar | reverse complement strand
GTTAGTCCTGTTTGTATATCTTGCCTTGTCTTTCCCTACCTCCCTGCTGGTCCATACTCTCTGTCTCCCTGGATTTAGTTTTGGCTGTAAAGGTATTTTTGAGTTTTGTTGGATCCCTGTTTGTGTTGCTTTTTTTTTGTTTCATTTCATTAAAGGCTTTTTGATTTTGTACTCCTGTGTTTGGGTCCTGCCACAATCTCATAACACATTCACTTAAACATGTTTAGTTCCAAATTATTTTTCTTGGGCATTTAATTTTCTTTTTTATGTACTAAAACTCTTACTTTAAAAAAAAAAGTGTGGCATTTTTTATGCTGAGCACACAAGATCAGGGTTTAATTATTAATCTTGACAATACAAGACATAATCCAAGAAACAGTAAATGTTACACTTGAATTAAAACTAACTGCAAAACAAACGTGGAGCACCAAACATATGCATCATGTTCATACTTCTGAAGGTTTTAATCTTTGAAGTTTCAGTGTGTTTAGCAATTATATGGCTGCCTGAACAGCAACGATCCATTCAGGAATCTATTTTTGCTTTAAAGAAGGTCATTAATCATAACTAGAGGAAAAGGGTGGGAAATTCTGTCTCTAAAAACATCTCCTCTCAAAGATAAGACAGCCTTAATGTAAAAGAATTTAACATCCCACAAACCATTCAGCACATTTAATCAGTGAACACCTGAGCGTCCTGTGGGTGTGGGGGTTTACATCCATTTATTAAAGCCGCTGTAATGACTGTATCCATCATATGTGTACCAAACATGGCCTGATGACCACTTTGTCCTACTTTAACACTTAATACTTTTTTTTCCTAGATTGGAGAGTGTAAAATGGTTTGGAGGAAGTGTGGTTCAGGAGAGAGAGTGTTTGCATGCCGGTCAGAGCATTGGTGGTTTGATCTTTGCCCCCCCCCCTACCCGTCCACATATCAGAGAGCCCTTGCACAAGTCGCTGACCGCCACATCGCCCCACACGAGTTCACCGATGGGTAAAGGTGAGAAAAAAAGATGTGGAGACAAAGAAGTGAGGTGTGATTGTGGGTAATCTGGTGAATGTCAAATGTAGAGTTAAGTAGTCAGCAGGAACATAGATGAAGACCACTTATTGAGTAGATTAAAGTTTTGGAATTTCCCATTTCAAAACAACAGCTTATGAAGTTTTCTGAGGCAACTTCCTGTTTCACTACAGAGAATGTTAATGAAGTCAAATCAGTGAAGTCAAGTACTGGCCCCTGGTGATAAAGTGTGGCCAACAGTTAGTGTTTCATCCAAAGGTTAACCAATACTGTCAATATTCAAGCTTTGCAGCGTCAGCACCAACCGACCCAACTGGAAAAAGCGTCCTGCAAAGGTGGTGTTCTCCACCAAAGAAGTGCAGAAATACCACTGTAAGCACGCTACCGTCTAAAAACAACATTTTGACCTCAGCCCATTTAATTTGTAATCCGAACTAAAAAGTGTCTGCAATCACTCTTCAGTTGAAGTTTGGATTAAATTACCACTATTGTGCTCTTGTTCACCTCATCATTGGTGTTATTGGATATTACAAATGTAGTGCATACTTTTGTAAATTATTATTAGCATTTGTCTTGAACTCTTGTTGACAGAATTTAAAATGATAAACAGTCCGTAAAACTACCAACATTTTTAGGATTCCATTTTTGGTTATACTCAGGACGATACCGCTCACTGCTTTATCATGTTCAGGTTCAGTGTTCGAGGTCCTCAGCTACAAATTTGAACTATAATAGACATTTGAGGACATGACAGCCTTTTTTTTTTGTTGAGGAAATCAAAATCAAACGCAACCATTCATCATTATTTTATGAATTCAAGTAGGCAAACATAGCTGTACTTTCAAGCTTCTACAACTTTATTAATATTACTCTGTGCAATTACCATTACTTTAATATTACTCTTAATACTATTAATATTACTGTGTGTGGGTTTAACTTGGCAACTAAACCAATTTGCTACTCTGAATAAAAATTATCAAAAGAAACTGTTAAAAAAAAAAGGAAATCTTCACTTAAATAGTATCATCAGTTGTAGAGTTTGACTTCCAAAGAATAAAAGATATAAAAAGGAAAAGTTAAACAGCTATTTAAGATATAAATGCTGTCTGCTTGTCAGTTTGAATGTTTCTCTCTGCAGCACAGAAAGGTGTTTAATCCATGAAGTGATGCTGAACACTTTTTACTGCAGAGTTGTAGACTGAGACAGGGGGGTTCACACCTCCTACTCTAAGAGTTGGTACACTTTGATATAGACAGATGCTTTAATATCTTTCAAACCAGTTTTTGTTCATGCAAGAATATTGTCTTAAAGAAGATATATTTACAAGCCCTGGATTCTTTTTTTCTGCTGACTAAACAAGAATTCTCAGAAAAGTATTTGTTTTCTCAGAAGATAAATGATGCTCCTCTGAAGTTCATTCCACTGAACTTTTATCATCTGAAGTTTTAAAGGCTGGTCAGGGCTGTGATCACTTGTCATAATTCATCACACATATTGTAAAATGAACATTAAACATGAGCCTTAATGTCCTGTTGTTGCATTTTCACATCTGAATAAATAATTTGGTATTGGCTAATATGCTTGGTGATTAAGTTACACTCGAGATGCTTAAAGCCACTGATGCTCCTACTGTGAAGTAACATTAGCCAACACTCAGGCCTAAGGCCTAAACTACAAGTTAAAATGCACTCATGAGGGTATCCAAGACTTAATATTTTAACATGCAAATTATCTGGTTGTAATGTACGAATATATTCCAGATGGAGATGTGTGTAACAAGAGGAACTGGTGTAAAACAAAGTACATCCTAATTTTCTTCTGATGTCGTAAATATAAGTTTAAACATTATGACAACTTTGAGTGACATTTGATTATCTTTAGGAAGTGTCGGCTAGCTCCTGTTCCTACCAGCAGCAGAAACCATCCAAAGTAACTCTGGACTCCCAGAGTTACTTTGGGAGTAACTCTGGTCATTTCTTGTGACTATGGCACAAGAAATGACCATAGTCATTTCTTGTGACTATGGCATCGGTCAAACATTAACAGTTTATAAACGAACAACACAAACACACACGAAGACACATCACAGAAACACTACAGTGGTCACCATACTACACACACCGCACCCATCACTGTCTTGTCTTTTTATCTGTCTTGTCCTTTTTTTCCACATTGGTGGTTTAGTTCTCCTAGGCAGAATTAAGAAGTCAGACATTAATAAAATATGTGAGATTAGACTGTCAAGGAGGACTGGTGAAGGACACACACCTCACATTAATACATCATATGAAAATATCTGCTGCAAGATTAAAATGCATATATGTATCCCATGGATAAAGGTTTTGCCAAATCATCGTACTAACCATTAAAATATATGCAGACAAAAAACAACACAAACACTTCTTAGCATCAGTAAACCCTTTTTCATATAATCAAATGAAAAAAAATGAAGCCCAGGGTTGTTGAGCTTACATGTGACTAAGGCCTAGCTAGCCATCCGTAGTATGCACTTATTTTTTAAAGGTTTAAGCTGTTCTTCAGCTCCTATTTTTACAGCAAACTTGTACAAATGTTCGTCTCAAAGTACCACAAAGAAAAAAAATCTATAAATTATTATCAATTGGGTGGGTGGTGGATAAGGGGGAAGGTACTGGAGATGCATGTTAAAGTCAAAAATGCAACCAGTTAATAAGCACTGCTTTTGAGAGTCGGGCTTGCACTGCAGTTAGCACATGATTTAATAAAATAAAACCTGGAAAACATTTTTATTCCACGTGTTTTACAAAACTCACTGAGCTCCAACTTTGAGCTCACCAGATATTACATTTTCAAAACTGACATGCCAATCACTTTCTTCTAAAAGAAAAGAGGAAATTGAGAATAAGACCTGTCCACACTTTTAATAACCATGTTACATACTTGAAACTTTCTGGCATATCATTTTTGTAGATTTACAAATATAAACTGCATGATAAGCATATTCCCCTCAACACATAAGGCCATAAAATGCGTGAATGAAAGGTGACAGCGCAATGACGGGGAAGTCTCTTATTAAGCCTTTAATACCTGACATTTAAGATGATAAAAAAGAAAATCTTAATTTTTTTTATTTGAAGTTTAAAAAAAAATTTAAAGAAAAAAATCTTAAACACCCCCAATTTTGTTTTCAACAATTTTCTAACTGATGGTTTTTGTATCTCTATGAATACATTTGTTTATTTTTAGAAATTTTTTAGTGTATAAAACTATTTTTTTGTTGTTCTGAATACATCTGTGGTACAAATGCGTGTATAAGACACATCAGGCATGAAGGGGTTAACCAACGGTTGTTTGTGATACCGTGAGTGTCACCCTACCTAATGACGGTGCACTCAGTTATTTACACACAAAACGGCAGATTTGTCACTTCGTTTTACTCTGTTAACTGATCCAAGTGAGTAATTATGAGGGCCGGCTGAAAGGAGATGTGCTGATTGGGCAGAATCTGGACGGGGCTATAAATGAGGCAGCCTGAAAAACAAATGGAGACGGACTAAGAGGCAAAAGACGGGGGTGCTGTAGAGAAAGACCAAGACTCCGGAGTAGAAGGGTAGCGTACACGAGTTTTGCTGGATTCATGGCTTTGACATCTGCGTCCTTCTCGATTCACTGCCCACGGCCCGTTTGTCATGCCGCCCCGTGCCCCAACACCCCCACACCTCCACATCCTTTACTCTTGCCTCCACCCTCCAACCCCTCCACACTCGGTTGTCTGTGAAAGACGAGGGGAGAAAGTGTGAAAGAGGGGCATGGAGAAAACAGATCCCTTTTCCCTGGATGGTGAGCTGTGCCAGGAACGAGGGGACACATTTAGGGATGAAGGGGAGGTTAATGTAGTGAGGAGAATGAGGAAGTTTCTGTAACTCTTTTATAACTTACTGTTATAATTTAGCTAAAAACACACATAGCAGCAGTGCTGCAGAACTCGCTAAAGACAGCACAGTTGCCTGCACACACACATACAAAAAAAAATCAAGTAAACTCAAGAATGACAGTGTACATATCAAATGTAACATAACTCTGTATTAAATTTAACACACAATAAATGAAAAACTAATATCTGTCTTAGTTCCTTACTGAGTCTGCCTGCATTTAAATATTTGTGTTGCCTAATTTACATAAGTGATGCCTTTGGGGTTTTTATAATGTATAAAAAAAAGGGAAGGAAAAAAAAAGCATAACCTTAACAGAACTAACAAACCTGTTTTCCTAAATACACATTATTCACATTTGTCAAGTCAGCAGTAGTATGAATCCCATACTGATCTTCGATTACAGAAATGTTTTTCACCTCAGCAACCGTCAGTGACAGGAAACCAGAAGACCAGTAAAATAACCAGTTCACAATTCTTGATGGAATCTCACTTTTCTAATTTAATTTATCACTATTAAGACTTTCAGAAAACATACTGCTGAGAATTACAAGAAGTCTTATAAATGATCAGTACCACTAAGATCCACTAAAAGCATCCACACTAGAAGCCCATAACGAACAACTGGGTAACCTTTGACCTGTGACTTTTTGCTTCACTCAGAACATATGTATCATAGCCTTTCCTACGTCTGTCACTAACAGATCTATCTCTATCTGTGCTGTCATTTTGGCTGCACGTTCACGTGTGTGCTTGTATACATCTGTGTGAATGTGGCCTCTCTCTCTCTCTCTCTCAAGCCCAAAGGAACCAGCAAAGGCAGTGTGGTGGAAACGTTCTTTAGCTGGCTCACATTTGGCACAAGTCATTAAACCTGAGGCAGTGAATGGATGACCCTAGAAGAACATCTTCCCATACGTGTCAAGTCATAGTCTGGGTGCACCACAAAATGTGATTATTTTAGGCTAAACATAGAAAAATACTCGACACTTAAGCCTTTTTGTTTCCTCTTCTTGTTGCAAAAAGCAGAAAGTCCACAAATGAAACTAAATTGCACTAAACTGAATTCCATGTTTTCTTGCTTACTTTCAGGCTAAGCCTCACACAGCCAGATCAGACTGTAAATACAATCTACGAAGTGTCAAGTCACATGACCCATTCGTTTCTAAAGAGTGCTTTTAAAGCCTCTTTTTCTTAGTCATTGTGCAGCCATGTTGGACCATAAAAAGACCGCGTGCTCTATGTCCTCCCAGCCAACATATGTCAGTCAAAGTTAGCGGTGGCTACCAGCCCCTAGTGGCAGATCTGTTAGCAGACATTTTTAAAGCAGAATATGCCGTTTCACATGACGATTCATTAGGTAAATTTTAAAATTACTGTTGCATTTAGCCAGCACTGGATTAGTACAAACTGCCATTGGCTGATCAATCATATTAGAAAAAAATAATTTCTTTATGTAAAATAAATGCAATGACACTTCAACAGTTAATTTAAGACGTCCTGACTAGCAATATATGAAGACCTCCCAACAGCTTCAATGAACCAATAAAATCTGTCACATCATGTGGTGATTTAATAAAAAGGATAAACATTATAAGCAGAAACAACATGACTTTAATCAATAGTCTAAATTTAACACCAAAGCCTACGTGTGTGTGTGTGTATGCATTTTTCAGCAGGGTGTAATGATCCTGATAAATAATTTATGCAATATAAATATGTAATTTTTTTTTTGTTGGCTCCTAATTAAGAGGCAGCACCCTGCATGGGCCTAAATGAGGGTAGATATTAGCAAAAATAGTGCGTGGGGTGGGATAAATTTGTGCTTATGTTAAGGAAATTACTTAAGCTCATCTTAAAACCCATCTGGTTAAAGCAAACATGCATTAAAGCGGTATCTAGTCATTGAAATTAATTTTTGTTGAGGACACAGTATCAAGCCACTCAATGCAGGTTAAATCACAGGTGGAGCAGTCACATGACTTTCTTACATCACATTGGGGTTTAGGATTAAACTAAACCTCACCTAAGCTAGTGACATTTTCAGCATGTGGGGTGTAGCTGTACGGATGGTATGAAGGCCATTTTCAAACAAAACAATATTTGTGGCACTCACTAAAGACTGGTGTGAACAAATTTTCTATTGACATTTACTGTGCGTCAAGAAAAATTTAAATGAAATAAATGCTGTCAAAAGCATGATGAAGCTGTACTTTTAACCAATTTGACATTTTTAAAGCGAAGAGATTTTTAAAAGTACTGTATAATGGTTGAAAATATATATGTTTAAAAGTGTTCTTAACCAACAAAAACACAGGTTCAGGTGTAAACAGTTTTCCTACTTAAAAAAAAAAAAAGAAAAAGAAAATAGATACTGGCCACTTACCTGAGCCACCATCAGCCAAGTAGAGATCTCTGGCATAGAGGACAGAGTCCAACATAGATTCAAACAGCAAAAAGTAACCCTGAAAGGAAAGAAACACACATTATTATTCCTAGATCCTACTTTTTAAATTTAAACAGCAAAACTAATTCAGATCACCATTCAGGTTATTTTTATCCATTCAATACATGCCAGATAGGACAATTCAAAATTTTTTTTCTTTAATTTAGTACCACTGTAGTAGAAATCTGAATTAGCAAGTCTGTTCCCACAGGGTCTGGGACCCGGCATCCAAAGGTTTGACCCTGGGGTGACCTTGTGTTCTGCTCCAGTAGATGGCACATTAACCGTGGTATTATTCCATTAATGCTGAAATTGAGTTTTGTCCACATCTTGTTGGCTTCGACCTGAGTGGCAGATACTGCTGACAAATGGTTTTTTCCCTACCTGAGGTCCTACCAGCATACAGATCAACCAATCAGATGAGCTTCAGCTGAAACACTGGCTCATTCAATATGTTTTTTGTGTGTGTGTGTGAGCACAACATTTGGGCATGTTTAAACATACAAGAGGGCGGATCTCCATCTGGGACAAGGAGGTGGAGCGAAATCAGCACATGTAACTGTAACTGATGATACACATCAGCTAAGATCAAATCCAGGACACAAGGAAGAATATAAAACTGTGGGAGGCGAAACCCTACGACCATTCGGTTCGTTTTCTTTAACAAAAGTGAGTTTGGTCATGGTAAATCAGAGAAGACTTGCTGTAGTGGTCTATTTAACTATTGGGAAGTTTAACAAATGGGAAATGGCTCAATACCATTTTTCTTGAGGGCAGGATCCATCAAAGGAAGATGTTTACAGCTCTACAGAAAGACGGTTGATTACATTTGTAGAGGGAACTCAACTGTATGATAGACTCGAGCTATATTTAAGAATCCAATATCTCTACTTTCACTTGACTGGAGAGGGGGAGGAACAAGGAGAGGTGAGGGCCATGGTAGCTGATAAAAACAGAATAAGGGGAGGGTGTGTGAGTGGTGTTGGTAGGGACATATGATTAAAGACAAAGTGGAGAGGAGGAGGAGGAAGAAAGGAAAAGAAAGTGATAGTGGGGAAATGAAGAGGGCAGCACAACAGTAACTCACTGAGATAAGAACCTTATTATTCAAATAAACACAATGTGTTGCTGAAGGGGGAGGATGAGGAGAGCAAGACAAACACAGCGGGAAAAAGCTCTGATTTATAACCAACTCAAAAATCGTCACCATCTCTGTCACGGGCCTGAGCTGATAATGACACCGGCGATGAAGCCGATATGATCATCTCATCATCTGGAAGGTGATAAAGGAGAAACATGCTCCCAGTTTGTCAGCACTGGACTAGTCCCAAACCAAAGTGTGGCCCATGTGATGTCTGCTGCTGCTGGGTGTTTTGGTCCAGGAATGTCCTTAGAACCTGAGAGGATCGTTTTCAAAACCTTCACATGGAGTACGCCGGTCCCGTAATTTAGAGTCTAATTTCACGGGACACTGGTTCACTTGAAGGAAAAAAGATATAAGAGAGGTGCCTGAGAGCAGAGTCGGGCCTTATTTTCATCATCAAAGATGTTCCTGGATCGCTGTCTGCTCCCTTCCCCCACCTGCATGTCCTCCCTGTGACATGTGCTCCACCTTCTGAATTTATATTTTTTAACTACGATGTTAATTACTGAAAACATGGACGGCCAGAGAACCAGAAATAACGCATCACCACCTACATTTATCACCTCTTTAAATGAAACCCTTTTACATCAGCAACTTTATGTGGTCTGAAAAAAAAAACATGACATGATTTGGTGAAAGGAAAACAAAATTAAATACATTAGGTCCCACTTCAACCATATCTTTACAGCTATGTTCAGAGCAGCTGGTTTTAAGAGGCGGGGTGAGCCACTTGATTGCACACCCTCCTAACTGAGATGCGTCTCTTTTTGAGATTGGTGTCATACATTATTCTCCCATCCATCCATCCATCCAGCTTCTCCCTACTCAGGGTCACGGGTATCTGCTGGAGCCTATGGCACCTCTCTTTGGAGGACACCTAGAGGAGGCCACGAGTCTGTCACAAGCCCACATATAGACAACTGCAGTTTAATTTTCCACTCATTTGGAGTTTGCACCAATTCTTGTTTTGAGGGAAGTTTTGGTGCAAGTCATATAGCAAACTGGCCTTGATTGTTAAAAAAAAAAAAAAAAGGCAGTGACGACCCTTTCAGAGGTTGGTAGAATAGTTAAAATCACACAAAGCTTCAATAAACTAAGGACTACACTGTCATAAGAAATGTAACATGATTTGAAGGTGTTGCTGGAACCAAAACCAGAACCCTCACAATTACAATGGGCTAATTGTATCTCACATATTTAAATCTCAATGGGGTTAAACCAGTGATCATTAACCCTGGTCCTCAGGACTCACTGTCCTGACTGTTTTAGATGTAGTTCTGCTCCAACCCACCAGATTGATGGCTGCAACTGTGGACTATCATTAAAAAAGGAAACAATCCCTAACAACTAATCAAAACTAGATTGTGTTACTGTTCAGGCCAGCAAAGATGTTCAGCAGCGAAATCAGTGATTACAGATGGAATAAAACAGATGGTGAAAAGATGAACTTTTGTAAAGGAAAAAGGGACGGATAGGGAGGATCATCTAGCAATACAGAAGAGCAAGAATGACTGTGTTCACAGTCACAAAACCTCGTAAATGCAGAGAAAAGTCATTTAGCTTGGATTTTCTGGGCAAAAATAGCTTGTGAATCTGTATCTGCTGATATAAACTATATTATTTCATACAACTGTTTCAAACAAACATATAACACGTTTGGATTTAATCTACGACTATTTTCTTGCTAGCCTTTTTCTGTTCTGTTGTGTGAGTTATGACAACCATGACTGAGTACAAACAAAACGTACAAACTTTAAAAAAATTAAAAAAGGGCAGTAAAGGTCTTTCAAAATATGACCTTATTTGGTGGTTAGCACTGTTGCCTCACAGCAAGAAGGTTCTTGATTCGACTCCCTGCCTCCAGGAGTCTTCCTGTGTGGAGTTTGAATGTCCTTGTGTAGGTTTCTTCCCACAGTCCAAAAGCATGCATGTTAGGTTCATTGACAACTCTAAATTTGGTCTGTATATGTGCCCCTGTGATGTACTGGCGACCGGTCCAGGGTGTACCCCTGCCTATCATCTGTAATGGACTGGGATAGGCTCCCCATGACCCTGTACAGGAACCAATGGGTATAGAAACTGGATGGATGGGTTTCCTGCTGTGTTTCCTTTGACTTCATCTAGTTATGTCTGTAGGACTCAACATGTTCAACTGATCTCAGTGATTTTGCTCAAACGATGCAGCAGTTTGTCAGGTGACAGCTACACAAACAAAGACATCATCTTCCTCACATTCCTACTTTAACTTAATTTTATTTTTATTCTCTTATGTTGAAGGCAAAAAAAAGATCAGTAAAGCTTAGAACCAACCTGATTACATAATTTTTTGGATACAACTTCCAGAAATCGATGTTCTGTTTAAAAGGCTACGTAACACAGATGGGTAGAGGTTTTAAAGCAATGGTTCCCTTAACTGACAGACAGTCCGGCTAGTGGGATGCTTGGCAGTATAGTCACTGCGCATTTCCATAAAAGTGACTAATGAAAACCTAATGGGAATGGGCTGGAGCAGCTTATACACATTAACACAATTAGCATATAAAACACATTCCCCTGAATGGACAGACCCTTGTGTACAATAAACACAGCAACCACGTGCACAAAAGAAAATCAGAAATACACTTTGCTATTTTATCCTTTTTCATTCTTTGACTTTTTTTATTTTGCAAGGATAAGTTGTTTTTTTTTTATTAAACCTACAGAGAATATGTTGTAATTCCTGTTTTGAAGCTGAGAGCAAAAAGCACATTGTCTTATACAATCTACAGGGTTCTTTGTCTGCCAATATTTGATAAGTGTCATCTATAAGTACAAAGAGTCACAAGATCTACAACAGCAGTTTACACTTCCCTTCACCCTCCGGTACCGCCGCTCTCCCTCTGCATTCAAGACAAATCTTCAATTACTGCAGATCATCATCACTTCCAGTCTCAAGAGGGGCCACGCGAAATTAAGGAGCTAAAGTAAACGCATGAATGTGGATGTAGAGGGGTAGCTGGGGGGAGGGAGGGAGGGAGGAGGGATATCCATGCTTCATTGAATGGTTTATGTCAAAGAGCCTCTACCATAACAGTCTCTGCTCAGAATTCACATACGCACTTCTAGACAAAAGGCAAGGTTCTCCAACTACTGGTAACAGTTTCTGACCATAGCCCCACTGATGGTCAGGAACTGTGGATAGTGATGGGAAGAATGACACTGTGGATACAAGCAGGTGACATCAGTTGAGTTTTCTCCACAGTGTGGGCTCTCCTTTAGGTGAGGTGCTCCACCACTCAGCTACTGCACCTTCACATCAGGAGTAATTGAGGTTGTTTAGGAATCTAGTCAAAAAGGTCCCCATTCTCAAAATACTCAGGCATGTCCTCCTGGGCAGAGGCCCAGTGACTGGGTCTAGGAGAGATTGTGTTCTGGGTTGCACTGGGAATACGTTGGTACTCTCCTGGAAGAGCTGGAGAACGTAATCATGGAGAGGGAGGCCTGGAGATCTTTCCTCAGGCCGTCACTTAAGCCTGCTATTGCAGGACACCTTCAGAGTTCTTTTGCAATCCATGTTTTGATGGGTCAGAACTCTTCTGGCTACAGAGAGGAACCTACATAATACATAATCATTTTATTTTAAAAATTTAAAAAGATCTCGAGAGGAGCCAGATGAGATGGGTCGGGCATCTGGTGAGGATACCTGCTGGCCGCCTCCCTAGTGAGGTTTTTCGGGCATGTCCCACTGGGAGGAGACCCTGGGGAAGACCCAGGACACGTTGGGGGGACTATGTCTCTCTGCTGGTCTGGGAACGCCTTGGGATCCCCCCCAGATGAGCTGGATGAAGTGGCTGGGGAGAAGGAAGTCTGGGCCTCCCTGCTTAGGCTACTACCGTCGCGACCTGACCCAAGATAAGCGGAAAAAGATAGATGGCTGGCTGGATGGATAAAAAGATCTCCTTTTTAATTTAAAAGATTCTAGGTCCTAAAAGATTATTTGTCAGTATATATCTCATGAAACACACCAAAATGTGTCCTCTGCTTTTAACCCATCACTAGTTACACTAGGAGCAGTTAGGGGCCGCGCTCCGTTACCAACCCAGGGGATTGCACCTGGGTCCTCCACACCCAAACCCACCTCTGTAACCTCTAGGCTACCACTCCACTCATACTGGTACCAGCTCAGTCAAAATAACAATTTTAAACAAAGCGATGACTTTATTGAAATAGGACCAATAATCTTTATTCAATGTATCTGTTTCTTTAAAATAAGACTTTTTTTTCATACTAGTCTCACAAATTAAGGGCACACCACCAAAAGCCTGCCAAATGTAGGACAGAGACACACACATCTGACGGCTAAAAAACCTCTTCCTGGAATACTTGAAGGTCTTGGGGAAGAAGGTACAGCCAATAAATCCTCATTACAGCACGTGCACACACCTGTGGCACGGTGCTGGTGAGTCTTTCTGTATTCACTGTAGTACATTAGGTTTTTTTTGTGTGTGTGTGTGTGTGTGTCTGTGTGTGCACATGCTTACATGTTCTTTGTCTGTGTCTGTGTGTATGTGTGTGTGTGTGTGTGTGTGTGTGTGTGGCTGACAGTCGGACTGAAGGACAGGATGACTGATGACTGCCATCCTTTCCTTGGGCAGGTGAGTCTCTCAGCACAGATAATGAGGCTAAAGAGGAAGGGCTGCCATTAATTTGCCTTCACATCACTACCACACACAGACACACAGACACACAGATTCAGTGCTTTGTAGTACAACTATCTTCATCCAAAGATAAAATAATACCAACACTGAAGTTTAAACTGAGGTTTGAGACTTTTCTTGGTTGTGGTTGTTTTAATATTTTAATAAAATGTCCAAGAACACTCACTGTTGACCAAAACAAACAAAAACTTTAGGACGGTTTTCAAAATGTTACCAAATATTGAATTAACGTCTCCAACAGTCATAATAGTTTTGAATATTTTCATTGTTTTTTGTATTTTTTCCTTTGTCTAGTTTGATTATTTTTAGTTTGTTCAACAAGCATATCTGTAGCTTTAGTTTTGAAAAGTTGGCTACTTTTAATTTAATTTTAGTCTTAGATTTTGTTCACAGATGTTATATAAATAAATCTGGGAAGAAAGAATCCTATCAACACACCCATAGAGAACAAAAATAGTTTAATCTTTCCTTTAAATAGTTAGAAAAATGAAGTGGCAAAGGTTAAAAAAAAAACAAAAACAAACACTGGTAGTCAGATTCCAATGCAAAAATAAATGTTCGACATAAAAAAAAAACAAGGTACAAAACTAAATAAAAAGTTAATTTTACCTGCAATTCTGTTTTGTTCTGCATAAACTGTAGTTTTTATTTAGTAAAATAGATTTTATTTTTATTCCAGTTAACAGGGATTGTTTTCGCATTGTTAGTTTCAGTTTTAAGCTCTGATCTCTGATCTCCAGTCAGGGACATCAGCTCTTGAATGTGGACCAGAACGGGTCCAAAAGGATCATTTATAATCGTAGCATCACCAGACGGGTGGGGGTGAGGGGTGGGGGTGAGGGGCCGTCTCTAGTGATATGTGTAAATGGTTGAGTAATATGTTAAGGATTTTGATTTATGTACGGCAAATGATTATTATTGTTTTCACATTTAAATTCATTAAAAGTCAACTATTATTTTTTATTTAGTATAAATCAACTATTTCTTCTCCTTTTCTTATGAACTCTGTGATGATCTGAGTAGGACGAGGAATGTTCTTCACCAGCGTTAATAACCAGAACCATCTCCACTTCACCACGACCAACCAACATGTGTTTAGTTATTGTTTTGATATTTGAGGACAAATTGAACAACAAAGTTTGTGTTATGAACTCGGACTATTCAAGAAAAGTTTGTTAAAGCCCACTCTCGTCTCTCAGGTTTTATTTTTTAAGTCTGTCACTGAACACCATCACTCATCGTCTGTGACTGATCCTGGAGCGACAGTCTTCATCTGGCCTTTAGGGGGGCTCAGCCTCCCCCCATCCACCCGCCCACCCCCACGGCTTCCCACTCTTTTATCTGCTCCGAACTGTTTGTTTTTTTGGCTGGCAGAGAAAGAGGACGGATCAATGCTGTGAATTATGAAATGACAGCGGCGCCGCTGAAGGCAGTCTTTCAAGCGCCGCCACGGTGGACGGACGCTCGTTTGGCCCCTTCCCCTCCCCCGCACCCATCGACCATCTCCGTCCACGAGTCCTGTAACGTCTGTCTGTCCGCTCAGTCGGTTTCTCTTCGTCCTCAATTAACAATTAAAAAAACGATTCTGTAATAAAACGCAACGTGCGAAGCTTCAATCTGATGCTGCTGCTAAAAGTACTTTTGAATACCGCTGATCTTCATTTTTTAATCATTACAACATAAGCTGTTTACATTATTTTTTTAGTTATTTAAAAAAATGACATGAAAATAAGTAGCTGACTTTAAGTAACTTAAACCTGTAACTTCACTTTTTCTTTTTTTAAAGCCCAGAGTGATGTACACATTGGATCAATATTTTCAATTTATTTTGTATAAGTTTTTTTTTAAAAAAGAGAGAGGTATAAGTGCTTCATATACAACAAAAGTGGCTGGTTTAAATTCTCAGATCGTTTAATTTCACATTTCTGGTTTTTTCATTTGAAATAAAAAAAAGTTTTATAGAGCCATTTTGAGTTTCCCAAGACAATTTCAGCTTTTAAGGCCGTTTTGGGTCATAATATCTTCAGTTTATTAAGATATGTTATAGAAGTTGTAAAGTAGTGGGTGTTTCATGATTATTTTTTTGTTTTTGATTATTGTGCTTGCCTTATATTAATATTCAGTGCAACATTAAAGAAAAAAGCTGCACTGCTTAGACCACAGTTGAATAAAGGAAAGAGTAATATTTGGAGATATTTAGTTCCTTCCTACATTGGAAATTTACATAAATACAACTTTATATTGCATTTTATGTACGACTAAATTTAGCACATAAATGACTGGATTAGTCACTTTAGCTAAAGTAAATAGCAATATACTGTAAATATCTGAAAGGAAATATCCTCAGACATGATACATTATGCATTAATGAGTAATAAATTATATTTTCTCTCCAAACACGTTTAAAGGATTCCTCTCACACAGAACAAATAATTCAAAATAATTTATACACTCTTGTTAAAGTCTGATCAGAGGTATTTCATAATATGGGCAAAAATAATATGACAATTTCCAAAATGAAAATATTCTATTTAACTTTTGTATTTAAAAAAAACAAACAAGGAGAGTTGATAATTTAATTGACCATTTCTCTTAAATGAACACCTTTGAAGCCCTACAGATTTATTCTGGGACGCTCGAAACTACCTTTCAGGCAAAAGAACACGATGACAGATGACTTTAGGTCTTGTTTTTCCTTTTATTTTTAAATGAAAGATGGTTTTTGTTGGTGGAGTTAATCAATGACTCTCTCGATTCACGGAGCATGACTCGGCAGATCTATGAGTTCAACAAATTTCAGATTAATTACACTGTTAGCTGACAGCAAACACAACAAACTACTGGCGTGCAGATGTATTAGAGGTACTGCTCTTCCAATTCATCTTTTTTTTTAATACATTTTTTTCCACAAAAAAAAAAAAAAACAAAAAAAACCCCATCAAATGCTGGCAGATAACATATTCTTAGTAATACAAATCTTTTTCCTTCTCTGAATCCCTGCAGCTTTTTCCAACAAATGTGCAAGCTCAAACATCTTTATCAGCACATCCTGACTTCATTTCAAGATAATCATTAAATCTATTAAAATGACTTTTTTTTCCTCCATTTTGACAGATAAAGTAGTCAAAGACTACACAACTATATAAATAAAACATGGACATTTGCTCTGATTTATGAATTTGCATGAAAGTATTTAGTTAATGCTTGTTGTCAGTTCTTAAATATTTGGCTCATAAAGTATTTTAAAAACTAAGCAGGAAGATATTTGAATGCTTTTTCTTCTTTTCACACTGATTTTCGTACTGCTCCTTGAACACAAAAAAAAATGGAACTGAAAAGACAAAAGAAGGGTCAAGTAACGACTTCTGGGTTAACTTATTCTCATCTTAAACATTAAATTTTTAAGTCTGGTTCTGAACTCAGAACCAAAGCGCTGCTGATCTGTCACAGGCACAGAAATCCTTTAGTCCAATCGAGACAGAGCTCTTTGCTTTGTCGAGTTAAAGACTAGTACATATCACAGACTCTTTCCTTCACCTTAGGATTTATTTATTTAAAAAAAAAAAAAAAAAAAGTGTGTTGTTTTGATTTAATTTTAGATGGGTAAACTGAGATTGTTAATGATCCGGTCTTGTGTACTGTTGTGAGAAGCTGTGACATATAATTATGATGGGCTTAAAGCAAATCTGATAAAAATAAGTTCATTCACATCTGATTAAAGTGCCATTGAGCCTCTAAGTAACGTATAAGATAAACAGTATTTGTTTAGAGTCCACTGTGTCGACCGCCCGGGTCACAGAGATGTCAGCTTTGTTGATCTGCTGCAGTTTCAGGTCTGCAGGTGCATCATGGTCTCCTCTGCACAGACCTGCAGGACTACCTACAGGATGCTGTCAATCAAGGCGTCCATCGCCTTTTCAAGGATTCAACCAAGTCGTGCTTGAAAGCTACATCAACTTCACGCTGCGATAAAACTCAGCTGACATCACGTTGTGCAACGTCTAAGCAGTCGTCTTTAGTTGACCTGTGGCCCTCTGTTACCCATGAATTAAAAATATAGCTGCCCATACATAATATCCAAGTTGGTAACAGATAATCCTTGAATGTGTATTATGTAAAAAAGAAACTTTATATAAACTTACACACACACCCTTTTTATCTCAATAAACACACACCATTTTCTGTTTGTCCCCTTTTCTTTTGTCTATTTGTCTTTTGCTGTCACATCTGTCTCCTACTGTAATACATCTCATCACGAAGACACGTCACACAAACACAGCAGTGATCACCACACTACACACACCACACCCATCACTGTCTTTTTGTCGGTCTTGTACTTTTGTGTTTCACATTGGTGGTTTTAGTCCTCCTAGGCAGAATTAGGAAGTCAGATATTAATAAAATATGTGAGATTAGACTGTTAAGGAGGACTGGTGAAGGACACACCTCACATTAATAGATCATATGAAAATAGCTGCTGCAAGATTAAAAAGCATATATATATTCATTGGTTAAAGGTTGTACCAAATCATGGTACTAAGCATTAAAATATCTGCGGACAAAAAAAAAAAAAGAAAGGGAAAAAAAAAAGTTGACCTGTGGTCTCGATCCTTTCCAGGATCCTGTCCTGGAAGATTTTCACCCGACTTCTTGTTCACATGAAAATAACATTCTGCACTCAAATCAGTGATTTTCCAAATATTTTCGACAGCCAATGGTGAGTGATGGATCATGTGTGTAGTAACACCATGAACTGAATGTAGAAAAATAAAAAAAAAATAAAATCAATTTTCAGATATTTCCAGGGTTTGATAAAGAACAAATACACTCTGTGATTTAAAAACAAAAAAAAAAGAGTTGAAAACGCAGCACTTGTGACTTATTTCACCCGAAAACTGAATCAAAACTATGATGTTAAACGCACTGCAGCAAAAGCAAGTCTCCGGTAAAAGATATGACCTGGATTTAAGACAAAGTCATGAAAGTTGGAAGCAGCGTGAAGACACTGGCCAGAAATCTGCTCCTGAGACAACTGCCATTTTTCCTTTTTACACGGGCAGAGAGGAGCGCAGCCCTCTGAGAAATGTCCCACACTGCCGCCCTGATGAGAAGTGACTCGGGAATTCTTAGATTTATTAGCGCTCTCTGAGCCGTTGTCATCGGAGATTACGCCCCCTATCCCTCAACGCTCCGCCGGCACGTCAGCGACCGAATTTCAATTTCCCCGGCGAGAGGGTGGGGAGGCTCTGGCTGGCGACTTGTACCCGTGACCCTGGGGCTTGGCGATGAATTGAGGGGAAGAGAAGAGACATGAGGGATGCTCATGAATTAGGGATGACTTCAGCAGTGTGTTCAACTTTGCCCATCCCGCCCGTATCGCCATGGAGAATCTCCCTGATAAATGGTCTTCGAGGAGAAGGAAGTCTGTCCTTCCTGGTCGGATACTCAAAAGGCGCTCATGGTCGAATGTAGCCCTGTTTCAGCCATGTTTAAAACATGCGTCACATTCGCCGGCACCTCGGATTCTCAATGTAAGTTGCCGGTAAAATCTGAGACTGAGCTAATCATCTCAACTAGGAGTAAATGTATGTATATCGAAGGAAAATAAACTTCCAACATATCCTGACTCAAGATAAACTTTCTTTTTGGTTTGATTACTGTATAGCTGATTCCAGATGTGCACCAGATGTTTTACATTGATTGGTGCTGCTCTCCTGGAGAAAACTGCGCTGGTAATCTGACTCGCTTGGCCCATGTGACATCTACGTATGACTTTCATCATTATTTAGCACATTTATAGTTTTTTTTTTTTTTCCCCCACAATTTTCACAATGCAAGAGTCAATTTAGTGGGTAAAAGTATCCACAAGCTGGAGCTTCTGCTCGTTGTCACACAGCTGGAAACCCACAGCGGATGCCGAGTCATCAGAATATGAAATCTCACGCCGACGTATTGAGGTGTACGTCTGAATGAGGCTATGAGGAAATTTAGCGTTAAAATGACCAATGGCTGAATTCCACCGCTTTAACACACAGATGAAGCCGTTTAAATGAATATGTAGGTGCCAGGAAAGGGGTTTTGATGAGAATCTTCAAGGACAGCAAATTTTCAACATTTTTGACACTAAAAATTGTGAATCCACAAATTCAACAGCAGAAGACAAAAAAAAGCTGAGCTTGAAGACTCGCTTGTTTCACATTTACGTGTGAAGATGTACTGACCATCCACTCTGAGATGATGATGTCCACCTTCTCCACGGGGAGCTTGATGTCCTCGATACGGCCTTTGATTAGAGTGATCTTCTCCTCCAGGTGATTGGATCTGTGGGAAGCACATGGTCATCGAAACAGTGGGTTCAAGTATGAACTTTATTGTTTTCTGACACAAACCTGAAAAACAAATAACTTCTGACATGCTAATTAAAGGCAGTGACATCACCAGAGAAAGATGATTTACAGCCGAGAGATATTTCAATACATACCACCTATGACTTATATACTTATATATATATATATATATATATATATATATATATATATATATATATATATATATATATTCCCTCAATCTCTTCTTTAGAAAGTTTTAAGCCAAACATTTAAGAAACTAAATGCTAAAGTGTGAAAAGGGATTCAGTGTCAGCTCTATCTGCAAGCTTTTCTTTTCAGAAAATCTACTTTCACAGAAAAAAAAAACAACTTATCTCTGAATTATCATAAAGATGCTTTTCTGCAATCATTTTATTATTAATATTCGTGTGATTCAACACTACACGAGTCTGAACAACACAAGCCCAGACACTCGGTGAGTTTTACTAGGGTTTTGGATTTTTAAGAATTACTGGAGAGATTGTATCTTTAAACAGAAACGCAGCTCTGTCTAATATTTCTGACACCAAGAAATATTTATCTGACTATCATAAAGTTTATCTTTCAGTATTATATAAGCATAAACCCTAACACTAGAAAGTCTCTCACTGCTACATAGTGATTTGATGTGTCTTCTGATTCTGTTATTTTCATTACTACAAATTACACTTTCTTTTAATAAAGAAATCCCAATAATGACCATTTCTCACTTAAATACTGGTTAAAATGGGTTTCTACTAAGTGTGTCCATATTTTTATGCCCAGTCAACAAAAGTCGAGTGATGATAAGAGATGACCTGCAGCTTCCTGTCAGTCTCCATGATTTTATATTTTCATTCACCTATCTGGACATATTACACATTTTAGACAGGTTATTCTAGTTAATTAGCTTTAGCTGGTTGTCTGCACGCAAACATCACGAGGAGACTGCTGACTTACAAAAATTGGATAAACAAATGTTCAGATATTAAAGGAGCACTCTGGAGTTAAAACAACTCTAGGTCATTTATGACACAGTTAAGGGTATAAACTTTTATTCAGGGCCAAAACAACATTAATTAAAGCAGTCTTGAGTAAGAAAGAATATGCATTTAAGGCAACATGGAAATTAATGTTAGCATACCTGTATCTTGACACAGCTGTGCCAAAATAAGTATTTTGAGCTTTTGAAAAGACTCAAATGTCATTCCACTTAAATGACAGTGTGGATAAAGTTCTTACAGAACCATCGAGGTAATATATATGTTGGTATGTGTACAAAATGTCTGCACTGACAAAGGACAGTTTGTATAAACATCTTTGTCCAGTCACTGCCATCTTGTTAAGAGTCTGTACAGGTCACCTGGTGTTGCCCAAACTACTATCAACAGACACAAAAGGAGGAAGGGCTCTGCTTCTACAGAACTCGATCGGTGCTTAAATGTTTATGACCTAAAAAAGGAAACCGCTGGAAGCATCAAAGCAAACCATCAAGGACGATGCTACGAAGATCCAGAAATACCTCTGGAATGCAGACCCCCTGACATGAAATGCCAAGTGAATATTTCAGGTATTAGAAGCTCAACAAGGAAGAGGAGAACCATCAAAGAGAAAGAAAAAAAGAAGATACAGAAGAAGAAGATACAGAAGGAGAAAAAGATACAGAAGGAGAAGATACAGAAGGAGAAAAAGATACAGAAGAAGA
>JAOWBL010000018.1:1090250-1104349 GCA_028564865.1 Zenarchopterus dispar | reverse complement strand
ACAGAAGAAGAAGATACAGAAGGAGAAAAAGATACAGAAGGAGAAGATACAGAAGGAGAAAAAGATACAGAAGAAGAAGATACAGGAGGAAAAGATACAGAAGAAGATGATACACAAGGAGAAGAAGATACAGAAGAAGAAGATACAGAAGGAGATACAGAAGATGATACAGAAGGAGAAGATACAGAAGGAGGAAAAGATACAGAAGAAGATACAGAAGAAGAAAAAGATACAGAAGATACAGAAGAAGATACAGAAGGAGAAGAAGATACAGAAGGAGAAGAAGATACAGAAGAAGATAAAGAAGAAGATACAGAAGAAGAAAAAGATACAGAAGAAGAAGATAAAGAAGGAGAAGATACAGAAGAAGAAAAAGATACAGAAGAAGATACAAGAGAAACAGAAGAAGAAGAAGAAAATACATAAACAGAAGAAGAAGAAGACACAGAAACAGAGCTCAGGGTTGCCGCGGAGACAATCCAAAACTGTTTGTAAGAAGCAACCACAATCAGAATACACTGAAATAGTCTACAGGAACATCTGTGCTGACAACAGCCGTTAGTCCAAAAAGTCAAATTTATATATTCCTACAAGGAAAGTTGGGAATGAATGAACAAAAGATCCTGTGGGATTTCTAAATCCAAGCTGATAAACTGGCGAGATCTAAACAAAGTAGAAATGAAGGAGCTAGATAAGCTCCAGAAGTGATGATGCGTACAGCAACATCTGGAAGAAGGAAATGGGTTGAAAGAAAAGTAGGAAAGATAAAGAAAGTGAACAGCAGCCCACTGGAGCCACTCTGCAGCAGACTCTGGGAGCAACTAAAATACTGCGAAGAACCATCAAGATCACGAGTGTCTGGAGGAGGACCTGAGCTCCAGAGACATGTGAGGAAGTGGGAAGTTTCTAATTCACTGTAACCCCACACATCTGTTTCACCCCACTGTGTTGGGTGTGTTTGTGTATACAGTGTGATCTTTTTTTCCCTTGACATGGATCAGCAGTCTTTCCAGATTTGAGCAGGGATGTAAAAAAGGACCAAACTGGAGCTGTGGGAGCCTGCAGTGTGTCTGGCTGAGGTATGGACTGTAAAATCAGTACCGCTGTGGAAGTGATCCGGCCCGTTTGAGTATCAATCTCTGTGAATATTCCATTATCATGACAGCTAATGTTACCGCGGACAGAACAATTACTCACAGGGGCCCCGAGCGCATTTCCGTAGCAGCGATCCTTATCCTAAAACCGTCTCTCCCTCCTTAGCGGCTCTTCTGGTGCCGCTATCACCCCTTTCCAGAATCTAACAGTCCCTGCACCCCCAACCCATAACACACCACCTCCTCCACCTTTCACGAGAGGGAGCACTGTAATCTCCTTATTGGGGTAATTTAGAGGACAATGTCATGAGTCTGGGGGGAGTCGGTATCTGTGCAGCTTTGTAGGTACATGAGGGAAAGAAAAAAACAGATTAAAATTATTGCTTTCTATTGTTAAGACATTTATTACCCACAATACATCCTATATGCTGACATAGCACTTTTTAATAAAAGTATTTGGCTCTATTTTTTATTCATATTCTTTAGACAATGAATGGCAGAGTCTTTAACTAAATACAGCGTGTCCCAAAAAATTTGACATCATTTTAAAAGAAATTACCTTGAAGACTACCAAGTCTAGCTCAATGAAATTGAACATAAGTTTATTATGGGACCGATTTCATAAGCGTTCAATACGTGCACATGTCAAGTCGGTAGTTAAGGCACGCTGCACAGTCTTGGGTGACGCAAAATGACTTCTCTTTGGGAGTGAATGGCATGAGTCCACCAAAAACAGATCAAAAATAAAACATTAAATATAAAATCTTGATCTGTTTCTATACATTCATTGAAAATTTGAGGTTATTTCGACAAGAATTGCCAAAGTTATTGGCCTGCGGAAATTATGTCAAATTTTTTGAGACACTCTGTATTATGTTACCGTTTGGTAAAAGGGTGATCTGCATTTTCTAACCAAAGTAAAATTATAAGATAAATATCCAAATAACTAAACTTTCACGGCAAAACTGAACTCGCTCATTTACAAAAGGAGGCTTCCTTCTATTTCTTTGCTTTGTTCTCATGCTGTTGTGCACTCGGTCCAAAAATCCATCAATTCCCAGTCATTTATTTAAAAAAAAAAAAAAAAAATAGTAGTTAGACATTATCTATTAAAGTAGTGACTGTGAAGAAGGAAAGTTAAAACGAGCTTTTCATTTAAATATTGCCAGCGGAGTGGAGACAGGAGATGGATGCGTCCTGCCCAACCAACAGGAGCCACTTTAATTACGATCCCGATATTAACATCAAGAGAAAGTGATGCGCACACGGGCCGGCTGCACATGCACACACACACACAAAATAAGAACTTTAGAGTCATAAACCAAACCATCAGCAGAAGTAAAATGGATCCGAGGCGTGGAGTACTGGGGGAATACGCCATCGTTTTTTGGCTGAATCTTGACTGCGAGGGAACCTGCGACGCCGCCTGCCTGCTGACACACTCTCAGAACATAGAGTCAGTGGTCTGTAAAATTAAAAACGTCCTCTTCCTTCAGTAAACCCTGTTGTTTTGCTTTTACGACACCCTCTTACATAACAGTAATAATAGCAGTCATAATGCCCCCCTGACTCAAAAATGCATTTCGGAGGCCAGGGGCATGATAGTGGTTCCAGGTAGTTGTAAGCGGGGGCTCTGGTGGAGGTAAATGGATTCGGCTGCTGGAAAACTGGAAACACAGTGAACCTGAAACTGTACAAAGGAAGTGTATTAAAAACGTATCAACGAGGGGGGCGAGGGGGTTCATCCACATGTTTGTGTGGAGGTGACTGCAGGCTTCAGACTGAAGCGGCGAGGGACGAACCAGTCACACCACTGGCGTAAATTATCGGCGTTACGGCGACTCTGCTGACAGCACCTCTACTGCAGTCAACCAGCTGCAACAAATAAAAGATAGCTAGAGGGCACAAGGACCTCTAATCCCACAATCCTCTGCTGTACACCAAGGTAAGAAGACTGAAAAACTCTTCATATGCAAAGTAGTGATCGTATAAATGAGAGAGGTTCTTCAGCCAGCCTTCAGTGCATTTTAGAAGATTTAACCGCGTCCCCCTCACCTAACGATATCCATGGCCTGATAGATGATTTCTGATTGGTCCACTGCAATAACGGTTTTGGCCCCAGCTCTGGCTGCGAACATGGACAGGATACCGGTCCCACAGCCCACATCAAGAACCACCTGGAGGACAGGAATAGGGGTGGGTGGGAAGGTGTGACAGAGGCACAGAATCAGCCACAAATGAGCCCAGAGCAAAGGCAATAAAAACAAATAAAAACAAAACCCTAAAGGAGCATGTGGCCATGTTTACATCGTCATTTATTGTAAGTGTTCCTCCATGGGGGGACATGTTCAGAGTGGTGTGGTTTGTGCAAAGTCAGACATCAGAGACAATTTAAAAAAACAGTAGTAAAACTGAGAGGAAACATTTAAAAAGTAGACCAGGTTCTTCTCGAAAGTATCCAGCCCTGACTGTTAACTGGACATAAACGTGGATGTTGCACCCCCCCACCAGCTCCCATGGCACAAAAATGTAGAATTAAAAACATTAAAAGTTTTGTCTCACTGGTCATCTGGATGTTTAGTTCGGATTTTAAGTGCAGCTACAAACTGGTTCCAGTCATGTTTGATGAGAAGTTGGAGAACGTTCTTCTGTAGCCCAAAAGTTATTTTCACCATACTTGTTGACTTTGGAGTCTTTTTTTTTTTTTTTAAGGAGACACCATGAAAAAATCTAAAAAAAAAAAATGCTATTACTCTTCATGAAAACAAAACAAAGGTCATTTGGTTTATCTAACCTGTTTTGAAGTTCTTCTGACCCTCTCGGTTCTTTGGCTCTCTATCATCTATCTGTGGTCCATCTTTTCTCTTTTCAGCACCTTTTTAAAGTTTAATAAGTAAATTATTGCAATTGTGAAATCAAGTTAGATGACGGTAGCAGTCAATCTCTTTTTGCTGCATCTCTATTTAGGACATCTACTTATATATATATATATATATATATATATATATATATATATATATATATATCCCGCTCTCTTTATGATGCGGCGGTGCCAGCACATGGCTGACACATCAGAACACCACTCCTGATTTTTTTTCTTCTTCATCTTAGACAAAAACATCCTGTTTTGATCTGGTTCTATCAGCTGCGACTGCTGAAGGAGACACTTCCTTCTCGGTCGACTGTGTCAACCTGACAGGGATAATATACGTTCCCATCAGCACAACAGGACCCATTCTCCTCATCCTCATCCCGGCGCTAACCAGCAGCCACCCATATAATGGATGGTCATGATACGGGCCACCGCTTCCCTCAACTAAAGACACTGAAAAAGAGAGGGATGAGCATGAGCTGGCAGGGTCTTTGTGCTGGAGGTGGCGTCTTCTGGGTTTGGTGGTAGATCGTGTGTCTGTTATCGGGGCTCTGCAGTCGACATTTGATGGGCTAATAGTGAGCTGCACTCTATAATTTATAATTTATAAGGGTGGCTATAATTTAAACCATCTAAGTCCCACATAGAGACAAATTAATGCACATAAACTCAGTCGCACAGATGTTGCTGGCTTACCTTGTCTTTGAATAGTTCAGGGTTGCTGTACATGAAATCACGATAACTCTCTGTACGAACTTTATCCTGCAAAGAAAATAACCTAAGATTAGTAAAATACATAAACATAAATCTCACACCATTAAAAACCGTATATGACCTGGATTAATGAGAAAAAGGAAGATTAAGCACACTTTAGTAGTTGCCAAAAATACCGTATTTCTCCTAATAAAAGCGCCTGGGCATGTGGCAAATTACAGGAAGGGCACGTCTATTTAAGATCTAATTATGCAAGTTGTTCAAAGTTAGGCTTTAAAACAATAAGGTGTCACAAAAATGTCTAACACGAATTATTAAAAAAAAAAAAAATCGGTCTCTTTTCCATTGTTAAATACGGTAAATGATCGTGCTCGTCCACGTAGCACATTGCTAATTTATACCTACATACAACGAAATTCGTTCACATAAAAGAATATTATCGGCACTTTCTTTCTTTCGATGTATACATACCGGTAATAAAATAAGAAGCTGTCCGAGTCCGACGGCGACGACAACAGTGAACACAGCACCGACCCTCACAGTGACGGATATTAGACGCTAGCTATCAGCGACGTTTAAGCTACACAGTTTGATATCGTTGTAACGTCGAGTAACACAAGTTGGCTCTGAAAAGAATTGTGTTCTCTTAGTCACATATAATTGATTTCTACTCTGACAGAACAACATTAGAAAGTTCAGAAGACAAAAGTTTCTTGTCCAGGTACGGCAAATATATATTCCCGTGGCAACGGTTTCACGATATAACAGCATGAGCTTTCATCGTAGATAATAATTAGCAACTTGTACAACGTACTACCCTGTGTTTCATTTAACGTTTATTTACATTTAGCAACACAGGAAGGTAAAAATACGAAAACTTTATACATCGGCATAGTGGCTTATACAGCCTTTACATGTTTTCCTCGCTGTATCGGCAAAATAAACAAACTGGTGTTAAAGTGCCTTCTCACCTCCGCTCTTTCGACAGTTAGTCACTGTAAATTTAAGTGTCCAATCGATTAAATACTGCATAAGACTATGAAATTTTTGAGCAAGGTAAGTGTCTGTCTCTGCAAATCATAACTCCTGATTATGACTGCGATCAATTTTGATCGTAACTGGCATAAAAATAATAGCCGCTAGCTAGCGTTGTGGGTGGGGGCGTCTGTTAGAGCAGGAGCGTTAATAAGGAGAAATACCATATGTCCAAATAACAATACATGTTGGTAAAACACATTCCGGTCAGATAATACTAATGCAGCAGAGTATTTGGATAACATATTTTTGTACTTAATAATGTAACATGTTAGTTTTGAAGTTCAGTTATTAGTTACTTTGTAAAAGCAGCAATTACAAAAATCAGACTGCAAATTCAAGACAAACTTTAAATTTCTTTTAATAATTAAATTCAATTTTCTTTACTTTTATCGTGTCAATTCACAACAAATGTCATCTCAAAGCACTTCCAAAGAGGGAAAAAAAAAGTTCATTGGAGTCCAGTTACATAAAGTCCACTTCTGTTAAACTTTCTTCCAATTAAATGCAATTTGTTGAGTCTAAATTCAGTATTCATATAATGTCAATTAGTTAATGACGGCTCAAGAAGTGGAGATCACTTTGGTTAAATCCTCCATCCTGAGGAAGTAAGAGGTGATAAAAACAACAATTATATCATAACACTGATGATGTCACCAGTGCTAAAGCTCCAAGCAGCAGCTAGTTGTTGGTTAAAAATAAGTAAGATGCTACCAATATAAATATTCATACATTCATATATTCATGTATATTACTTCTGAAGAAATTTTTGATTTTCATTTTTTTTAAATCACTTAAATTACTTTTCTTCACAAGTAATGTCATTATTTTTTTTTCCCCCCACAATAATTTTGCAATTCAGTATATTTACATCATCCGAAACAGACTTGTCGGGGATTTCTTGGAAATTTTCCATCAAACCAATGAGAAAAAACCACTAGAGGGCGAGGGATGGTAGGGTGTGGGGGTTATGGTCCAGACTCGTTAATTAACCTGTCAATCACATCTACTGACAAATCAAAGCAGCGACTCTCTGGAGAAAAGCTGCAGAATCAAAGAAAATTACAGTCAAATATCTGAGTCTGAGTTACGCAAGAGTGTTAACAAAAATGTTTCCAGACATAAGTAATGGGGACTGAAAAGTGCATTAGTCATTTTTTAAATTTAATTTGAAGAACAGGTAGAAAAATGGAAATTTACACTGTGAGAAATAAAACCCATCGTGTTGCGTTTTATTGCAAATTAACACTGTTGATAAAACAATGTAAATGTTAACACCTTAAACTATCATCACAGAGTTATTTCAGGAGAGATTTGACAACATGTAACCTGTAAACAAACATTAATGACAAATGAAAGCTTATTTTACTGTAAACCGATGTAGCATGATCAATCTGAGGACTCAAACTCAGAAAAAAGGAAATGATTTAAACTAGCCCCCCCTCTCTTTCTCTCACAGACACACACTGCATCATGGGTATGTGCTGGACGGCGACTCCAGAAAGAGTTTCTACTGCAAAGCCTCGGTCACGTGTTCTCGGCCCCTCCTGAGGCTCCGGTGGAGTTTTTAGACTGACGCACACACAACGCAAAAACTTAACGGTGCTTAGCACCAATCAGGGCCGCCGACAGGAATATGCCTGAGCACTGCAGTGAGTAGAAGAGTACAGAGAGAGAGACACCCCCCTCTGCCCCCCCACCCCACCTAACCCCCATCCTCCTCAGTGCGAGCTGACACTTTCATGTTTCAGTGCTTTAAGGTGTGTCAAAAAAAAAAATTAATTTCCATGTCCAATAGAAAGTGTAACTTTTCACATGAAAGCTCAGTACTTATTGCTGATTTCTCACTTTTTAGAGAAAGCGCAAACTTGAGCATAAAAATGATCGCTCTCATTTACATGCTACAGCGAAATCTTTCATCCAAGATGCGCTCTGATAACCCCGCCTTCACTTTGAAGGAACTTGTCTCCCCCCCAGGGAATGATGCTCATGACTAATGGGTCCCAAAAGCCTGGTCAAAGTGTGTGAATGTGTGTTTGTGCAACTCAGACCTTCAGCATCTCCTCGTGGATGCCATAATGGCCGTAGGAGCTGAAGTAGGCCTCGTCCTCATCCTCACGGAGCTCAGCCACAGTGCCCAGGTTACTGGACTTGCTGGTTTCTGCATTCAGCACCAAACCCTGAGCCAGAAGTCTGAAAGAAAGGCAAAGAGATCTGCTGTTAACTGCAAATATCGAGAACAAAAGGAGCAACGAGAACGTTCAAAGCACATATTGCCTTCATGTGGGAGCGAACAGTAAATGGAGGAAATGGGGAGCATTCATCTTTCTAGCACTTTTCCAGTAAAGGTTCTCTTATTTACCCCAACCTCCCATCCTCACTTTATCTTCCCTGCTGCAGTGGAATTTTCCTTTCCCTTTTATATCTTTCCCCTTCCTTCAAACTTCTCCCACCTGGTCCTCTAGTTGATGCTCCTGTTCACTGTGTCCCCCTGGTGGCCGAAGACGGTAATGCCGAAGCCTCACGTCACACAAAGTACAGTGGGATCTCTTAAGAGCTTAAAAGGAAAGAAAATATCCCAACCCCCCACTCAAAAAAAAGAGAGAAAAGTGACTGACTTGAGTTTGTGTAAATCCTCCATGGCTCTGGCCAGGGCCTCCTCTGAAGAACGAGCTCTCTCCTCAGCAGCCTGCGTCCTGCGCAGCAGAACATCATAAGGCTCTGCCGTGGATGACGGACAGGCTTGTGACGAGTACGACCCCTCACTATCACAGAGCTCCTCAGGGTCTGTCAGAAAACAGAGGGTGGGGGGGGGCATTTAAAAGATATTTTTGCCTTTTAAATGGCTCCTGTATGCAATTTTCTCTTTGTTAAAACAGTTATCAGGCGTAAAGTGTGAGGATGTAAAAATAAAGTTCTTTTGTAAAATTGTTCCATTAATTTTTAATTGTTATGGATGTTTTAAAGAACATATAGAAACTAAATTATATGTTCTACTGGGAAATATACGAGATTTAATACGTTTTTTTTAATAAAATATGTTTTTGTTTGTTTTCTTGCTGCCTCACAAACGTGAAATTCTGCAATAACTACTTGTGTACATGATAAAGACACATATAGACCCCAAGTGCAGCTGTACTTCATCCAAAACCCATCCACAATATAAAATAACTGTCTCAAGTCTAAATAAAAACAGGAGAAACCACATCCACAAAAACACAAAAAGATCAAAACCTGGGATTAAAACAAAGTGTTGTGGAAGCTGTAAAAGTCATAGAAGGTGTTGATACCTCGCATTAACATGCAACTTTGGGAACCTGATCGCACCCAGTCAATTCACACCTTGAATCAACATTCACCTTGTGACAAATGTGAGGAGTAAAAAGTGGCTTTAAGGATCAAAAGCTTTGGTGCTGTGCTCACAGTTGTCCTGCTTTTTTTTTTACTCAAATAATTAACAGATGAGGTTTTTGTGAATAATAAAACCTGTAGGTTGGAAATCCTGTTTTTACAGAATATTTTTTCTTCTGGACACTCACTTTGTTCACTTTGACCCAGGACACATTTGTGTTAATGCTTTTAAAACGAAACCTCGTCTGAATGTGCTGGAAGTGACGGGATCTGAACACACCCTGAAACTGCCTACACCTGTTCATACCAGGTGTAAACATTGTCCCAAGTTCTGTTGGTGGTCTTGTACTGACTAAAGTCACATCAGCAGATTCTCCACACAGATAATCCATGAACTTTCCCTTTTTTTAATCTGTGAAAATTGATCATCTGATACTTCCTAAAGAAGATGTGCCATTTACATATATTTTTAAATAAAATATGACTTCCTTTGTCTTAACAACTTTCCATCTATAGAAGTGCTTTTAACTGAAAAGATTAATCTACCCGAAAGCTTTTTGTTTGTTTGTTTGTTAGCATGATCTAGTCGATCACATTTCTCAAAATTAAATCTTTTGATCAATCAGTCTGACTTGTTTTAAGATTAACTTGTTACAGTCTCAACTAAGTTTCTCTCTTTTTAGTGCTATAAGTACCATTAAGGATGTGTTTAGTCATAAAGCAGGGTGATTGATATTGTTGTACCAGTTTGAAGTAGCGGGTCATCCTGCAGCACTGGTCGCAGAAACTCTTCACTCTCCCATGGCCGGGGGCCTTCAGGCAGCCCCGTCAGGCAGGGTGGACTACATTTCTAACAATACAATAAAATGTGTCAATTCTACAGAAAATAAAATATAAATGTAAAGATGTGACCCAATGACAGCAAGTACTTACTGTTGATCGTATGAAGTTGATCATTTTTATGTAACCATAGTCATCTAAACCTAAAGTGGAAGATAAGGGTGAAGCACTCCAACGCTGTGGAACAATCCTCCGGTGGTTTCTAGATGCTGTGTGAGGAGTGTGAGTGTTTACCGTGGTTTTTTATGACATCTACAAGGCTGACCTGGTGTTCGGCGGTGCAGTGCTGCAGTGTGGCGGGGACAGAGCTTAGCAACCTAAACAAAAATAAAATAAAAAACACAGCTGGGAAAATCTGTTTAATTACAAAACTCATTACCACAGATTAGCAGACTGATCTTTCCAAATCAAAACTATGTTCAAACATTCTTAAAATATTTATCATCACAGTAAACCAAGACGTCATGCTTTTGAAGTTTGGCTGTTTTATTTTAGCTCATTTTCCCACATTCTTCACTATTATGAAGAGAGAAGAAAAAGTCAACTAACTGAATACATCAAGATACTGGTTAAAGCCAAGAAAAGTATATATTTAGTTTTGTGCAACTGGGTTTGCTCATAGAAAGTAGACTACAACGCTGCCTTGTGATCTCACCTGTCACAGAACAGACAGGTAACTGGCTGCCCCCCCTCCTCCATCCACTGCCACTGCTCTTCATCCTCATCATCATAGTCCTCATCTCCGTCGGAAAGCTCGGGCATCTGCTCCTCACCGTCTGTGAAAGTTAAACCTCCTTACAGATCCACGGAAGACCCACTGAGCCACACTGCTTTCTCAGTAGTGTGTCAATAAATTAAATAGGTTATATCTCTACCATCCACGTTACAACCGCTACAACTGCGGGCGATGAAAACGCGACTAAAGGCAAAACACACTTCACAAATACTTCACAGAAACAACACTGAGGGAAAATATACCTCTGCATATTTAAATTTTAGTTTAGGAAGTTTTCTTTTTGTTATTTACAACACTCACGTGGGTCTGTGTTTTCTGCCATGATGTTGCCGTGGTTTAGGGAGGACTTCCTGTTGACGCCTGGTGACGTAAAGACGCACGTACGGAGCTGTTCCAGCGGATCACCACTAGATGCCGCCAAAGATTTTGACGTTCAAGATTTAGTGTTAATACAACAGGACATTTGAGACCTATAGTTCCCACTATTCCCCTAGTTAAACATTTATGGTATTTTAACGCAGTGGGTACCAGTTGTCTGTTGTTGAGAAAATAAAAACAATATTTCATATATGTTTTTAATATTTATGTTCCATTAGTCGTCATAAACGATAAAAAAGGACAAATATTCAGATGATTTATTCTTAAAGAATTCTCCTTTTCAAAACTTTTCTAGTTCTAATTTCTTATGAATTTGGTAAAGCTGAATTTCAAGTTTTATTATTTCAAGTATATATGTAGGAGGTGGAAATGCAGCAGCACCTCCTGTTAGAATAACATGCATCACAGACAAGAGGAAAAAAATGTCCTGGAGCTGTTCACACTCTTAATGTTTGAAGTTTTAAAGAGTGACGCAAAATTTGGAATACTTATTTTATACTGATATCATCATGGCTGATGCATACAGTTTACATTTCATATGATCTACCAAGTATACTATCAAGTATATGATTTTTCTTAATTCTCACAATATTTTCACACAGTAGCATCCAAGAGAGAAGTGCAAGGATTTTTTTTTTTTGTACAAATGTAATCAACACTGAAGAAACGCTACATAAGTCATTTAGTACTAAATATTAGTCCTTTTTTTTTTTTTTTTTTACATAGTTACCTCCAAGCTGAAGGTCATTTGCTTAACTCAAAATCCAAATTTCTAGTGTAATGAACCATTTGACTTCTTTCAGAGAACTTTTTTAATAAAAAAAACTTGTCATACTTAATTGAATAGTCTTTGTTTGCTTACTTAATTTTTTCCCAACTTTAATGGAAATGACTATTATGATTCCTTTAAGAAGTTTCAAAAAATAAAAGTCTATATCTTTATAGACCACAAACGTTTTTAATCAATTTAAATAAAGTTTCACCGCGTTCAGCCACAAGAGGGCGCTGCTGGATCGACCTGAAGGAAAGAAGCTGTTTTATTTACTGGTTAATTTACCTTCAATATATAAACCACTGAAAAGGGTTTCAATATTTCTGTGAAGTCAAAGACAAAAGGCACAAATACACAAGGAAATAAAATGAGAATGTAAGAGTAGATTTTTTTTTCGATCAATAGCTGTATTTATCACCGTTTACGGTTTTATAAATTAACTTTTTGGCTGCAGGAAAACAAAATTCAGCATTAAAGTTCACTCAAAATTGTTCCATTAGTTAGATCATAAATTCTTACATCTACATGGGTACCACTTCTTCCTTATTTGTTAAAGATGACTGTTGGAGGATTTATTTGTTTTAAGTGTTTGTGATTTAAACAAAAAAAAAAAAAAAAATAGAATTTTCACCATCTGCAAGAACCCAAACCTCAAATTTCACACTTTTTAAAAAATGTTTTTTAAATATTGGTGTTGCATCAGTTATACACACCTAGACATTTATTCAGACAGTATATACTTTTTTTTTAAATTAAATAAAGTTGTAACTTTAATATTATGAAGATGTGGAAACAATTTTATTGAAACACACACAAACACACACTATTAAATCTTTAATATAACATAATTATTATGTCAGTACATTCATTATGTATTTAAATTCAGTGCAAAGCCATGACTGGTGCTTTTAGCATTATAAATAATGAAGACTGAAAAGTTTGGCAAATATTTAATTTATGACCGTAAAAGGCAGAGAAGAACACATCTGATGAAAATGTTCCCTACAGTTGTCTCTGTTAGGAGGTCGGCGGGTTTATTCAATTCAATTCAAAAATAATTGATCAATCCCTGAAGTTAAAACACTATGAAAACCCTTTGGATTTAAGTTAAAGTATACTTTTAAGTAGTTTGACCAAATCTTTTCAGAAGTACTGCATCATGTAAACATTTCAGTAAATCTGCTCAAATTAAAGAAAGAGAACAGTTATTAGTGTTATCTGGTTCGATGACGATTAAAGCTTTTTCACTTCGGAAAATGAAGTATTCCTTCAACTTTTGCCAACCAGTGATATTAAAAAAAAAAAAGGAAATGTTATCTAAAAACAAATATGTAAAATATAGACCATCCTGCTGTGATTGTTGTAGGTTTTTACTTTCTCCAGATGCTCCGTCTCACTGGAGAAAAGTGAAATATTTAAATTGTGATTTGGACCAGCTGTTTGTTTGGGATTTACTCTTATTATTCTTATTACGTACTCTTTTCCTGCTCTCTCATTTCCCGGCGCTTTTCCCCAGACTGGCGATATCTTTGTTCTCCAGGATCTCGCTCTTCTGCTCGGGCTGAAGGACAGTGTTGGACACCATCGCCTTGGCCACCATTTCGATGGGGATGGACATGGACGTGGACCCGACGGCGGAGACGGCGGTGAAGAACTTCCTGATCAGCCACTCGCCGGGCCGGCTCTCCTTCCTGTCCACCAGCAAGACCCTGTCGGAGCAGAAGGTACAAGTTCAGAGGTGTTCGATGTCGCAGCGATGACGACCGTTAGGAGTTTAGGAGAAAAAGCTCAAATCAGCTGGACTAATAATGTCTGAAAAAAATGTACAAACAACCCTGATTTTTTTTTTTTGTCTGTCTAGCAAAAGTGCATCAAGTTAAAAAAAAAAAAGGAAAAGTTAAGAAGCTCAACAGTTTAACTGTTTGGTTACAACTTTTAAAAAAACACTTTTTTTTTCTTTTTTTGTCCACGTCCTTCTCTGATGCCAAAATGTGTCTTTAGATAAGATGCAGATGAAAGGATGTTCAAGCCTTCAAGGAGAAACCTATTTTTGCAATGATTTGCAATATTTAAAAAGAAAACACTCAGAAATTTTCAATTATAAGATAAAGTGCTTCATTTATTTAGAGCTGTCAATCAGGATGCAGATTTTCCAGCCATCCAGCTCTCGAGTGTTTTTCCTTTTATTTTTGTTATTTTTTATTATACCATATTCTGTTTTTGTTTATCCTTAAGATAAGATAAGATAGCACTTTATTGATCCCACAAGGGGGAAATTTGTGTGTTACCACAGCTCAGCACAAAAAT
>JAOWBL010000018.1:1060169-1071609 GCA_028564865.1 Zenarchopterus dispar | reverse complement strand
TTTCTTTTTTTTTTTTTTTTTTTTTTTTTTAATGCAGGTATTCAGTTTAATTTCATATAAACGGGATTGGACAACTGAACAACAGGTGTTACACAATATTCATATTTCTTCACTTTCAAGTAAATATGTATCTTTTTAGGAGAAAGTATTTATGGGAATCTTCTAACATCTCTGAATTCGATTTCTTTCAAACCCGAGTTGATTCTTTTTCGGGAATTGGCCTCCATGAAATTAAATGTGCATAATTTGAATTTCTCATTGAATATTTTTTTTCTCTTGAACTCAAGTTTTCAAGCATCAAAAATATTCAGTATATTTTATACTCCACTCAGTCAACAGTTTCTTGAAGTATTCTTCCCATCCAAGATCCAGTTTTAAAGGGGGGAAAAAAGTAGTTTATATTGATTCAGATCTGTTTACAAACTTAGTTTTTTTTCTCATTCTGATCAAATAAAAATGATACAATAATGAACCAGATAAACCACAGACAATTTCATGTGATGTGTACTCCACAGGAAATGATGAGAATGCAAAAACTGGTTTTGATGTAAGGACCTTCCATTATCATGACCCATCAATCACCAGATCTTAAGAAGCCTCCCGGGAGAATATAGTTCTGTCAGCTCACTCTGTCTCAACATCATCTTCATTTTAAGTGGACATCAGATCAGATGTCACTATCAATTCCCTAAAGCCACGACCTACCCTAATACCCCTCACAGCCAATTAGGGGAAGTCATAGTAGCAAAGCTTCAATGGCAGCTAACGGGGTAGCCGGTTGGGCTACACATGCTACCCCGTTAGCTGCTGTCAGTGGGGACGGAGGCTAATGGGCAATCACAGGGGGGCTTATGTTGCAAATCAGTGTGGATGCACGAGACCCTACTGGGGCTTCCTGTCCATGGCTGCCTGATGCTGGAGCTTATGATCCAGTAATGGATGCTTTGGTGGAGATCTGAGAGGGTCCTGAGGGAACATGGTGTCAAAGTGGCCCCAGCAACCTCAGGCTAAAAAGGGCTTTGATAGGCAAAGTAGCTCAGGGGGGTGGGAGCGTGGGGGGGATTGGAGGAACAGGTCCCAGCTGATGGGATATGTCACTACCAACTTGTACAAAGACGGCTGACCCCCACTTGCACCATACAGACAAAAATATCAAGTCGGTTAATATATATATTTTTTAATTTGAAATGTTTTATCTCCAGCTCCGTTTCATATTCAGAAAAAAATAAACAGAGTTCAAAATGAAAGAAAACACTTATACACAATAGACAACAGTTCATAATTAGTCCTAAAGCTTTTCTTTTTTTTTTTTTTTTTTGTCTTTAATCTGGCTAAAATGCAATGAATGAATAGTATCCCATCAACCTAACCGTCGACATGCATGATTTGTTTTTTCTCTTTAAAACATTCTTATATAGTTTGATTTACAATAAACATTGTTGATTAAACTGTTAAAGAAAATTTTACAAAAGTTGTATATTAGTTTTGTTTCATGCTTCACTGAATAAATCTGAGTAAATCATATAAAGTAAGTAAGTAATTAAACTTTATTGTCAAAACTGCCATATGTACAGGACATGCAGAGAGGTGAAATTGTGTTTCTCTCATATCCCTGGTGCAAGAAAAAACAAAACAAAGTATATATAAAAATTTAAGAATAAAAATTAAAAATATATACATGAGAAAATATATCTATGAAAAAAGAAATATAACTAGTCTAAAAGCATATGTACAATATAATCTGGTAAAAGGGACTGTACTAGGGTGAAAGTGTAAAGTGTAGTCTGCAGCAAGGCTTGTAATTTACACAAGTAATTAATTAATTAACAGAAATTAACAGCTTCTCATAGATTTTCCTTTCATAAGTCAAATATTTCTACTTAAAGTCCCTCAGTGGCAGCTTTGACTCTTATCTTTCTTTTTTTTTAAGTGCAAAAAGAGTTAACGTTCTTGTTCAGGTAGCATAAGAAACGTTCCCCTCACTTTATCTTTGGGTTAAAGTACATAGCTTATTTCTCCTAATTAACGCGGCTGAGAGCATACCAAATGTCTAACGTACATAAACTATAAAACAAAAACTACAAAAATCGGTCTCTATTCTGTTGTTAAATACGGTAAATGATCGTGCTAGTCCACGCAGCATGTTGCTAACTTCTATGTGCATGCAACGAAATTCGTTCACATTCAACAATTAACTTTCTTATCAGAACTTTCTTTTGATATATACGTACCGGTAATTTTAAAAACAAAACAGATTGAAAAAAAATCCTATACGCCACAGTTTGGAAATATCAATAAAACTTCATAAATCGGCGCCTACCTATTACACTGGCCAGTAACGCATCCTAATCCTGCACTCTTGATGACATCATCTACAACGTAAACAAAGCGGTGTTAAAGTGACAGTTACCGGTAAATTTAAATGTCCAATCCATAAAATACTGCATAAGATTAGGAAAAAATTGAGTAAGGTAAGTGTCTGTCTCTGCAAACCATAATTCTTGATCGTAACTGCGATCATTTTTTATCGTAACTGGCATGAAAATATTAGCTGCGCCCTAGCGTTGTGGGTGGAGGCCTGTCTATTAGAGCGGGAGCGTTAAATAGGAGAAATGCCTATTTGAGCCCTCTTGATATGCATTAACACAGTTTTCTCCTGGTAGTCGAGGGTTCACACACTTTACAGACTCAGGCCATGATCATCACTGATCGCTATGGTAACATCAGCCCCGCCAGTCTGGATACAAATATGTCTATTACAGGAGAGATGTCCACGCTGAGCTGCTGGGGTTGAACTTTTTTCTTTCTTCCTTTATTTCTTTTTTTTTCGTCTGTTCGTCATGTCAGTGGATGGGTGGGTGTGTGGTGAAGAATGGCCAAGGCAGGTGGTGTGACTAAAGCGAGGACCGGACAGAATTAGGAGGGCTTCAGCCGGGGGGGAGGAGGAGGAGGAGGAGGAGACGGGATAGGGGTGTCACCAGTCGGCGAGGCCTGTCCGAAGCATAGCCACGCACCACACCCACCCAACTGTTCCTCTTTCAGCACCCCTTCTGCCCATTTCTCTCTCTCTCTCTCTCTCTCTCTCTCTCTCTCCCTCTCTCTCTCCCTCTCTCCCCGTCTCGCTTTATCTCTCTCCTCTCCTCCTCCTTTTTCTTTTCTTTTCAAAAATGCATTGTTAACAAAACGGTTTACAAACCCTGGCTGGTACATTATCCACGACCGCCTCCTGCGAGATTGATTTAAGCAAATGGATTCAGAAAAGGACGGAGGGAGGGGGCTTCGCATGGCGAGGAGAAGAGAGAGAGAGAGAGAGAGAGAGGGGAGAAAGTGAAAAGGGGGTGTGTTTCTCGGCTTTACAAAACCACCACATGGGCCACGCTGAATATTCCCTTTTCTCTCGCATTTTGAGAAGCCATACATTAAACGCTCATTATACAGGCTTTATGTGAAGGAGAAGGATCCAGTTCTGCGAGGGCAGAGCAGCTGAGGATGGACGGCGATCTCCTCCCGTACGCATGCGCAGAGCATCCTCGGAGACTTTCTGACACGTATGATATCATCATGACACAAATTTGACTTTCATAAAGCCCGACTCGGGGAAATGGAGTGCGTGTCGCATGCAAGTCTAATTTTCATCCTATGAATGAAATCGCATGTCACGTTTGATAAAAGTGTCCTATGAAGTTTTGGGGTTTTTTTTTTTTTGGACAAAAGTTTTGTGGAAAAACAAATGTGGCAGCCAGCAACTGAAAATCTGCATCCAAATGTTTGATTGTGAATTGTTTACATTTTAAATAATGAAATTAAAATAAAAAAGAGAAACTGACCGTCTTTATTAGATTTCGCTATTAAAAAGAATAAAATGGCACAAACGTTTTACTTTTTCTTTCGCTTTCAAAAGGACAAAACTGTAACCGTGATTGATTTATCCAACTTTTATTCTTCATTTGACTTTATCAGTTTACTTTCAACTCCATTTTCAAAGTCTTCTTTCCTTTTTTTTCAACAATAAGGCTTTTTTTTTTTTTTTTAGGGGTACTCTAGAGGTGTGTGTGTGTGAGGGGGGTGGGGGGCAAAGGTTGAACTGGGCATCCCATCATGATAAATCACTGGTTAATGAGGAGTCCATTGTGTCCTCTCACATTGTGTCCCCCTCCCCACTCCCACCCCCCGCCTCCACCCCCCTCCTTGTGTCCCTCAGACCGCTGCCTTCAGGTTGTTAAGCTGACACAGATAATGAACTGGCCGCTTTGAACTGTCCCCACAATATTGACTGGTTGCACACAGCAGATGTCTCCCTGGCAGAAAGCAACTGGTAAAAGCACATTAGGTTAACAAAGAGCTCTGCTTTTGGAGGGGCGGGGTACTGCAGGAGGAGGAGGCGGAGGTGGCGGAGGGGCTCTGCGTGGGCAGGAGGACGGAGGGACGGGTGGGGGCAAGAGGGCAAGCTTTGGAGCTGACAGATCTGGAGGATTATATCAAAACAACACTGTTGCTGATTAAATAACCAAGAGAAGAAGCAACAAAGACACGAGGATGTGTCCTGAAAGAGAAAATATTCACAGGCTTGTCTCACCTAATTTCATTTGCAGGATAATCTTTTTAAAACTTTTAATAGTTAAAAGAAAAACTCAAAAATAGGATTGATTGTTGTCGTGCTGTTTTTTTTCTATTTTTTTTCCTTTTCCCAATAAGCACGACTTTATATATAAAGTCATGTTTTTAAATCTCTTTTTGTTTTTTTGATATTTTGATTGCTCAGGTGAGCTGTATTGACAGATTTTTAACACTTAAAAGCCTAACGTGAAATAATGCACAAAAAATCATGCTTTTTATTTGATTGGAAGTTTTTTCTAATTTTAAAATGAAAAAAACAATCCCAATTTTTTCTTTAAAAGTTTACAATTTTTTTTAATCAAGTACATTTTGTCATTTTATTTTATTTTTTTAATTGTAAAAATTTTTTTTTTTTTTTATGATTATGGGGGTGGTAGAGAGGACTAAAATTCATGTATCATATATGAGACATTACACGGTTAAAACTGCACTATTGAGCGATAATGAAGTAGCAAGATTCTTGTGTTAAAACTGATGTTTTAAAAAAAAATTAATTTCATTTATATGTTTCAACATGACTTCTAAAGTCATTTTAATGTAAAACAAGCAGAATCACCAGTGTAGCTCTTAAATAGTGGTTCTCTTTTTTTCCCCTCCCTGTTGGATTCATTAATTTTGTCTATTTTGTCCAAATGATGGACTTATAGTTTTCCTCGTTTTGTTGTTGAGTGAATGCATCGTGGCCCGCGGGCTGGCTGGTTTCCCTCTGACAGTGGGACGGGTGTCTAATGGGTCAATAATAAGCCGTGACTAACTGTCTCCCCGAGGAGCAGCTCGGCCAGACACACACTCTCAGAAAGCAGCAGAAAGGTATGAGCCACCAACACTGATTACCATATAATTGCAGCTATTGTATTTGACATGGAGAATTAGCAGCCCGCTAGGTGGCTAACTGGCCTTTTATTCAGCTCGGGACTGGACAAAAAAAAAAAAAAAAAAAAAACACACCCACACCGACAGATACACAACTCGTACTTGGTGGGATATGCATGCATGTGCACAGATCTGTGACAGTTTTTGCATGCAAATTTCTTTAACTAAATGAAATAATCAGCTAAGCTATTTAAGCGTCATCTTCAGCTCCGGGGATAATTCAAGACAAGATTTTGGTGTTTTCCTCGTTTGATTTGAACCACCTGAGTTCAACGTTGAGCGATCACACCCTGGGTAATCTTCCACGGCCTATTCACGCCCCACCATTTGAGAACTCGCGAGCTTATTCCACGAGGAACATCCTCAGACTTTGAGGCACTGGAACAGTTTGGTGTGGGTAAAAAAAAAAAAAATTTTTAAAAAGACCCACCACCATGGATTCCCTTCAGTCCACGTGTGGCTAAACGATCACTTCCCTGCACGTTTCACATCGCCACAAATCTCTTTTCATGATCACTTTTCACTCTTTTTTTTTCCCTTACTTGCCTGACTGGCTCCTTTTAAACTGAGAGGGAGTCAGGGAGAAGTTTTTTTTTTTTTTTTTACCCCCACTTAAAGTTTTTGTGTGAGGACGGCTGAGTGAGCGTCCATTATAGAAAAGGCCCAGACCACCACTGGATGACCCTGCTAGGAGCGACAAAACCCGATTGGTCACGGCCGCCAGCAGCTAATGGGCCAGAGAGGAATAGCCCTGGGTGGGTAATGACTGTATTCTCTGCCTTTCTCTTTACGCCCTTTTGGTGCCCTCATACCCGCCTCACCCCCACCCCCTCCCTCCACCAGCGTTCCTCAGCATCCACCGGCCCCGTGCCCTCAGCGTACCCTGATCCTGGGTGTTCCCATGGTCTTGCGTTGGGGTGTCTTTTACGCTAGCACTCACACCCACAACAATGCTGTCGGTCATGTCGTCTGTGTGGCACACTTGGCGATATATGCAAAAGGTGGTCAGTGGGACCATATGTTTGGATGAGTCATGGTTCTTCTGCGTTTCCCGCGCAGAGGAGCTCAAAGGAGGACATTTGGTTAAACTGAGAACGTTTCATTCAAGGGGGGTGAACTTGATCTTATTAGGCTGCATTAAAAGCTCAAATGCTATGCTTAAAATGCTGTTTTTAATCTTTTTTTTTTTTTAATTGGGACACTGAAATAACTCTCATGAACCCCACAGAAATGCCTTGGTCTTTGGTCCAGTGGTGGTTCTGCAAATACAATATTCTTGGATGTTAGCTGTTCTGTTTGGTTTCGTTTAGGTGGTATAAGCTCTTAAACTGCTTTAAACCATTTCAGGAAGCATGACAATTTCTCTAAAATCTACTTTTTTTTTGTTTTGTTTTGAGTATTTATTTCCACCCCGTCTCCAAAAGGCACAAAACATGTTGTGGAGAAAATCATGCTGAAGCTCTCAAAAAAAAAATGCAAATTTATATGAAATATTGTTATCCTTTCATGGAGATTGGGCTTGGAAATTTCTGACACGTCCATTTTTGGATAAATAAACTGTTATTTACTTTTAAGAGATGCACACCTGTTTCTTGTGAGATATCGAAGAAAAATAGGTTTTTCTTCTCATGATGACCAGATTGACTCATTTCAGGAGCTTATAAATATGAGTTGAATATAATCCAGGTATGATGGAAGATGTGTCTAGCTAACAAGTTTATTTGTGCAGCAACAAGGCAAGACAATTATAACATAAAAAGTCAAAATAAAAAAGGTTAAACTAGAGAATTATAATGTAGTGCTGAAATTAAGATTGTTTAAAATCAGAATTGTTTTAATAATTCAGTCAAAGGCAGCGGTAAACAAATAAGTTTTTAACTTTGGTTTAAATGAACTGAGGGTGTCGGCATAACTGCAGTTTTATAAAAGTTTGTTCCAGATCTGTAGAGCATTTGGTTTTTCAAATAAAATCACATATTTAGTTTAATCATTTTTATCCCTAGTTTGCCTTCACCGACCTTATTAGCTCAGTCCAGCTGTCAATCAAAGTTTACATCAGCTGGCCAATATGACAAGGACATTTGGTTGTTTTTAGCAGGAAAAGCAAAAACTTTATAAAGTTTTTTTATTACTTTTATTTATAAATATAATCCCTCCATACCTGAGGCTGAGAAAATATTCAGATTGAAGCGTAAGCCACTCGTACTTTAGTGGTATGAAAGTTACATTTGATTGTTTTGAGGGTTTTTTTTTTCTTTTTTATGACCAAAGTAAATATGTATCACAAGAAACTAGGAGATTGAAATATCAAAAAAAAAAAACAACAAAAACCTTGATTCTGACAGGGGAAGCATCAACGGTATTGTTTTCCTTCCACCTGCCATCTCTGGCTGTTTTAACAAAAACAGCTTTAAATCTTTTATGGCACAGATCATAATCTTATTAATGACATGAGCTGTGGCAGTACAATTAAGTACTCATATCCGTGTCCTTTAAATCTTGCAGAATGACTTGGTTATCTCCTTAATTCAGTCTTCTTCTAAACAGCTCTTAAATTGTTGTTGTTTTTTTGCATTTTTTGGGGGGGGTCTGCAGGGTCAGAAACTGTACCACTTCCTTCCTCAGCCATGCATTTTTATTGTCTGCAGAATTTAAATTAAAACATTTTTTTTAATGCATGAATGTCCCTGGGGAAAAAAATGTCATCTTAAAGGCAGCATATCTTAAAATCTTTACATCAGAGAAATGTAAATGATCTTTATCAGCCTGATACAACCCCATCAGGAAGCTGTGCCTAAAAAGTCAGATTGCCAGCCGAACCTTAGGACATATTTAGATTCACATTTAAACTACCTGTTTAGTACTTTAAAAAAAAAAAAAAAAAAAACTTCTTGATTCAGTGGGTCATGGACACAGGACCTGTGGGAGCGTCCTGTGTCCGGTGCTACATATCCGATCTTTTCTGGTCCGGTTGGTTCAGGTGGGGAAGGCCTCATTGAGTCCTGCTTGTTTTTTACTTTAACTTGCACTTTTTTTTTTTTTGCATTAAAATAATTCCAACAGCTGTGTTTTAAACTTTACAATCCAAAACTTTTTTTTTTCCAGAAATAAGTTTAACAGACTCTAAAACACTTATATTGGTTGGAAAATAAGACACAAGACATGCCTGAATAGTATAGTGTCTATTTTTGCTTGATAGATAGATAGATAGATAGATAGATAAATAGATAGATAGATAGTGGTATGGATGCAGTAGTAAACTTGTTGGCACTTCCTGGCAGGATGGTTAGAGACGGCATTCGTTTGGTGGCTGGCAGCAGCTTGGCGGGGCGGGGGGGGGGGGGGGGGGCGCAGGGAGAAGAGGAAGGGGGGTAGTTGTGGTGGTGGAGGTGGGGGGTCACAGTGGCTCCATTCAGACACTAAGACAACACAGCACAGAATGATAGACTCTTCAGGATTGTTTGTCGCCCACTGGCCGCCCCCCCCACACCCTCCCCACCCCAAACCCCTACCCCCCTACCCCCACCCAGGACCCTCAATGGCACCCTTAACCGCACATGAGAGACTCTCCCAGGTAGCAGAAAGAGAGTGTGTATTTGTGTGTTTGAAGGATGGAGTGGGGTGCTGGAGGTTGGGTTGTATTTTAGAGATAAAGCCTCCTCGTCCTATGGTTGATTGCCCCGCTATAGACACTCAGTCAGTGACTCTGAAAGGCTCCCTCAGACACTGCTGAATAAACTCCACTCTTACGCATCCATACATCACCCTCACCCTCCACCCTTCTCTTCTGGCAGATCCACCCCACTCCCGCTCTTTGAATTTTCCAGGGATTTGAGCACGAACCCTTCTGAAACCCTCCTCCCCGCTAAAGGTTTCCACAAAAAAATTTTCCCAGCGTTTTTATGCTCACAAATGTTCAAGACTTAGTCGGTTGAAATTTGCATTTTGACCACTGAGAGAAAAACACCACTTTTTTTGGGGTACCACAAGGCGCTGTTCGGGTTTATTCAAACCTCGTAGGAGACCTGTATGTTGGATATTTAACATCCTACCTACAGCCCTTATATCTCTTTCCTCCCTACCACTTAAAAATCCCAAACTCTTTAATAATTTAACACCTATATAAAGGTTTGGTATTAGGAGCAACCTGAAGAACTGGCTCCGTTTCTGTTGACACATTGAAGTGACAGATGCTGAAATGCTGATGTTAACTGCTGCACAGCTAACCATTACCCCTGTGGTGGCTCCTGTCAGCAGTTTTCTGCATGGACGAGGAATTCGTTTGACTCGACGGGATCAGCTGACTAGTTTGTCCTACTTTTGGGGGGGCGATGGTGATGTTTATCCTCCAACTGCTGCTGGAAACGGATCTCTCAAGCTTTCTGGAGCTCTTAATCCAAAACCGATCCAACATATGAACCTGGATCCTTTCATACAGGATGGAGTGGATTTTGAAACTCGATGAATCACGACTATGTTAACGGTATAATTTTCAAGATGGAGTAATATATTAAAAACTATGTTATAGAGGCTCACCTGTTGAAATTCCTGTGGCTGATTTTTTTTTAACCCATTCAAGGCTATAAATTTCTATTTTAGGATATTTTGAATTCCGGGAAGAGAAAATGCACAAAAAAAGAAATGACTGTGATACTGACTATAAGAAAGAAAAGTAAAATGCATATTTTTAATTATTGACCAACCTGATCACATGATTTTGAGGAAACACACACACACACCTGATTTACTAATAATATTGATAAACCTTTTTTTTTCTTTAGAAATGATATATACAGTGAGATCCACAGCTTTTGTTAATGGTTGTGTTTGATCTAGTGATTTGGCTGTATCAGCAGGGCAGATTGTTGGTGAGGTTTAGGTCCAAACGTCTGGTTTGGGTTACTGAAACTTTTGTTCCGGTTTGGAAATCTTCACCTTCTTGGTTCTACTCTTGTAAGCCCAAATAGGTTTTAAAGTGTTTAATTAAAATGTCATCTATTGAGGTGTGGTCATGGGCTTTTTTTCTTTTGAATTACGACACAAAAAGATACAATAAAGTTTCTTGTTTTGAATTAAGGTTAGCTGATCCGACATCGAGGAGATTCAGAAGGTCAGACAGTGAATATGAATTACACTTTAACTAATTTTATTTAATGAGCTTTAGGCTACTTAATATCCAACCCAAACATTGTGCTTTTCCTTTTTTAAAAAATGCCATTGACGACTTCCTGCTGATCTGCAAAATATACAAACATGGTGTAGACATGAAAAAAAAAATTACAAAAATGCTGCAAAAGATTCCAGGTTTCATGAGAGAAAGGTTTATACCGTAAATTCCGGACTATAAACCGCTACTTTTTCCCCAGGCTTTGAACCCCGCAGTTTATACAACGATGCGGCTTATCTATAGATTTTTCTTCGCTAAGGGCCATCAGGGGGCGCAGGAGGTGCAAAAACGAGACAGATGCTACAGGTCCATGTAAAGAAGAAGACGCTAGTTTTGGCGGGTGGGTGCTGCTTATAGTCCGGTGCGCTCTATAGTCTGGAAAATACAGTAATTTATAACTGAGCACTAACAAAATTGTAATTACTTTATTTTTAAAGATATTTCTCAATATACTTTGAGGCTGGAATAAACAACCATTTGATAACTGTTGGAAGTATTAATGTCAATCTCTCCACCTCTTCTCAATAGTGACATTCACATCTTTAGAACAACTTTAACACTTGTATAAAACTACATATTTGATTTTGATTGTAATACTAACAACTAAGAACCATGCCAACACGGATTTGTGCCCATTAAGCATTCGTCACGTCGATTAAATCTTGCAGCATGGCTTGGATTTTACCCTAATCCCAAAAATGCAATGAATTTCTTTTTTGTGTGTCTGCATATATTTTAACGGTTAGTACCATGATTAAAACCTTTATCCAAGGTGTATATGTG
>JAOWBL010000018.1:1036548-1053638 GCA_028564865.1 Zenarchopterus dispar | reverse complement strand
AGTCTAATCTCACATATTTTATTAATATCTGACTTCCTAATTCTGCCTAGGAGGACTAAAACCACCAATGTGAAACATGAAAGAACAAGTTTGATAAAAAAAAAAAAGACTAGACAGTGATGGGTGCAGTGTGTGTAGTGTGGTGATCACTGTAGGGTTTGTGTCACGTGTCTTTGTGATGAGATGTGTTATGTTAGGAGACAGTCATGCTAATAAAAGACAAATAGACATAAAGAAAAGGGGCCAAACAGAAAATAGTGTGTGAGTGAGAAAAGGGGGATGTGTTGAAGTCTGGACACATTTCGAAAGTGTGCAGATACATACACAAACATGGATGTCTCTTTAATCTCCTTAATCCCAAAAACGCAATGAATTTCTTACCCACAGCCATCGTGCACTGACTCTACTGGAGATCCATTGGTTGAAGCAGAGATGTAGTTACAGTCCTGGTAATACATGGGACAGTCTGAAATAGCTTAGAGTATCAGGTGGAGCTGCTGCTTTGACCTTTACTGTTGCTCTCATGTGAACCAGAGAAGTCATTGTGGACAAAGTGACAGAGAGGAAAAAATACTTATCCGGTTTATTTTTGGTTCTTCAGCCCGTTTGGCTGAACATTAACGTGAGCTACAAACATGATTTAACTTGTATGTAGTTTTGTTTCAGAGGGCTGTAAATTGTTGGGCTAGACTGGGACATATTTGTCATATTTGCTGCCATTAATAAAGCTCTGACGTGTATCCATGATTACATAAGGAAATGTTACTTTACCACAGGTTCATTTTGTGACCTTATTCAAGTGAAGGTGATCAGAAATACTGATTAAATAGTGTCTTATTCAAAGTAAATTTTTAATCATGATATTTCCTGATCTAACCTCTCAACAGAACTTTGTTCACATAAGCAAATATAATTCCTTATCAGGATGATCTAAGAAGAGTAATAATGTGTTTTTAATATTTCTAATGCCACTCCGTGGCTCATTTTAAGGGACAAATCACAGATTATTTGACAGGAAAACTAAACAGCTTTTGGGGGGGGGGCATAAAGAGTAAAAGTTTTTTATTTTCCTTTTCCTGCTGGAAACGTTTTTCTGCAGTATAAAGCCGGAGACAAAACCGCACGGACGCTTTGAATGCCGCTCAGCTCTCGCTCCTCAATAGTGCCGACTGGTGCAGTGAAGATGAACAAAGTCGATGCGTCCTCAAAGACCTGGGCGGCGAGGACTTTCCACACAGCAGTTTGATTGACAGCGTCTATCACGGGCGATGAACTCAACTTTCCAGTTCCCTCTCCTTTCACTTCAAGTGAGATGGACTTTTAAGGTTTACAGTTAGTGGCTTTATTTGTCTGGCTTTAGATGTTTTTTCCATCTCCGAACCACTGACCTCCCGGTCTCTGTCACGCATTCACATTCCCAACCTTTATATGTAAAGCCAAGTAGCTTTGGGATCTAAATGTCGCCTCCTTATGTTGCAGCCTGGTTTAAGCTTTTCAGATTCGGCGTGAGTGTGGAGGAGCAGCGGTTTTTGCATATTCCTGGTTCCTCTGGGACCTGAGCTCGGGCAGACCCACCTTTGTCTTCACCTCAGGGAGTCCGTTGCTCTGATCAGACCCCCATTTAAACAAGTCAAACAAAACCAGTATTTAGACCAACCGGATAGAGCTTTACGTGCAAGCTGTTACCCTTACTGTGATGGTAAATTCTTATTTTTCAGATTATTCCATTATTTTAATAAACCAAAAAGACTTTATTTGCTTATGTGAAATTTTAAACCAAACTCTGTAAGTGGAAGGTCATTATTTTGTTCATCTGTTTATATTAGGAGGGGAAACAGTTTTTTTTTCTCATTCCAATCGTAATTTTCTTTTTTAATGACTCGCTCACACACTTCAGAGCCTTTTTCAACAATAGATCTAATATAAGCTGCCCTCCAGCCCTCTCCTTCGTTTCTGTTTCAGTCGTACTCCACACTCCTGAGGAACCATGGCTGAATTAGTTTGCTTAGAAACGCAGAAGAGCCTTAATTAAAACTTCATCCTCCGTCCAAATCCCCCTCTCCTCCTCATCCTCCGTCCTACTCCACCGCCGGGTCTCAAACCTGCAGACAGAGAGGGGGGTGAGGGTGGGGTGGGTCGTTGACTTGCACTCAGGAGCTCTCGCTTATTCACCAGGCTCTATAGAGGCCCCCCCTCACACACACCCCATTAGATACAATGACATTGCAAATTAAAGGAATGACTGTCCAAATTAAATCAAGCAAGGCAGCTCCGGGCCGGCGGCGAGGCTCTCGGTTTGAGTTTCGCCCGCCGCCGCCTTCACCCCTCCCTCCCCTCCCTTTACACCCTCGAGTCTCATAAGCGAGAGGTGAGCAGAGGGGGTGAATGGGATTTTCATCCCCGGTCGTCCTTGAGATACAACTTGGTGCTAATTAACTGGTGCTCTTTGTCATCTCCTCTCCAACTTTGAAGGACCTCGGAGGAACTCAATAGATCTTTCTCAATTGGCAACCGTCGCCAACTGTCTCCTGCTCTCATGGACTCTTTGTCTGATTTTTTTTTTCAAAACCGCGACTGAATTGAAAGTGCTTTTTATTAATTAGTCTGTGTGCCATCGATGTCTTTATGATTGTGTTTTAAAAGGAATTAGTTCATTTGTTGTGAATCCTGGTCATTAAAGATGAATTTTCTCTTGAATTGAGAGGTGGAGTGGAGGGAGTGGAGGAGGGCATCTTCAAAGTTGGTGGGTGTATGTCTGGTCTCTTTGCATGTGAATGCAGCCGTGATCCCTGGACTCCAGAGTTGGGCTGTCATTTCTAATCCTTGAAATATTGTCCCGGTTCAATGAATGGTGTAAAACTGGAACATATGTGTCATTATTCTGTAAATCTTTCATTATGCTGCCGTTGCCCATTTGCCTTTTCATCCCAGCCTCTCTTCACAGACCACTCCTCCCAAGCTGCAAATTTCCCATACAACAGTAATTATGTGCAAATAACGTCCTTATTTTTGTAATGTGCAGAAAATTCAGGATCTCATGGTGTATGAATTATTCCCACAGTTTTACTTCAAAAAGATTCATGAGTTTGAGTTTACGCATCAGCTGTAATTTCCCATCAGCCTGCTGGGATCTGGGTGGACACACATCGTAAAACTAACAGGGTTTGAGACCCACACTGTGACACGATTTGGGGTTTTCCCCCCTTGATCGGTCCCACTGTAACATCTCCAGACTGTAAAGATCCATCCATCTGTAGACTCAAAGGCGAGGTGGGAAAACATGTCCATAAATGTTAGCTGGGATCACTTTTTGGCTCTTAGACGAAGTGGAACGAAAAAGGGAAAAAAAAAAAAAACCCACTCCGTGTGTGGCGGGGAAAACAATCGAGCATGTCCTGTAAGTTTCTGAACAAGAACGTAAGAGCATCCTTGACCTGCTTCACACTTTTAAAAGATGACATCTCTTCTTGAGGATTTACTTTGTTTTTTTTCTGAAAGTTTCACATTCCTGCTCCCCCGGCTTGTAGTCTTTGGAGTGGACTCTCTCTCGGGCCTTTGTGCACTTCTTGACCTTCGGTGTCTTATCATTTGGCCCGGCGGAGCAGAGGTCATTCTCCTATAGGTGGCCCCTCCCCCCCGCCCGCTCCCTCCTGCTTTTGTACAAGAGGTTTCTAGGAAGACTCTCCAGCTGAAGATGATATACAAAGTACTTTGGAGAAAGGGCCGAAATCCAGTTTCGAACAACTCGTGAGATGAAAGGGAAAAAGTTGAAGGCTTAGTGGAAGGGGAATCCACCAAAAATAAAAGTTTCTTTTTTTTAATTTGTTTCTAGTTGAACTCCATATCTTGGTCATGAGTTTATCGTATCTTTGTCCATTTGATGAGAAGCATAAAAACACTTCTGCATGTTACTCTCGGATCAGGATGAACGGCCATGTTTCCCTCACTTAAGCTATTTTTTAGTTCAACGGGGCTTCTAAACTCGAGGTGACGAAATAAAGAAGAATAAAAGTGGAAAATGGATTGTAGTGGATGGTGAAAGGAATAGATGAGTGATGGTTTAGAGAAGTGACAAGTGGGAGCTGAGACTCGTGGGGGGGTGGGAGGGGTGGAGCAGAGGTCAGCTCACCTAGAGCCCGTTAGATCCTCATAATGCAACGACGGGATCAATTAAAGACCACAATCGGGCCGAGAAACGGCACAGGCCAGCGGTTCCAAATGGCTGCATGTGACTTTGAGATGCAGGACTTTTCTGCTCCAGGAATTAGACTGGGAACGGCCGGGGGTTGGGGAGATGGGGGGATGAGGGGGTCAGACCACATTATTCTGTTATAACCCAAAGATCCTGACCGCCCATCATGCCTCACAGAGTTTCAACGGGGTAAATGGACCGACCGACCGTCCGCATCCGGGTTGAGGAGAGCTGGAGCGGCGGCTGTCACTTCTTTATCAGCTTCTTCTGAGCTGTTTCACGTCCAGCTGAAATATTTAACGTGTTTTACTTCACCGCTACACATGGAGTACTTTAAAAATCTAAATCCGGCATAAAGAGATGGGAAGAAAAAGTGTTCAGTTTACTTGTCCACATGGAAAAGTTTTATTTCTTTCAGAGGAATGTTTCAATTGAGGTTTCTGTAGTCATTAAACAATTTTCATGTCTTTTTAAAAATGTATTTATTAATTTATTTTTTGGTCAGGTAGTTGGCTAAAAATGTAATAAAGATCAAAAATCACAGGTCTTGGCACAAGTCAAGTCTGGTGAACACAAGTCCACTGAATGTCAAAATATTGCATCAGGATACGCATCTAAAAGGTATTTTTAATGTTTAATTTATTTCAAATGATCATGTGGATTAGAAAAAAACTTCCCAAATTATGCTGCTACAGTAAAAAGCTGAATCTGATTTTGGTTCGTGTCAGTTTTGATTTCTTCTCCACGAATGAAATCCGACCTGTGCTTCAGGATTTTATTTTGAAAAGACCCAACGGGTCAATAAAGAGTTGTTTTAAAATGAAATGACCCACTGCAATGAAGGTGATAAGATTACTGACTTTTTCTGACAAATATAATTTCAGGATTGTATTTTTTTTTATAAAGATGCTGTTAGTCAAAAGTTTTAGATGTAAACAGACTCCCACTTTTCTGACTTCCTTTTCTGCACTGTTTTACAATATAAGTTTTTTTAAAAAAGAATAAAGTTTATGAATTAAGGGAGAATTCATCCAAGTACTGAAGTTAGTTTTAAAAATGTAGGTAATTTAATCTACTTTGCAGTGAGAATGAGCCATGGGACGATTAAGCTGAAGAGGGCTGATTTTAAAATGCTGCATTAAAAAAAAAAAAGTCATTTCAGGAGTTTTTAGCCTAAAGCTGATTCATCAATTTGTGATCTGTATGTTTGATTAATTCGGTTTTTTTTCTCTCTCTCTCTCTTTTCAGGCTGTGAAAACAAGTCCAGTAAGCTTAACGCTGTGTTGTTGTGGATCTTGTTGGGCCCCAGTGCAGGATCCGTGTCCGGCCTGGTTTATGCAGGGCTCTTGTTTTTTTTTTTTTTTTACACGTACACACATGCAAACACACACTTGTGCACCAGGAGCAGCAACTTGCACTGAAAAGATCACTCCCCCCACACCCCTTTATGCAAATGCATCAAAACGCTTGAGTGAGAATTATATATGAATCCAATGAGGCTTTTTCTCTCTTTTAGAAATGCTTAGCCACAAGTAGTGGGAGCCCTCAATGGCGAGCGTCCGCTTCACTCCACGGCCGTGCGCATTATTCAGCTTGACGAGACGCAAACTGACATAAGCACCCCGGCTCACTTTCACCCACGGGCAATCCGATTATATGGCCAACACGGCATCAATGCTGCAGGGCCAACAGGCAGCGAGGTCCGTCAAGCATCCCCTCCTCCACCCAAGCCCCTTCTTTCTCCATTCACACCACCTTCTTCAACGGCCCCGTGGACTACCGCTCACGAGCAAACGTACGTCCTCGGGTCTCACATTAAACACAACGACCCACTCGGACAGAGTTCAGCCCCCCCAGCCACCTAGGGGAGCTTTACCGGAAGCAAACAAACTCGTGGCTTTTTTTTTTTTTTTTTCAAGTCTGAGAGTATTAGTTTCCTCCTCGGTTCGGATTTAAATTGCACATTTCTACACACAAACAAGCATTTTAATGCATTTTTTCACGTGCAGCCGCCTCGTGGCGTCCTGCTGGGACCATACCTGGTGTCTGCAGGTTCTTCTCGAGTCGGATATGAGCAGGAATATCTATATCAAAGCAGTGCCGTGGGTCGGCCTGACCAGCAGAGTCGCCACTGATGTCACAGTGGGCCCCTTTAGCTAAACTGATGTTGACAACCACACAGGCTGGCCTTCTTCTCCGTGCTGCGCGGCGTCGCTTCGGGCCCACTGAAGTGGGTGGGTGTTTACATGACGCTACCCCCAGAAAGACTGCCAGGTGCTCGGTGGGGGTGGCGGAGCGGGGACCCGTCTCGCAAATCGCCCTGGATCCGTGAAACCGATGCAGAGACCAGATTAAACTCGCAGAGAGACACATTTGCAGTTGATTAACCCACGGCCGCTGTGACCAAGTACACGTGGACCTTAGTGCATGTGAATGTGGACTTTTTCAACCACATCAACGCCAAATTATAACCGAAACCGAAGTGCTTGGTTAAAATGACTCATTTGAGGCTTGAACCAGATGCTTTTTCTTTTTTTTTAAAGGCCACAAATAGATGCACGCAAGAAGATCCAGATAAATGACACGCGGAGTTTCCTAGGTCGGTGGGAGATGCTCACCTGTCCACCTCTAAGACCAGGACTCTGCTTCCTCTGCGCCCCTCTGTCTTGTCTGGTATTAATGAGCAATTAACTTTGCATACAAGGTCAGGGACAATGGTGCTGGTTGTCAGATTATGTTAATGCTGTCGGCTGCGGCCGCGCTGAAAGAGGACGGGGAATCCCCGTGAATGGAGTGGGGCCGTGGCCTTTCTCCAAGATGAGAAAATGATATGCAAACTGTACCAACATGCGCTTTAAGAGGATTAGGACACCACTCGACATCCATACTGACAACTGCTAATAAACGAGCAGCGAATGTGGGGGGACGGGGGTGGGGGGTCCCCGTCTGGGTCCAGGACAGCGGTCCTGCTCTCAAATGTTCTGCGTTTATGAAAGTGGAGCTGGTGAGTTCAAGTTTGAACCTCGTTCTGGACGCATGAAAATGCATAGCCTCAATAATGTGATTTTTATGAGTGGGTGGTGGGGGGAGGGGCGGCCGTGGTGAAGATGAGATAAAAAAAAACCCACGATGACAAAAGCTGAACTGAAAGAATTCAGTGTGGGGTTAGCCCAACACAAAAAGAGCCCGGGGTGAAACTAAGAAGTTGAACTCCCACGACCAAGCGAGCAGGAACAGGTGCAACCGTGGATCCATACAGGGCGCTTTGTGCGCCGAAATGGCTCCGGTCCATTTGGGGAAGAGGGAGGGGCCCATGTTTAATACAAAGTTAATATCGATTTAATGCTTGTCACCGCTCCCCTGAATCTCTGCGCCATCGCTAATTCGCTCAGAGCTTTTTTTTTTTTTTTTTTTTTTTTTGCGCCAGATGCTGCGGGGACCTTCGGCCCTGCGGCGAGCCGAGGTGAACCCACGGGCAAAACACCCCAAGTGAGAGCCGCCGCCGAGGGTGAAGCTCAAGTCGCCGACCGAACCCACTGAAATAGATGTTTGGTTAAGTGCACATGGCAGGAGTAAGGGGCCCGCCGCGGCTCCATCTCAAACATCATAATGCACCGTGAGAGAAAGTCTGGCGTGTCTTCGTGGAGGTGGCAGGAGTGTTCAGAAAATCCCTCTGAGCGCCTCAGATCGCGAGATTATCCAAATGCATAAACAGCACAACATCACAACAGCGTTTTGATGTTGCTGACTCAGCAGATGCTGCTTTTCAATAGTTTATGTGGCCAAAACGCTGCAGCGTAATTTATTCCACAATAACAGTTTGATACATTTAGTAAATCCAATAAAAACACGTTAAAAAGGACCGTGAAACAACTCCACGTAAGTATAGAAATATCCCATAATGTGGGCAATTGACCTCTATCTCATATTCTTTCTTCTTCTCTTTTTTTAAATTACTGATTGGCTCAGGACACTCGTGAACGTAAAAGATTATTATCATTACTATTAAATATTGATCAAAAACAAAAGAGTGGCATATAAGCCGAGTTATCACCCCGTGGGACTTGGGTGGAGGCTGAACGGCGGGGCTGAGATGGATGGATGGAGCGCTTGTTGTGTGTGAGGCTGCAACCAGTCAGCACAATCTGTTCAGCCCCGTCACAGAAAACACAAGGAGTTCCCGTGGCTCGATTCGCCCACGTCACTGATAAATAATGAGAGAATAATAAACAGTCAACCACCTGTCGGACCCGCCGCACAATGAGACGGCCCATTGAGAGCCTCTCATGCGTGGGTAACATATTTACTCAATCCCCTCTCACTTAACGAAGCAGAAAGACATCCACGACAATGGTTAAGTTCATCTATTTGGTAAACTCACGCAGAAAATTCCTAAAAAGAAAAAAAAATCGCGCACGTTTTGAGGAATAAGTTTGAAAAGTTGCAGCGCGCGTCAACCCACGTCAGTCGTTTTTGGCGCATTTCAAGATGTTTTGCGTGAAAGTGTTGGCCTTGGAGTTAAAAGTCATTTCTCAGAAACGAGACGACGTGACACGCGAGCATGTCACGCGACGTGATTCGGCGAGACGTGCACGTTTTTTTTCCACGCACCTGCTAAATTCTTCTGTCGGTTTATATGACAGACTGATTATTATTAATCCTGTTCCTGCGGGGATATTATCACTCCACGGCCAAACAGCTGATTCCTGCAGGGAAAGTGTTCGTTTAAACTTTTGACAACTTTTAACAGATTAGCGCGTCACGTTAAGATTTTAGTAATAATTTATCATCCGTGGGTAAGGAGAAATGTATTTTAGCCATTTTGGGCTGATCTTACGAAAGTCAAAGACAAGAGAATATGATGTTGATTTGATGGTGACGTATCAGAGATGCGCTTTAATTCACCAGCAGCCGGTCGCGTTTTCTTTTTTCTTTTTTTTTAAAAACTCGGCCTGGTAAAGGAGCGTGGACGTGGCAAGCTTGCAAAGCTGGTAGAAATTCGTCTCGGTCAGCCAGAGCAGCCCATGCTTCCTGCTAACCATCTGCTTACGTCCCCAACAAAAGGGGGATTTCGGGCAGCTAAGTAAAGGAATATGGGCTCATAAAAAAGCTTTGAAGGTCTCGTTACTGATTGAAGGTGCGCGATGCGCGGCCGGGACGCTGCGTAAAACGCCTGTTCGCGCGCCTCTCTGCGCTCCGGGAGAGGACGCGCCCGTGACGAGCGCTGACTCTCCGTGAAGGATCATTTCACGGAGGCGTTCCCTTTTAATTACCGGATTGTGGTCAGTTTAGATTTGACTGGTTCAGAATGCACTTATACGGACTCGAACTGATCCTAAATGATAGAAATGAACGTTTTACTGGCGTGGGGGGAAAGCTCCACGAATAACGCATGCATGAGCGTAACTTGAAGGGGCCCACGTTTTTCTCACTTTCACCAACTTAAAAGTCTTCCAAAAGTTTTTAAAAAAACTAAACTTTTATTTTGAAATTAAATATTTGTCCATTTTAATGTTGCGAGGAAATTAGTCTCCTCATCTCATCGGAAGTGTTTTTATTTTAAAGTGGAAAAATTGTAAAGGTGGAAAAAGTCATTTGTAAGCTGCAGAAATGAAGTTGGTTTAGAAATCTTAAAAGAAAAGAAATCCTCCAACTTTTCCCAGTTATTTTATTGTATTTGAAGTGTGGAACTAAAACAGCTTCTGCGGCTGATCTGCGGCCCGTTTTCGCCTCATTGCCCGGCGTTAACGCGTTTTCAGGGCAAAGCTGACAGAACACGACGATCAGGCTCCAAGTCGCTTTAATGCGAGTTTTATGTGGGGCTCTCAGTGTCCGCTCATATGAATGCGTTTTAAATCAAATCACAGATGCACTTTTATTCAGTTGGTTAAAATAGCAGAACAAAACCGTCTTTAGAAATAAAGCTTTTCTTATTCCACTGGGCCTTTTTTTTTTTTTTTTTTTTTTTTTTTGGAAGGACGGGAGAGAAAAAGGCCGAGGGGGCGCCTCCTCCGCAGCTGAGGGTGACAGTTAGTTCATGGTTAACAGGATCAGGAGCGCACGGCCCGGGCCGCACACTTCTCCTGTGTGCGCGCCCCGAGCTGCGGCTGAGGGAGCGCTTTGAATAAAGCCTGCGCGAAAAGAGTGATATTTAACACATCTGTTAAAGCGTTTTGATAGCAGAAATCCCTTTAAGACATTATTCCATGACGACGGCCAGATTGAGTGTTGAGAATCCTATGAAACCCTAAAACTGATTTACATAAGAGATGCTGCCAATCCCTGCAACTAATGGGTTAAATATAGACTACTTAAAAAATGTATAAATAGACCCCTTTTAGTTTCATTATTTTAAAATGTTTACAATATGTTTTTTTTTAATTGTAAGAATTCTTAGTGTTTGTCTTTGTGGTGCTCAAAAAGAAATCAAAAATGTTGCATAGGAGAACCCTGAAAAGAGAAAGTATCTTTGTCTGGCCATTAAAAGTCCCATTCTAAGGCCTGAATCAAAGATTGCTCTTTAATTAGGCTGATTGCCTCTGCCAGACAAAACCAATCCAAAGGAAACTGGTCAACGTGCAAAATTGATGACTAAGGCTCCTTTGTGCTCTTTACATTGAGTACTGCTTGCTTATGAAGTCTAATGCAATCATAAATTCCCCCCTCTGGCCAATCAGCGGGCCGGGGGACGCGGCGTGAAAGGGACCCATGTGGAGAACTTTGTTGAGCTCCATTGTTGAGGCTGTCAGGCCTGCGACGAGAGCCGGGGGGGCTGCCTGCTATAAAACTCACGTCCCCCGAGCGAGGAAGCCAGAGTAAAGCGGCGATTCACGCGACAGATCCACTTGACGCACGGAGAAGACGACTTCTGAGTTCGCGCGGTGTGTGGGTTGGTTTTTTTTTTTTCCTTCCAAGTCGGGACCATGATGATCCCAAGCGTCATCTCGCCTTCCGCCCTCTACCCGGGGCTGTACCGCCCCGCCGCGGCCCTGCCGCTCCACCAGACGGTGCCGTCCGCCTTCCCGACCCACTCCAGCTTCCTCGTGGAGGACCTGCTCCGGATAAGCCGCCCCGCTGCCTTCATTAGCCGGACTGTCCCGTCAGCGAGCGCGTCCCTGCCCACGGTGACCACCACCCTGTCCTTCAACGGCGCGGAGCGCGCGCTGGCCGCCACCGCGGTGACGCGCGAGTCGTGCCCGTCCAAAACGTCGCTGCCAAGCAGCAAGGACCCGAGTTTTCTCAAGTTTGGAGTGAGCGCCATCCTGGCACCGTCACCAAAGACTGGTGAGTAGGCAGACGTCACAGTGTTCGCCTTCTGACCATGGTGATTTTTGTCCTCATCCGTGACTGACGTTTCCTCCACAGCGTCCTCTCCTCCCACAGTCCACAGCCTGCACACCAAGACATTTCCCGTTCCCTGCTTTGACGGGACCTTTCACCCAATATTCAGGACACCTTATTTACCAGGTAGGTGCCACTTTAAGCGCGTGTTTTACCGTCTTCAGAAATCCGCGCGCGCTGACTGAGTATAAACGTCAGTCCACGTCACTCCTGTCATATTTACATTAAAAAAAAAAAAAAACTGTGGACAAATAGCCAGAAAAGAAGAAATCTCTGTCTTCCTAATGGGGACCGCAGACTCTGGCTCCTGTCAGGGCCAACCCACCCACCCCCTAATTAACCAATTATCCCAAATCGTCACGGTCTAAATTTGAGGCGGGGTGGCGAGTTATAGTCCTCCTCGCTTCCCACTGGGGGCGTTTTGGCATTTCCTTGGCCCCGCGTTTTCCCACAGCGCTCGGGGGGCCACCGGGCCGCTGCGGCGGCAACAAAGCCCTCAGTACCGTGACCAATTTGGTCAGCTCCCACCGGGCGAACCACCCACGCACCCAGGAGAGTGACTTTTACCAGGCGGGCGAAAGGCGTGAACCAGTCATGCACTAATTTCCCTATTAGGCGCCATTGAGAGAGTTCAATATTCTCACAAGACCACATAGCGCGTCCACGTCACGGATTCTGTCACGGATTCTGCTGCGGCCGCAGTGAGGCGGGAGTCGAGCCGGAGAACCGGAATCCTGCACTCGTGGGTTCAAAAGTAAAGCGAAGTGTTGCGGTCCCAGCCGTGGGAGACCTCTTCCCCCCCATCGGATAGGTTACCACTGACCCCCCAGTCCTCGGGCTGCCCGTGTCTTAAACGTTTCCCCCATTCTCAAACCGGGCCAATCAAGGAGTGGAGATAAAGAATAATCCCTTAGAAAAGTCTATAAAGTCGCTAGTCCGGGCTTTCATTCAGACAAATCAGAAAGGAGATGGAGTCTTTTCATAAGCTCGGCTGAATGCCCGAACAAAACAACTCCAGCGTCCTGAATAGCTTTTCGTGTTCATTTAATGAAAATGATTTGAGGGCACGAAAGGGAAAAAAAAAAAATGCGCCATTCCCCTCCACTCTGCGCTCCCCCCGCCGGGCATCAGTATTCTGGTATGCAGTTGTGTTTAGTTTGAAAGTGTAAATCTCCTTTTGTTGCTATAATATATGGCCTTCGCCGCCTGTCCAGAGTCCTTTCTGCGTTAGTTCATTACTACACAATTACCGTTCACGGTTTATTAACTCCTCTGTCCGCCCTCGCAGGGCTCCTTAAAGGATATGCTACCTCTTTACCATACCAATGCGCTCCAGGACCAGCCAATGTGCTAATTAGTCACCTCGTGCCATTTCACTCCAAACTAGACGTATTGCTCAGTCCCAAAACAGGAAAACTGCGCTCTTTAAGAGGAATCCTTGTATTCATGTCATCTTTCTCAAGTCCACGCCTTCCTTAAGAAATGTGGTAATGAATTTTTCTAAAGGTGGGGTTTTAAAGATGAAGTGCCGTCTGACTTCTCCGGTGTTTTTGCGTTGCAGCCTCTTCCTCCGTGGTTCCCATCCCGGGGACTTTTTCGTGGCCTCTGGCCGCCAGAGGGAAACCCCGCCGGGGGATGCTGAGGAGGGCGGTGTTCTCCGACGTGCAGCGCAAAGCTTTGGAGAAGATGTTCCAGAAGCAGAAATACATCAGCAAGCCAGACAGGAAGAAACTGGCTTCTAAACTGGGCCTGAAGGACTCGCAGGTACTACTCCACCTGAAGTTTTTCACAAATCTGCATCGTGCGTAATTTGTGCGTAAAGGCGCCGTTGCGCATGGTTTTGTGCGGAGAATGGAGATCCTCATACTCACCGTCTCCTCCCGATCCTACAGGTGAAAATCTGGTTTCAGAACCGGCGGATGAAGTGGAGGAACTCCAAGGAAAGGGAGCTGCTGTCGTCCGGCGGGTGCCGCGAGCAGACGCTGCCCACGAAAGCCAACCCGCACCCGGACCTGAGCGACGTGGGCAAGAAGTCCTCGGCCGAGTATGAAGAGGAAGAGGAGGATGAAGAGGAGTTCGGGAGAGAGAGGAGGAGGGCGGCAGAGTCCAGCATCTCCTCACCTTCTCTCTCCAGTAAGCACTCGGACTTCTCAGAGTCAGACGAAGAAGAAATAACAGTATCTTAACTTATTTTGTTAAGCAAATGCAGAGTTTTACCACGATCCTTTTTTTTTTTTTTTTTCTCCCCCTGGCACTATGACCAGATTTATAAGAACCTACTGCCCCGGAACCAGATTCCACAACTTTCACTTAAATGTTCTGCTTCATCCGTGGCCGTGGGCGGATTCTGCTTCTGAGACACAGTTTGCTGTTTTGCACAGCTTTGTTCAGTTGTACAGTATTTTGTACAATTTTTGTATGGAAATTTTATGCCAAGAATATTACTTTTGCCTCGACATTGAATAGAGTCGTTTATTGGAAAAAAAAGTAGCTTATTTCGTTAATTTATATGAATTTGTTTAAAAAGTATGTTGTATTATGTGCTGTATATATGTTGATTTCACACTTTTTGTACAAGAAACCAAATAAAATTGTAAACAATGCAAAAATCAAGTGTGTGTTTAAAAAATGAAACTAGGAAAATGCAGTCATAAATAATTTTTATTGACGGACAATAACTTAAGACTACAGTGATATCAGGTTTGATTCTGAGCCATGGACAAACTGCATCAATCTGCTCTGACTTTGTAAAGACTGTACACAAAATACTCCTTTTTCAAGTATTGTACCAAATCTTCTAGAAAAAGTCATCAAAATGCTGAAAGATTATCAACTATTTACAAAGATATGTTACATATAAAAAAATGTACATGGCTAAGAAGGCTAAACATTCATTAAGTTTGTGAGTAATAAAAGGACAGGCTAGTAAAAGGCTTCATCATCATCTTCATCATCCACCTGCTGCATCTCAGAGCAGGCTTCACAAACAGACTCACACTCGTTGTGCTTGAAGAGACAGTAGCAGGACAGAGTTTATGAAAAAAAACAACATTGAGCACAAATCTGGCACCGTGCTGAGCGTTTCCAGGCAGTGATGAAAACTGCTGATGCAGACGTTCAGCCGTTGGCTTCATTCTGGAGACGTGAATGGATGTTGCATAGGATAGGTGACGAAAAAACAAAACAAACCGAAAAAAAAAACGGTTGACAGCGATGGACCGCGTCTCACAGGCCAGAAACTCGTACCTGTCCCTCCCTGAAGGTGGGCTGGGAGCCTCGAAACACAGAAAAAAAAAGTACCGTATTTTTAACGTCACGGAAAAGTCCAACTCTCGTCTTTCCACCGCCGGTACCTTTACGACTTTAACCCCTCGTTTGTGACGTCACCATAAACAAAGCAGCTTGTGTCCTTGTATGTTGGGAGTTTTAACCCCGTCATCTCGGGTGGGGGAGGGGGAGGCGCACAATTAAAAGACGAGGTATCAAATCAACACACCTTGAGCTTGGGCTTTCCAGCACCGCATCGAAGTATTTACAGTCCTCTCAGTACCGGGTCACACCTCCAAACGACTCGATCTGAGAGCCAAAGCTTCCCACTGGCCCTCACGGCGTCGGTGACCCACGTGGCGAGAGGTCACCCGAGGTCGCCCGAGGACTCGGAGCCCTGCTAAGTTTACAGCCGCTTAGACAAATAAATAATCCGCTAACGCACATAGTCTGTTATAAAAAGAATAAGGCATTGTTTATTTGATTTATTTATATATAATTTTTTCTTTGTAGAAATGAGTCAAGCACCAAAATACTTGTGCTACAACAGCCTGCGTGGGCTCACGTGCACAGCGAGCTCGGAGGATTATTGAGGACGTGGATGAGGCGAGTCTTTTTAAAAAAAAAACAAAAAAACCCCCATCTAAACGCTGAGGTTAAATGGATAAATCTCGAAGTCTTCCTCTCTGTTCTTGAGTAAACTGGACTTTTAAACACAAGAGATGTGCTGGATAAGAACCCTGTCGTGTTTTTTTTTTTTAGTAGGCCCGACCAGGCGGGTATCCAGTCAATGAAACATGTTTGGAACAAGTGACTTCGGCGGGGATATTACTGGTGATAACGAAGTTAAAAAGCATATTTTGTTTTTCTTATTTACCAGCTGTGAAAGTGTGAAAAACTGTGTGGAAGTTGTGCAGCTAGAAAGACCTGCCGGCTGGAAGTACTCGTGGTGGCCAGGTTTTGGTTATATGGTGTTGTGGGAATTCTGGGATGGATCCTTTTTTTTTAATTCCCCTGGATAAATAAGTTATGATAGACAAGAGTTGGTGACAATGAAATGCTGTGGGAACTTTACTTTAGGTCAGGAGGAGACGTGGACACCCCCCACACACCCCACCAGCAGCAGGTGGTTCTCCGAAGCTCCGGAGATGAGGGCCTCTATCGCCATCTGCAGGCCGCTCTGGTGCACTGAAATCAGGCGGGACGAAGGGGGTCTCGGTCTGACTTGGCTGGTGCTGAAGTTCACCCACAGCTGGTGACGATAATGTCGCCTCGGCAACGCGGGCAGGCTGAAAAAGATGCCTGCCAGGCAGGAAGCCTCGGGCCACAGCGGTGGGAAGAAAAAAAAGAAAAAAAGCAGTGTGGCAGGAATTCTGGCCGCCTGCTTGCTGAATGCAGTTTTTGGGTTACCGGCACCCAGCTGAAGGTGGCTGCATTTTCTGGCGAGAACTTCCACAGGCTACAGAGAGCGCTCACAATGAGAACGGCGAAGAAACTCCTGGAAGGGATCACAAGGTGGACTCCAGCGACGAATCGAGGATGTCGTCTTGGTGACTGTTGCTGTTGGAGTCGCTGTCGTAGCTCTGCGGGCTCGACGACGTCGCAGCTTCCTTCAGGCGCATCAGCATGCTCATCTGTCGGCAGAAATAGATTTTACTCAAACGTTTGCATATAAAAATATAAGTTTGTTTTTTTTTCCCCCCCTCACCAGTGGGTCTGCGTCACTGTCGCTCTGAGCCAGCTCCTTCCTGACTCCTTCTCTCGGGGCGGAGTAGCCGTCAAACCCCACGTCCTCCGGGCGAAGCTGGAGCAGCGGAGGCCAGTCACCCGGAGGTGGAGATGATGACCACGGGTACGTGTCAATCACCCAGGCCGCCGGGTCCTCCCACGCAGCCCTGCGGCCGTACAGCTGCAGAAAGAGAGAAAAAAAACGTATGAAGTGAGAGTTGGTTAAATTCTTACCAGGTTCAGTTTTACTGGCTCACAGAGATCAAACTGGACTATATTTGATTGCTGGTGGAGAGAAATGAGGTGTGTTGTCGCTCACTGGCGCATCACGAAACTACATGTTGGTTGTAGTTCCTCACGTGATTCCCCACCAGCCTAGCGTCAGCCATTCAACATAATTCCCACAATTCCTCAGTGATTTAATAAAAACACAGTATTTTCTGGGCTATAAGCCGCTACTTTTTCCTCACGTTTTGAACCCTGCCGCTTATACAACGATGCGGCTTATCTATAGATTTTTCTTCGCTAACGGCCATCAGGGGGCGCAGGAGGTGCAAAAACG
>JAOWBL010000018.1:981055-1002318 GCA_028564865.1 Zenarchopterus dispar | reverse complement strand
TATAGTTTATGGGCTTTATTTTTGTGAAATGAATGATGAAATGTTTGTTTTTCTGTTTTTACAGAGAACACACACACATACACACAGTATGATTAAAAGAGGGGGTACTAACTTTTGAACACGGCTGTTCTTATCAGGGTATTAAATGATTGTTTTTGCTGAAGATACTTGTTCATGACTCTTGTTATATTTTTGTTTTAATTCAGACTTCCAGTATGAGTAAATACTGCCCAGTTTCTAAAATCTTCTGTATTTATTCTAATATTTGAAGTTCAATCATTGCCTTTGAAAGTTCTGCAGCACATATTGTATTTGTTCAGTTGGGCTTGATGCTTACCACATTGTGAAATAGGATTTTTGGATCAATAAGCAAAACTATCCAAAATATTTTTGTCAATTCTGAGGCATTTTCCTTTCTCTTTCTCCATTTTAATGGCTTCCTTTCTTAACACCTTTTACTGTGATTAGCTAAGCAAGAAAATGTTTTTTTTTACTCAGACAATTACAGTCTTTCTGCTAATCAGGCGGAGGAACATTTTGGTTTTGTGTCTGGTAGTTATGTGCACTTTTCTTATGCATACTCAGTGCATATAACCATTGCTGAAAGCAAGCAGTGTTGCTGCCACTGTCATTGGAGGAAGCTCAATGTCAAGAACATAAAAAGAACTTGTGTTGGTCAAGAGAAGTTGGTATTTTGGACAGATATAGGCAAAAACTTAGAGAAGAGTGATGTGATACAGTATGGGGTATTGTACTGGAATATGATTTCACTCACACACACACACACACACACACACACACACACACACACACACACACACGCACACATATATATATATATATATATATATATATATATATATATATATATATATGAGAGACAGATAGTATCTAAATGACAAGAAATATGTACAGGCCCTTTTTTAGCAAAAAAGAAACTGCTACCAAGATCTTAGCTGCCCTTCGTCTTTTTTTTATCAAATTTATCCATATTTTTGTTCCACTCTCTGAGATACAAATGTAAAATCAAGGAATCAGGTTCTTAAATCCAAATGTAAAAGACTCTTAATTCCTATTTGAATTATTATTTTTAGTTAAAGACCTCAGGTTGTCGGTTCAGTGCCTTGCTCAGGGACACTTCTGATCGGAGCTCCGGCTGTCCCCAACAAACACAAAAACAAGTACGTTCACACACATCAGCTGTTTCTGACATCTGAAGCGACAGTTATCACGGTGTCATCTTGAAGTACTGATGAATCAGCAGAAAAACGTCTTTTGAAAAAGGAAAAAAAAAAATCGATTTGACACTGTAATGGTTTTCATAAGAAACGTGATGTAAGAGCAAACTTCTAACACACAACATTCATCGCTTTGCACATCATCTAATTAAGTCAGCGTTTATCCAGATTATTAAACAACCAGGCTCCTTGTTTAGTCATTTTTCATTAGGCTCTCCATTTTTACTTCATTTTTAGTTCCTTTCATGTCCTAATTGGGGAGAGGAACCTCTTCTCTCTCTCTCTCCCTGTTTAGCATTTAGCGAGAACAGTCTAAACAAAGCAGCCATTAGGAAGTGATTTGGGCCCAATTAGACGTGCCAGTCGTTAGCGATTGGCAAAGTGGGTCAGGTTGTGAGTTTCTGGCCCGCTATTGGACGCATCTGAATGAGAGGGGAACCTGCTGTGTTTATGGAGCAGGCAGGGAGAATAAAAGGGGGGACACCAAGTCCAGGTTCGGGAAGAGCGAAGCTTTGATGAAAGCCAGCGGGACTGGGTCGGCTTGGATTTGGTGTCAGCGCTGGTACCGGAGAGGCTGTGGACAGTGGGTCAGCTGGTCGCTGACGTGACTGGACCCGCTGACCGGGAATGTCACGCTCCAGTTAGGGTGCCTCAGACCACAGAAAGGACTCGACGTGTTGAATCCCACGACGTGGACTTGAAAGAAACACGAGAGGGTTCGGGTGCCTAAAAACATAAATCTGCTCCAGACGGAACATCAGAGCTGGTCCACTTTTATAAGATTTTACACTCTTTCAAAATCCAGGTTTCAGTTTTCACCACAAAACACAGGAAACAGTTTCCCTTCAAAATAAACAAATGGGGCCCCAGAACGGGTTAGAAACCGGTGACCCTGTCCAGCCCTCGGGCCACATCCTGGAAACCAGCCACTCAGTGGCATTAGCTGGACCTGAGCGCTTCAGGAAACATGTTGAAAGAATTTAAACGTCTGACTTAAATGTTTGATTACCGCAGTCATTATAGTCGGAAAACTTCGGGACCACCCTTCTACTTCCTGTCTGTCAGAAAATCCTGCCTCACTCTCCGTTTCTGTCTCAAGGCGTCCTGATGACTTCAAGAAAACCAGCTGGATTGAACTTGAAGGGTTTTTTTTTATTTTTTTACCACTGCTCATAGGTCTATGTTTTCTCTTAAAAAAAAAAAAAAAAAAAAAGAAGAAAAAAGAAAGTTAACATATTTCTCCTAATTAACGCGCCGGGGCGGGTAGCAAATTACCGGCAGAGCGCGTCTATTAAAGACCTAATTATGCAAGTTGTTCAACGCTAGGCTTTAAAACAATAAGGTGTCAAAAAAAATGTCTAACATACACAAATTACAAATAAAACTACAAAAATATTGCTAATTTATATGTACATGCAACAAAATTCATTCACATTAAAGAATTAACTTTCTTATCAGCACTTTCTTTCAATATATACATACGGATAATAAAAAAAAGAGGACTGAAAAATAAAAGTCTTTACTCCACAGCTTGCAAATATCAACAAAACTTCATAAATCTGCTCCTGCCTATTATACATTATACTGGCCGGTAGCACGTTGTAATCGTGCACTCTTGTTGACGTCATGTATAACGTCAGCTCCTCTCCGCAAAATAAACAAAGCGGTGTTAAACGTGCCTTTTTAACTCCGCTCTTTCCACAGTTCCTCGTGGTAAATTTAAATGTTTAATCAATTAAATACTTCATAAGATTACGAAAAAATTGAGCAAGGTGTCTGTCTCTGCAAACCATAACTCTTGATTGTAACTGTGATTCATTTTTTTTTATCATAACTGGCATGAAAATAATAGCTGCACCCTAGCCTTGTGGGTGGGGGCGCGTTAATAAGGAGAAATAATGTAGTTTAAAAAAACTCATCTGAGTGTGTTTAAGTCTAAGCGTCCATGTTTTTGGTAGATCTGCTCTATCCTTCAGCTGGAATAAATGAAGCAAATACAATCTGCAGAGCTCTGCAACACGCACACACATGCACGTGCACACGGACGTAAACAAGCAGTAAATGTAATAAAGGTAGTGTCTGCTGACACCGTTTAGACACGAGTGGTCCAATGTCTCTCGGGGTTGCTGTGGTCACGAGATGCCACGCTCTCTGAGGACCAGTTTTTTTTGTTTTTGTTTTTTTTTTTTAGATTTACCGAGCTCCTAAACTCCGCGGCTGCAGGTGCTCGTGGACCCATCCGGCTCTGATCTCCGAGGCCTCCTCTCCCTCTCGCTCCTCAGTCATTGTGCTCCAGAAAGCGGGAGGGACAGCCGGCTTTTGTGCGAGCGCTGAAACTTTTCTTTTCTTTTTTTTTTTTTTAAAGGTTCTCCACATGAATACACTCGAACAGTGACGCTCCGGCTCATCAGAAGGCTATTCATTCAAGCGCAAGCGGGATGCACGCACGCACGCACGCATGCACACAGGTGCCCCCTCTGCATCGGACACCCACATTGTGTCACCTTCCATTAACGGTGAGCAGCAGAGAAGATCACGTGACCAGAGCCGCCCGCTGGTCACGTGACTTTATTCTGGCGTGGCAGCCGCTGACGCGGAGCGGCTCCGGCGCGACAATAGGGGATGCAGGTGTCTCTGCCAGCATCCGAACCTGAACTGACCGTGCAGCACGCGCTTCAAATACGAACTAACGACGAACCAGCACCATCAGACGTTTAAAGATAGTTAGTGAGCAAAAACAGGAGGGAATAAAATCAAAGTTTTTATCCATACTTTCAAAAGCCTAATGTAACAGTTTGCAGCTTACCAATCAAAATGATTAAATGTAGTATTTCCATCAGAATCAACATGAAACTGGCAAACTTGTCCAATTCTATCACATTTCCAGAAGTTTCAAGCAAATCTCATAAAAGATTTAAAATTGTAATTTAGTGACCTGGGTGGAAGCTGACAAACCTCATGAGTGCTGCGAGTCTCCTGGAGGGTCAGAGAAAGGAGTGAAGGAAAAGAGGTGGAGGACAGGAGAGGAGAGAAGAATCCCAAGTTAAGGCCTGCCATCCAGAGGGGGAGGAGTCAGGCAGGGGGAGGGGCCACACAGGGGGAGAGGCCACACAGGGGGAGGGGCTTGGACATAACAGGGAGCTGAAGAGAGTGGGGGTCACCAGGGATTCTCATCCTACCTGCTGCCCAAACACAATTTACATCATATCTATACATTTATATGCACTTTATACTGATAATTGTTTTAGACTAAAATAATCTTATTTTTACAGCTTTTATTTATTTTTGAAACTTTGCTGCCTTGTTTTGTCAGACTGAACGTGAGCAGGTGATCGGTATCAGCTGCTTCATTCATCAGCTGTTTTACGTAGCAGGAGATGTCCTTTTTTTAAAATTTTTTTTTTAAAACAGCTATCTGACATTTCTTACAGTCATTTTCAAACTTTAGACCTTACACATGCACAAACCCCAGATAGGTCCACAAATGTCCCCACGTCCACTGGAGAACAACTAGCTCACGGTGCTTGCAAGTGTACTGGGCTTGTTTTTGGATCAGAAGACCAACACCGAGTTAAACTTGTGAGAACACAGATCTGCAAACTCACGGCAGACAGAAGAACCACTCATCATTCGCTTTCAGTAAACACACGCAAACTCCAACACTTTGTGTAATTTATGGATTGCTTAAATGACGGCAGAGCTATAAATAATACAGGAAAATAAAATAAACTGTCCTGCAGCGTGACTGTGATTTAATGTAATAAAAGATTTTTTTTAAATCATCTGGTCCTCGCCACGTGCAACCTCAGATGAACCGCTCCACATATTATATTGTGTTATTTATTTAAAGATGGTAAGATAAAATACTGAAGTAGCTTGTTAAAAAGCCAGGAGGGGTTAGGACCATTTCCAAACAGTTCAGTCCTTTTTTTTTTCCTGTGACAAGTAAGTGAAAAACATTAAAGACAGTTGTCAAGTTTCCCTGGAGTAGATGTACCACCAGAAAAATTGCCCAAAAAAAAAAAAAAAGAGTCTACGTTGCCATGTTTGGCAGAAATGAAGCAAAAACCGCCTCATTCCCTCTGTGAAGCACGGCGGTGGAGGGGTGATGGTTTGAGCACCTGTGAGTCGCTGAACCGACCTTTACAGAGTCGACGGTGATGTCATCTGACCGCTAAAGATGGGTAACTACAGCTTTTGTGTGTTCAGAGAAAATCCTGAAAGTTGGAGCATCATCTGGGGTTGGATGAGCGAAAACTGTCCTGGATGAACTGTCGAGCTAGAAAAGTCAAGATTCAGCGACGACAAAATGCACAAGAAAAGCAAGAGCTGAGGTCACAATAAAAATCTGCCATAAATACAGATATTATTACAAAATTAAACTAGGACTTCTAAAAACCTGAGATTCAGCAGAATATCATGTAAATTAAAGTGTTGTACATTTGTGCAAAATGGGTGTTATGTAGAAAAATATTCAGCTATGAAAAAAGCTGGAAGCCTATAAATATGATCATTTTTGCAACTGTGAATTTATAATAAAGATAATTTCAGCAATCCTGAAAATCTGTGACATAAACTGTTTCAGAATGAGGATTATATCTGCCGTTTCGCATTCACTTTGACTCAAATATCACCTCATCAACTTCTCATCATCAGCAACATTTAACTTATTTTTTAAAATGCCTGGATACTATTTAAAAATCAAAAATGCAAGCGTAAATGAGCTAAATCATGGTTCTGAAAGAGATCACTGAACGCCGTTTCTCTTCAGCAACCTAAACGAGGGTAACTTTTTCTTTTTTTTTTTCTTTCTTTTTTTTAAAATTCAGCATGTTGTGATTATTATTTTCTCGGGGATTAAGGAGATATAAGAGCCAATAATCATAATATCTGGATTTAAAGAGAAATCAGACAGTAGACTAACTTCAGTATCCCAAAACTTAAAATTAGTAAAAGGATGTTGAGAATCATTAGATACAAAAAAAACAATAATAAAAAATAATAAATAAAATAAATTAAAAAATTAAAAAAGAGAATCATGAGATACAAAAAATAAAAATAATAAATAATAAATAAAATATTTTTTTTAAATTAAAAAAGAGAATCATGAGATACAAAAAATAAAATAAAAAAGTTTAAAAACTAAAAAAAAAGAGAATCACGAGATACAAAAAATAAAATTTTTTTTTTTAATTTTGAAAAAATTAAAATAAAAAGGAGAATGAGGAGATGCATCCACTCTATGTATTAAATTCATAATTAGTTAGCTGTAAGTATTATTTTACATTAAAGAGACTCAAAGTACTTCAGCACGCAGATTTGCATTCTGAAGTTTGTTTCTTTCTTGGTCTCAAAGCAACTGAGGAAACGTGATTAAAAACTACAAAAAAAAAAAAAACAGAACATCAAATATTTTTATTCCGTTTGAAAATGATCTGAAACCACTGGGTTCTCCGGGGTTACCGTCTCTTTGCTTTCTCTCTATTTCCCAGTCAAACACACACACTTCAGAGTTTCAGTCTTCCCGTCGCCCCGGCTGGAACCTGAGTGTGCCGTGCGTGCCCATGCGTGCACGTGTACCTTTGCTCAGGTGTGGGTTGGCTTTGGTCTTGTCACTGAAGCCCTGGCTGCGTCTGTTTCCAGCCGCGCCGACCGAGCCTCTTTGGAGGACATCGCCGCCGCCGCCGGTGGACACCCTCGACGTGGGACCAGGTAGTCTGGTGGAGGGAAAAGAAGGTGGGGGGGTAAATAGACCAAACATTCAGTTTGTTTATGACGGTTTAAGACAAATCTGTTATCAACGTTCTTCCCATGTTTAAAGCTGGCTTCGTTTCCCACAATGCAGCGGTGTCGTTTGTGACCTCACTTCTGATTTGTGCACAGTCAGCATGTCGTAGAGAAGCTCGGCCACCAAGCGTAACCTGAACTCCTCTGACCCGCCGCATCGACTGTTGGAGGGGAGGCGGTTTGTCTGCGAGGTCAAGCGTCCACTCCAACGGATGAGTGGAGCGCCAACGCCGTCCGCCGCCTCGGTCTGTGCAGAGTCTGGACTTACTGGTAGCGGCGAGTGTCACGCTCGATTTGTAAGTTCAGGTACTGTTTAATTTTCTTGTTTTTGGGTCACAGGACCTCGTCTCCTCGTGTGTGTGATCTAACCAGAAGTCTGAGTGAGTGAAGGTCTCTGAGGACCTCCCCACAGGAAACCCCACGGGAGAATGTGTAATCCAACCAGACACTTAATGAAACGCTAATTCACCAGTGGCAGCATCACCACCATCCTCCTCCTTCTCCTGGGACTGTGGGAGGTGGATGATGGTAAGCAAATTACAGCTTACTATCACATGTATTATAGAAGCCCACTTTCACTTTCACTTTCGCTGACCATAATTAATTTAGCTGTTGTGGGGTAAAGATTTTCTACATACTGTTGCAACATGTGATTTTTAAAGTATATTTTTTACATACTCATAGCTTTTTACATAATCATGTTCAAATACTGAAATACTTGATAAACATAGGTACTTTTTGACACTTTTATCTAATTTATTTTGGATTTTTTTGTTTATATATATATATATATATATATATATATATATATATATATATATATATATATACACACATATATATATCTTTTGCTTTGTCTTGCTGTACCACATCTGCTCTTGTTCTTTGCATTTGCAAAAAATGCAATTTCCACACTGGGGGACAAATTAAAGTTTTCTTCTTCTTCTACTACTAACCACAATATGTAGATAAGTGAAGCTTAAAGTCATTTAGCTTTTAGTTATTGCAGGGGTTAATCACTCATCCACTTTTTCTGCTAGAGTAGGACTGTGTGTTAAAGAAATATGCTATCTAGAGTTAATCTTTTTTTTTTTTTTAGATATTTTCCAACATGTAAATGAAGATTATACTACAGGTGCTGGTGCCACCCTTTGGTTTATGCAATATAAAGTTACATCAAGAAAAAAAAAGAAAATAAAAAATTGTTATGCTCATTAAAAATCACAGTTTGACAAAATTAAAATAGTTTAATAACATATGTGGGGGGAAAACGATCTACAGGAGTCTGAATATCTGAACTATTTAGTGTTGATTCTCATCTAAGTCATAGTAACACTAAATGACTTAATATAGAAGGCAAATGGACTTTTTCTCTTGGTTCTGAAGAGTTATTTTGGATAAAAATAATTTGGCTGTTTTTATTGGTTATTCTTTAGTTGGTTTACTTTCCAGCATTTTTGGGATCTCCGTCTTGTAGTTACGTCCACTGACCACTAGAGGGAGCCATCGCACAGCGTTACAAAGGCTCTCCAGTCGGAGTGGGAGCAACGTAATTAACCTGGGACAGGCAGCATGCAAAACCACATCTCACATTCAATTTCAAAGTGCATGCTAAGAAAAAAAAGAAGGGAAAAAAAAGCAGGTGATGAGTACAAAAAAAAAACAGAAAAAAGGTAAATTTCAGCATCAACAACGTTGTCATAGACACACTACTGTGTTAATTATTAATGACATATTATATGGGGGATGTTCTTGTCAAGCAACCAACCAGCCGACACACGCACTTACTTAAGGGTTATCTAAAGGTCTTTCACAGCACATTTAGCAGGTTTGCCAAATCAGGCGCGATGCCAGAGGGACGGGGGTCCTCCGAAAATGGAGCCTGGAGCTTTAGTTCCTATCTGCTCAACACTATCACTCATGCATAACAGATTGTGCTCGTAGTAGAGATTGCCCTTAATCACAGACAAAATAAAAAGAAACCTTAAACTCGTTGCAGCACAAAAGAAATGTTGTCCTTGATTAGGGGCAATTTCTACCTTCCAGTTTCCAGGAAAGGAAAGGAAAAGGAACGGGAGGTGTGGAGGTGGAGGAAGGAGAGGGAAGGGGCAAGAAAGCAGAAGGGCAAGTGAAGCTGACCTAGAGGTCTTTTTCTGACCAATGGAAAACTTGAGTAGTTTACTCTGAGACCCATCCCTAGAGGAGAGACATGGAAGAGGACAGAAAGAGAAAGATACAGAGCGCAGGTTTAGACTTTTAAATGACACGAAGCATGAACAGGAAGATGTCAAAATGGTGGATTTCAACATTTAAAAAAAAAAAACAAAAAAAACACCAAGACAGTGGGTAAAAAAAACTACAAATAAATCCATTCACCCCGTCTCAAAGTTTGCACGGAGAAGCCCGGGGATTCTCACCTGGACTGCATCTCGGCCTGCGCTGCTTTCTGGGCTGTGATGGCGGGAGTCCCATGCGGAGACTGGCTGAGCTGTGCCGGGGCGCTGCTCTGCTGGACCAGGGCGGGATGCGAGCTCCGCGACTGTGCCGTGGGTGTGGGAGTGGGCTGGGAGCTCTGTCGCTGGGCCTGCTGCTGCTGCTGTTTGTACCGGGACAAGCTGAAGAAGAGGCCGAGGATGGCTTTCAAATTTCCATTCCGAATCTCTGAAGATCAGATGGTGGAGTATCAAAAGAGAAGGAAGGAAAACATCATTAAGCGCCGCCGTTGGCGTTCTGGTACATTAGTTACACCAACGTGTGGTATTAATGACCCCCATCTTTCCAGCCTTCACGTTTTAATGTGTGATGTCTGGCATTGGCACGTTTCTTTCTAGGCCAACAAAAATGCTTCAACGTATCAAGCTTCAGTTTTCACCTTATTTTAGCTGAATAAATATTGTTCAGTAAAAAAAAAAAAGGCCTGATCTCAGCTAGTTTCAAGGCTACGGTTCCCGTTCCAGAGAAGAAGAAAATGCCCGAGTCGGTTTACCTTCTGCAGACAGACCCTGGATGTTGACCCCTTTAGCTGCCAGGAAACTGAGGCAGACGTCGATGTTCTCAATCTGGACACAGACAAGCAGCAGTGAGGCGATGCGCTCCGCACATTTCCATTTCAAATTTGCATGTTTGTATGATGCGAGGGAGCACGGCCGGGCTGCCTTTGGCATGTTTTTGAGAGCGCCTTAACGAAATAGACGCAAACATGTAACACTGAGAGAAGAAAACTGGCAGCAACATATGAACTGGTCAGTTTTTTTGTTTGTTTGTTTTTAACAGTTCAGAGGTCAACTTCACCAAAGGGCAAAGGAGCTAAAACATCAGTATAAAAAAGAGAAAAATGCTGAGATTGCACAATTTGCATACTCAAATGACCTCATGAAGGAGCAGCACTCCTAATTTCATTGTTTTGAATGATGCAATGACAATAAAGGCTATTCATTCATTCACATAAACGAAAATAAACAAAATATACATTTACAGTCGTTGATGGATTGATAAAATGAAACAACTAAAAGCAAATAAAACGTTTTTGAGAAATAAGGCTAATTTCATTCTGTAAGAAATTCGAAATTCAAAAATATTTTACCTTGAAAGTATTTTAATTTAAGTCTTCTAAAAGATTCACTGTATTTATAAATGTGTATGTTTCTAAAAACTCCTATCATGTTTACGAGTCGTTTTATAAGACATGAATCATACCATATGGGGTTATGAAACATAAATCATACCAGTACCAGACTTTTTGTCAGTACCTGTCTGGAGTTATAGAAGAAACCTTTATTGAATTAGTTCTAGGCCCCATGGTGACATCGCCACAGCAGGAATCAAACCAAACACACATTTGTCAGCAGAGCTACAGTACTTGGATGCTAACCATCTATAGCAACTCGGTTGCTATGACAGCAGCCTTGGCAACCTGAACAGACTGCTGAGCTGTCACTGGACTACACAAGAGGATTTGACGGGCGGACAGGCTTTGTTTGGAGACCTTGTGACCTATTGTGCCCAGAAAGCGATGACTGGTGCCCAGGATCCCAAAGTAAACCACATAAAACAAGTTATCGGGCCTGAATGATTTCATGATCAAAGAGTACCTGCTGTTGTTGTCGAGTAAATGTACAAGGGTACACAAGAAGAGATAACAATACAGCATACTCTCAAGTTACACAGGAAGTAGAAGTTACTACGTCTGTAGATGCAGCAGAGCTATTACATAAAGAACCGTCCATAAAATGCAAGTTTTACGACGTGCACAAAGGTTAAAGAGGTGCTAAATCTTCTCAGAAGGACATTTATTGCAAGTAAGGTAAGGCTAATCTGCAACAAAGTACTCAGGAAAACCCATTTATGAAGCAGAGCCACTCCAACGCAACCTCACAGCCAAGGCAGTATAAATATAGAGCAAACACATTTAAAGCAGTTTCACCGCTGAAACACATGTGAACTGCGTCCTTTGTGAAGGGATGTGGGCTGAAAGCGGCCCGGTTCCCGTTCACTAACGATTAATTACATGATTACATTTAATATGCGCCGGCTAAATATAGCCCAACCTACGGCTCCCACTGTGGATCTCCTGTGGGGGAAGTTTCCTGCTGTGAGGTGAGAAGCCGGAGTTAAAACCAATTTATATCTGCCTCCCCGACGCGAGTTAGGCGTCTGCTGAGAGCAGATTTAACGGCTAATAAACACGAGCGCTATAAAACTTCAGGACAGCAACAGTTTAGCTCTTCGGGGTTCACCATAAACACCTCCTCCTTTTTTTTTTTCTGGATGTTTCACTGTCACGTCACCCAACTGCATATCCTGCATATCCTGCATATCTGTTCATTTTTAATCCCTCTTTTCTTTCCCTGTCTTTAACATCGTCAGCTGTAGAGTGTCCAGCTCTTCTTCCCGTCTCTTGGTTGGTTTTCCTCTCTACAAGACCAAGCTGGTCTTGTAAACCACACACATCTATCACAACTTCACGCTTCTTCACCCACTCCACCCTGCCTGCACTCTCTTATCTTACATCAACTATTTAAACTTTTGCGCCTTCTTCACCTCGACTCCTAGCATCTTCACCACCCCCACCTGCTTCGCCTTTTATTCACACACCTGTATTCTATTTTGCTTCAACTGACCTTTATTCTTCTTCTCTCTTCCATACATCTCCACTTTCTGCTCAGTCGTTTTTCTATCTGTCATCTGTCAACTCATCCATCACTACGGCAAGCGAGAAGGAACTTGGAGCCGATCCTTGATGCAGTCCTACTTCAACCTTAAACCCCTCCGTCATTCCTACTGCACACCTCCATCCCGATTGTGATGTTGTCCTACAGTACTCTAAAACTTTTCTGTCCCTCCAGACTTCCTGGTGTAATATTTAATTCTTCTCTTTGCTCTTTATCATCGGCTTTCTCTAAATCTGCAAAGACGAAGTGTAACTCCCGCTGACCTTCTCGTTTGGTCCTCAAAACTCTGCAAACCCTCTCACCTAGTTTTCTGAAAATATGAAAAATATTATTTTGCCATTTAAAAAAAAAAGTCCCTAAAAGATAAAATACATCAAGCTAACAAGAATGTGCACTGGTTTAAATCAAACATGGAGCCGAATGCTGTTGGTACAACGTTGGAAAAAGAGCAGAACGTGCAGCTCGAACACTTTTAAGAAGTTTTCCTTTTTTATGTTGGTTCAGAAAAACAACATTATTGTTGTTAAGACATGGATTTTGATGGAATAGACATTATTCCTAAGTCTGGGATTCACACAGGCAGTAGATAAAAACAGAATAAAATCAGGTAAAACAAGAAGATCAATAACAAGATATAAGAACTGCATCATGGAAAATTTTTATACATATATAAATCATGAAAAGCTATAAAATGTCAAACAGGTCATTGTCTGTGTTGACGTGATTTAATTTGTGGTATAAGTTGTGGTATAAAAGTCCTCTACCTGACAGTCAAGGTCTACACACAGGCTCTTGTTATACAAGGACAGTTACCGTATTTTTCAGACTATAAGTCACACTTTTTTCATGGTTTGGCTGGTCCTGCGACTTATACTCAGGTGCGACTTATATATTAAAATATATAATTTCACATTTTCGTTACTTTCACACTGACAGCCGTGAGAGGGCGCTCTAGGCTTGTGTGCCAGTATCTGCTACTCCTATTACTACCACTGAAATAAAAAAAACGTAAACATAAACTTATGAAGACAGTTGAGATCATTATGTATTTTTTAGCTGGTGCGACTTATACTCCAGAGTGACTTATAGTCCGGAAAATACGGTAAATAAAAAAGGTCAGCGGTCATAAAGAGCCTTAGAAAAATCAATAGCGAGGTTTTAGAATCAATTCTAAAAGACATTGGGGGCCAGGACACTAAAATGGGTGAGAGGGTCTCATTTCTCCTGGTCCCGGTCCAAAGTCTGGCAGATGAATTATACATAAAATAGAGCTAATTCACTTATTTTTGCTTTTGACAAGTGAAGAGGTGGTTCATCTGATCGACACAGAGGTGCGTGTGAAAAACAGTCACCGTGTCTTTAAAAGAAAGAGTGAATTTTACTCCGAGCAGAAATGTGTCAGATTCCTTTGAACAGCTGATCAGAAGCGATATTCGCCCACTTCTGCTAACGTACGATCGAACTCGTGCTGTGTTGAAGGTAATAGTTAGAAGTCACATGATCTGACCTGGTTAGACGATAGACACGAAAAGCACCTCTGAGCCCACATGTTCAGGTCCCGCCAGATTCACTGAAAGCAGTGAATTTCTGAAAAAGGGCTGAAGCTAAATTAAACTCAACTCTTATATGTATTATACTCCAAACAAGCATTGCTGACACATCATCATATCCTACGAACCTGGATCCCTTACCAACAGATAGGAAATAACAACATCCAGATTTAACCAGAATACTATTAATTCCTAAACTGTTCCCGTGTCAGGGGGCTAAACGAGTCCAAGTCTCTGACTGACATCCCTGTGACCTCTGACCTGGGAGACGCCTGTCAGTAGGCTGGCGCTGCTGCTGCTACAGGTGAAACAGCAGAAAATGTAAGAATAGCAGGAATGCAGTCTGAATCCCACAGCTTTCCTAAAATAAACCTCTTTGAAACCCAGCTGGTCTTTAATACCCTGAGCTCCAAACCTCACTTGAGTGACTCAACCACTCCCCTTCTCCTCCAAATTTCACATTCTAGTTGAAGCTTAAATAGCAGCAGCCTTCAGAAAGTATGGCTCAGTGAGACGCCCCATCAGAAATGCCAGGCTTGTCCTGCTGAGATACCCCCCACTCTCCCCCCCACGCCTCTCGGGGGGTAAAAATACTGAAATCTCTTGCTATTTTAAACCTGTAAGGACAACAGCTACAGGTCACCACAATAACACAATCTGAAGAAGAACCAGCTGATCACATGAGCCAAGTAGAGAACCCCCACAGCCGAGGAATCCTCCGGGATCTACACGGCATCTCGTACCTGTGTGGCTGTCAGGTGGGCTCCTGTGGAGAGACTGCTCGGCCTCCGCCCGGCTTCACACCTCCGTCCAGGCCACCGCCACCGCCCGCTCTGCTCCGGCTCCCGGCAGCAACGCGGGGCCGGCCAGGCGACAGCCCTCTAAACAAACACTTCCTCCCATCACAGGGCTGCTATTGTTGTGTGTGTGTGTGTGAGTGAGTGTGTGTGTGTGTGTGTGTGTGTGTGTGTGTGTGTGTGAGTGAGAGAGAGAGAGAGATGAGGGAGGGAGCAGCAGTAAGAGCGAGGGAGTCTGTTATATGTCTGAATCAGGATCTCACCAGCAGAAGCTTATGAAGTCGATTTTTTTTCCTCCCATCGTAACTGATGAAACTTTAACCGTTTTTATCCCAACTTTTTTTTTCTTCCCTTTCTTCTCTTGTGAGACTGAAAAGCTCAAACCTACTTCATGATACCTTTCACACAGATGGAATAAACCATCTCCTGTGGGTAATTCATATTCACTAACTTTTTTTTTGACTGTGGGAGGAAGCCCAAGTACACGGAAGAAACCCACAGAAGCACAAGGAGAACATGCAAACTCCACACAGAAAGCCCACTTGCTGGGATTCGAACCGGTAACCCTCTCGCTGTTCAGGAACAGTGCTAACCACCAACTTTTAACATCCATCCATTTTCTTTACTCGCTGAATCCATCTACTGGGTCACGGGGGTCTGCTGGAGCCAATCCCAGCCCATTTCAGGTGAGAGGCAGGGGTACACCTGGACAGGTCACCAGTCCATCGCAGGGTCACATACATAGATGAACAGCCATGCACGCTCACACCTACGGGCAATTTAGAGCTGTCAATCAACCTAATATACATGTTTTGGGACTGTGGGAGGAAACCGGAGTACCTGGAGGAAACCCACACCAGCACAAGGAGAACATGCCAACTCCACACAGAAAGCCCACTTGCTGGGATTCGAACCGGTAACCCTCTCGGTGTTCAGGAACAGTGCTAACCACCAACTTTTAACATGTCAGGATTAAACTTCCTAAAACCTGCTCTTCACACCCTAGTTGGTTAGTATTTCCTGATGAACACCAACTTCACCATCTTTGACACCAACTTTAAGTGTTTAACTGTTGTTTCTTGAAGAATCTGTGCACGAAAACGCCGTGAACGTGTCAGCGTTTCTGTACTTACGTCTACGTGCCAGCATGGTGGAACATCACAGATTACATCCAGATTAGAGATGAAGTGTTTTCAGAGCTCAGACATGGACCATTTTAGCAGCTACCGACTTCTGATGACGACTGAGATTAATTATTTTTATTCATTTATTTAAGATTTAAAATCTTTAGCTTGTTTCATGCGGTGTTTAGGAATTACGAGAATTAAAAAGTCATCCACTCGATGAAACTGTCTTAAACTGTGGGTTATTCTTGCTTGATTGATCAGCTTGGCTCTGCTGTGGAAAGGTGGATTTCTGTCACACCTTTTCACAAAACGAAAGCGAAAGTCAGAATTTGTAACAAAGGTACGGCTCAGAGGAGCCAATGTTTAGGTTTAAAAGTGTTTTTATTTTTATGAGCATAACTCTCCGTATCTCGTCTACCAAGATAAAAAGAAAAAGAAGATCTCAACTTTGAAGAAGATGGATGAAATTTTCCTAAAGTTTGGACAAATTACTGCGTTTTGCTGCTGTTGTGAAAATAGTCAACAACAGAAGAAGGCAGCATAAAGCATTTATCTAATGCAGTCATGTATAATGATTGAGCAGTTTTATACACCAAATACATGGTATTAATGAGGCCAAAAACAGCTGGAAACTAGATTTTGACAGCCGCCAACATCACATCCAGCACTGCCAGAGATGTGCAAAAGCGAAAAAAGCATTCCTACAACACTTTTACAATAAACTGAAAAGAAAACCCACCTTGTGAAAGTGTAAAAAGGTTTTTGTGATATTTGGTAGTTATTTTATTTCAAATTATAGGTGTTTCCATGACAGGATTTTCTTTGAGATACTCAGGTTTCGTGCAGATCGAGGGGTAATGGAAACGCGACTTGTGTTCGGTGAAGACCCAGAATCCTTCACTCTGTGTTAACGTGTCCCACTGTGGAAGTTGTTGGACCCCTATTTTGCAATAATATCATACAAACAGGACAGTGAGCATCAGTTCTACCTTAAATTGGGCAGTAACCACACTTCTAGTGATTTTTGTGCTCAAATAAAGCATTTTTGTTTAAATTCATCATATTTAAATATGATTCTCTTTGTGATCTCTCAATAACACTTACAGCCCCTTTAATGACTTATAAAACTGTTTTTGAAATACTACAACTTCAGTTTTTTTTTTTTTTTCAGAAGAGGCTTCAAAACTTGCTAAATCTTAAAAGATTTTCCCGAGTTCAGGGAAGGATTTCTAAAGTCACATCGTGGCTATGAATCAGCTGTTTGTTATTGCAGCAGATGACTTACTTATGCAACAAAAAAAAGGGCAACAAGAGGCCAAAATATACAGGTCTTGACATTTTAAAAGTTTGTTAAAGATAAGCAACTCTAATCTACGCCACCGTCTGATGGGGTTGTCTTCTGCATTTTGTTTTTGCATAATTTCACAAATAGACAAATGACAATAATCACAAACCTAGGAATAATTAGGAAGCCAATAAGCAAAAAATATGTGGAAAAAGTTGGACAAAGTAATATTAACCAATGACAGGTAGAGACTGTCATAGCGCTTCTAAAATCCATTATTTTATGTTAAGTCTATTTTGTCATTTTTTCAAAGGAAAAGAAACGTAGGTACGTATGTGTGTTTTTATGTATAGACCTAGTTGCTTAGCAACAGAGACTGTAATTTCTCAGTCCTTTTTAGCCGAACATGTGATCACTTCCCGTATGGTAAACTGTGACCAGCTGACGGTTGGGGATTTCTTTTCCAGACCCACGAGGGAAGAAGCTCTCCCTGTGATCAAACATTAACCAATACAAGTTTACCCCACCCACCCACCCACCCCCGTCACCACCGTGGACAGAAACACCAACAGTCATCTGTGTCAAACATAAAAAAAAGCAGATATCTGCCAATCTCTCAGAGTGACTCAAACTCACAAAAGACACATTCAGGTGAGGTTGCACAAAAAAGGCCTTTGTGTCAGTTTTAAAGGTAAGAAAAGGTTCAGGTTGGTGAACGAGCACACGGGTGGGGGAGGGAGAGGGGGTGGAGGGTTCAGACTCGGTCCAAGTTTCATTAAGCCCATTAAACACCCGAACCTCCCGGTTTCTACCTGTCCGTCAGTCCCCCAACTAAACTTTTCCGATTATGGCAGCAGCAGATTGAAAAGAACGAAAAAAAAGAAGAAAAAAAAACCTCCAATCAGATTATTGAGGATTAAAGCTACACTTTAACAAGCTCAGTAATCAGATTAGATCAAGACAGAAAAACTTCAAAAATGCAAATCAAACTCGTCTTTCTTCACGTCTCAAAGCAGGAAAAAAACTCCAGATTTCAGAAGCTACCCCGTCGAATGTAGACAAAACAGTTATGTTTGTTTGTGTGACATCCTGTGTGGTTTAAACGGCTCAGTGTGAAATAAACACCATCCCACTTAAACCCACAGAGAAAAAGAAAACACACTGCCACCGAGTCTGAGTGGGTGGCAAAGGGAAGACCCGATAATGTGGGGGTTTGTTTAACAAGGATGTGACGGTTGTAAAAGCAGCCGGTACGTTAATCAAGTGGGCCGAGTGTGTGGCGAGAGCACGGGAGCGTTTTCCACCGGTGGACCTTATTTCCACATTTACTTGTTTAGCAGGTGAAGTGGCGATGAGTGGCAACAGCTTCAGGAGCTTCTGGGGTCAGAAAAGCAACGAAATCAAGTGGGATAGAAGTGGGAAGTGTCGTTTTTCCAAAATAGCTGCCAAGTAAACGACGAAGCTGTGTGTGTTTGTTTTGACAGGGCGACGACACACAAAGCAGATATTTGCATAATGACCGCGCTTGCACCTGCCCTTGGCTATGCTTGATTGCTTTAAAACTGGCAAAAGAAAAAAAAGTGGGATTATACAAACCACTTACATAACCAAAATACAAATAGACGGAGATGACCTTAAACATGCGACATATAAGCCAGTAGCAAATGCTCCATTCACATTACTAGAATAAATACTAGATATAGACATTTCTTTGCCTCCATCTTGACTTCCACTCATCAAAATAACAGGAGGCGGTTTCCATGACGTATGAGGGTTCAGTACCCAACATTTTGGACCTAATAACCCTGCATATACGAGATAATTTCTTCCAAACTTGAAAATATATCCAGAAAAAAAAAGTGACATAACAGGACTTCAGAAAAGGGTCTTCCTTTGAACTTTATTTACAATTACAGTCAGCCCCTAACTTACGAACACGGTAGGTTTTGAATTGTTCGTAAGTCGTTATATATTAAATTTAAAGCTATAACTGCTATTTGAGGTCATTTAAATGCCGTTACTACTGTAAATAACTGTTCACTTGAGTGGAGACTCGCGGCACTTAAAGCGTGAGAGTCTGTGAACCCGCTTCCTGATTGGTGAGCGGCTCCTCGTGGAGCTTAGCCCCGCCTCCAGCAGCGAGCTCGCGCCTCAACGCGCGCTGTTTATTGGCGTGGGAACTAGTCGGATGTGGCGCGCGGTTCAAAATACGAACTTGCGAACGCAATAGGGCATTTTATGACATTATGGACATCAGTCAGCCGTTATTCGTATCTACGAATGTTCGTAGGTCGGACGTTCGTATCTACGAATGTTCGTAGGTCGGACGTTCGTATCTACGAATGTTCGTAAGTCGGATGTTCGTATCTTGGGGAACTGTTGAACTCCAGAACCTATTTTTCCTATAGAGTTAGACAAATTAAAAAAAAAAAAAAAAGATTCAACTGAGCAGGCGATTAAGCTTAACACTTTAAAGCTGGCAAAATTTTGGAAAAAATTGAGAAGTTTTGGTTTTGTAGTTATCTAAAAGTTTCTTATATACAATAATAACCTGGGTATGTTTATCACGGTAAGGTTTGTGGACTGTTCAACAATCTTTGAACTAACTATAAGTCAATCATTTCACTATGAATTAAAATATCCTCTATTAGCATTAACAGAAAAACTTATTGAGTGATATAAAGGGAGGTAATGAAAAGCCTTTTTGTAAAATAAAAAATAAAGTGTTATATTTTCCCAATTCTGTTTATCTTTGAATTATTATACAGCTTCTGAAAAATTCTTAGTGTAGTTTCCAAGTAAGAGTAAAAATAATAAAAAGCTGAATTTTAAATACAGTTTTCAAAAAATTAAGCATTCACAAATGAATGCATTATCAAAAAATATGCATTCACACTTTTGAAGTAAAACATCAAAACACTGATGTTTTACTTTTAATATAATGTGATATCAAAGCCAAGATGTAAAAAAAAAAAGGATGAAAAGTGAAAAAACAAAGCTCAATCTGAGGAGAGTGACCTCGTAACTATGGTGATGTGGGTGTAATGCGTCTGGAATGAGGGTTCAGGGATCAGCTGTGCGTTCCACCTCCTTCTCAGATGTTAAATTTGGGTGTGCATGTCTGTCGTTCTCGCTGGTGCTTTGAAGGCTTCGGTAAACTGGCTTGTGGCCAAAAATAGCCCCCCCCCCCAGCTGGCACACTGGCCCAATTTACAGCCCGTCTCACATAGAGCGGGATGCTCGGTCCATTTCCCACAGAGAGCACAAAACTGAGAAAACATTAAAAACGCCACTAGCGGTGTCGTGAAAAATATCCCGTTTTCCTATTTGCCAAATGTCCCCGAGGACAAAAGGACATTATAACCATTCAGAAATATTTTCTTTGTCATCGTGAGCTGATGTTCCCCATCAGCTTTTTGCTATTGAAGAATGTGAGAAATGCCGTCTTCTCTGCAAGTGTGATACAATGAAGCGAAAGTGGCCCCGAGTCCTGACGTGCTTTCGGCTGAGCGCCAACAGTCAGAAGTCCGAGCCAGAGGTTCGTACAGATGCTAGACCGTAAAAGTAAACATAAATGGACAAACTATTCCCATCCACAGTCACTCGCTGTGGTTTGTCCGCTGCAGCTCTCCACATGAGATCGGAAATCAAAGAGGTTTTTACAGACTTAGAAGGTCAACTCACCATCTGAGAACGACTCTTGGGACAGCCATTGATATCATCAATCTTCTCATTGGCTGAAGGGAGAGACAGAAGAAGAGACCATCAACAACTCTTTTCAGGTGTGTTCAGCTCATGTAATCCCCCTCTTTTGCTGCTGTGGAGCGGTATTCTGGTGTGTGTGTGGGTGTGTGGAGGTGTTCACGGCTGCGTCTGTGGGTCCCCCCACCCACCCACCCACCGACCCATCGCTCCCCTCCCGCTGAGACATGAAACACTATCTGGTCCCGGCAAATGGGGTCGGTGCCACCGGGGGGGGCGAACAGCAGTGTTGTGCTGCTTTTTTTAAAGGGGGTGTGTGCATGTGTGGGGTGTCGAGGCTCCCTCCCGTCCATTAGGAGGCCCAGCCCACGGCAGCTGAGACACGGCCGTCACATCACAGCTGACAACTGTGCCAACAACGCGGCAGCTCCGTCTCGGGAGGACGGACCGTGGAAAGTGTCCGTCAAACTTTGACTGACATCTGCTCTGTAACACACTTCAACAGAGGTTTTTTTTTTTTTTTAAAAATCAGTAACTTCCAAACTTCTTGGATTGTTTTTGGCTATTTATGCCCATATATAATAGAAAGTTATATATACATGTATA
>JAOWBL010000018.1:963978-976430 GCA_028564865.1 Zenarchopterus dispar | reverse complement strand
ATATATAACTTAATATTAACTTATCTTTCTTATCAATAAAGTTTTTTTTTTTTCCTACAGTGAAAATCCTGATCCAGTGGAAATAAATCCTCAAATAAGTCATAAAATAGTTGACAGATTTTACACTGATTTAACAGAAAATCTTCCTGTTTCTTTTTTTTTCTTCTCTTTTTTCTGTACCTTTTTTCTTTTTTAAATCTCCTGCCACCAAGTGTCCAGCTTCGGCAAAACACTGAGTAAATATTGGTCCCAATGTGTTTATTAAAGTGAGATTATAGAAATATAGAGCCCACAAATTTAAAAGAAGAAGCACCGTATGTTTGTGTGAATGAAAAAAAGCTTTAAATGTGAATCATTTACAAGACTTGAACACTTTAGACTTAAATACTCAAGAAATGGCTTCTTTGTGATATTCAGATACACATAATCAATAACGCCTGATTGTTTACTTCATTAAACACAAATGTAAATAGTTGGGTTGAGCAACTGCTGTTGGGCTCTGAAGCTTTAGTCAGGGGCTGGTTTATCACTATAACACATATATAATCTGTCATATATACTATATATTATATATAATCCATTATACAAGTATAAAATAAGCAACTATTTAAATAAGCGACTGTTGAATTATTAGTTAAGTGTGTTATTGGCCAGCTGATCAATGGTTCATTCATACTATCACAGGAATTTTTTCATGATTGTTTTGCCGATATGAAAGGCCAGATTTCAGCTCCATGTTTATCGATCAATCAGTCAATCAATCAGGAGGCACTAAACAAACGAACTCAAGTAATACTTTTGGTGACGTTTACGACCACGAGTGAGTGAGAGAACTTATCTGCTGGTAGCCAAGCCGTTTTTATTTCAATAAATCTATCTGGTTTGAAAATATTACATTGTCATATTGAGCTGTATTTCTTAAATGGCGATCAGGAAACACAATTCTCACAATTGGATCAATCACACTGTTTGGGGTCTGCATTGATCCGACACAGTTACACATCTGAGGTGGTCGTATTATGACATCAGTTGACAGGTGAGGGTCCGCAGCTAATGAATAAATACGTCTGAATCACCTACATGCAAAATGCAGATATTCAAATATTCTAATATTAATGCTGATCTCTAATAAATAGCAAAACAGTCAGGCTTGATTCTTTAAAAGTGCTGGAAGCAAAAATAAAAAATAAAATAAAAATTTAAAAAATCCATGAAATACTCCAGATATCTCATACGGAAGAATTTGGAATCCTCACTTTAATTTTAAGTTAACAAATTATTGAAATAAGTGCCCTGACTGTTCAAAGTCTGTTTCACCAGTGGATCCCCCCCACCCATGAGGGGATTCCCCCCCACACTCCCATGACAAGACACAGCAGGCAGAGATGGGAAGTTTCTGGGGAGGGGGTGGGGGGCAGAACAGCTGAATGGACTCCTCTGATTGGTGATGATTCAATTTGAGAACATGGCATCAGCCACCTGTCAGCACAGACTGTGGAAGTCGGCTTTAGTGGGTTTTTCCAGGAGCACGATTTTAAAGAATGCAGACGTCCTTTAAGCCCACGGAGAGGTTCGGCTCCGGCCGTGGACCAGGCCGTGGAGCAGGTTGAACAGAAATAACAGCGTTGGAATTTTGATCTTCACAAACCACATTTAGACACCGTCGAGAACTTTGTAGGGTCTAGCGAGAAATAACTCACGTTACCTTGACGATCTTTCATTTTTAAAACCAAAAAAGAAGAAAAAACCCGTTCTGTTGGATAAATGAGGTTTACTTCAAATGTGGAATCTTAAAGATGCAAGCAAAGATGCTTGGCTCTATATCTGGTGAAGATCTCTTTTTTTTTTTGTCATGGTCCTCAGTCGGAAAAGGGTGGAGTGCCCTCTCCAGGTCGGGGATCAGGTGCTGCCCCAAGTGGAGGAGTTCAAGTATTGTCTTGTTCATGAGTGAGGGGAGGATGGAGCAGGTGATCGATAGGCGGATTGGTGCAGCGTCCGCAGTGATGCGGGGTCTGTATTGGTCCGTCGTGGTGAAGAAGGAGCTGACCCAAAGGCGAAGCTCTCGATCTACCAGTCAGCCTATGTTCCTACCGCCATCTATGGTCACGAGCTGTGGGTAGTGACCAAAAGAAGGAGATCGCGGATACAAACGGTATGAGTTTCCTCCGTAGGGTGTCCAGGGACTCCCTCAGAGATGGGGTGAGAAGCTCGGTCATCCAGGAGGGGCTCAGAGTAGAGCCACTGCTCCTCCGCATCGAGAGGAGCCAGATGAGGTGGTTTGGGCATCTGGTAAGGATTCCTCCTGGACACCTCCTTAGTGAGGTTTTCCAAGCATGTCCCACTGGGAGGAGACCCCGGGGGAGACCCAGGACACGTTGGAGGGACTATGTCTCTCAGTTGGCCTGGGAACATCTTGGGATCCTCCCAGATGAGCAGAACGAAGTGGCTGAGGAGAAGGAAGTCTGGGTCTTCCTGCTTAGGCTACTGCAGGCTTAAAAGTTGTCCTCTTGATGCCTCTTCGTACGATCGTAAAAGTAATCTTAACAACTTTTGATGTCAACTAGGGATGGGCATTTAAAAAAAAAACTCCCCAGAGATCAAATACGACTATTCAACCACTTTTCAAAGAATCCACTGATGATACCAATATCTAATTAAGCAATCAGTTAACACAGCTGGAATGGTGCCAGTAAACCGACAGCCTTAGTTGATAGCTTGGATTCATCTCAGCGACCTGCGACGGTCCTTTAAACTCTCCCGGAGCTGTTCGTAAAGAAAATGAAGGCCCACCCATGCTTATCTCGATCGTTTGTACTGGACTTCGCTTCAACTTCATGTTTTGAAGGACTTCCACAGAATTTCTGTGATGGCTTTGGTCTTTCACTTTGCATATTTTTCATATTTGTGCTTAATTAGCGTTTAACCTCTCGGCACCACTGTTTTTTTCTGTTTAACTGAAGTATGAAGCTGTAACTATTAGAGATTTGTTTGCTGTAAACTCTTTCCCTTCTGTAGTCTATTAAACCCTGTCATCTGATATTTTCTTCTTTTTTTTGTCTTTTTTTGGACTTTAACACCCAATCTTTAAAAATCTCTGGGTGTTACAACAGAGCGACAGAAAACGCAGCCAAAACCGAAAGTGAAACCAAAATTTGAGACACTGACTTACTTAGTTAGACTTTTTTGTCTCAGAAAAACCTACTTTATCTGTTGTGTTTTTTTCCCCTTTTCTGGGAGAGGTTTTTTTGCCTTTTTTTTCTTTTCTTTCTGTTGAATAACGCAGCTTATTCAGGGAAGAGGAATCCAGGAGTTCGCTCCTGGTTAAAGTTGAGGACAACACATTTGTGCTGCTGCACAAATGAGCAAAACAAAAAGAAAAAAAAAGGGGGGGGGGAGACAACTGCGCTGTCAGAATAACATAAATTAACCTTTCATACCAGCTGTCAGCATAAACTGGGTGAAAACATTTGACATTTGCATTCTCACATGCACGCCCTGCAGGAGCTGACGGAAAATGACTCAGGTGCACGTGGTTCTGTGTTTCTATAGTTCAACAACAGTCGCTGAATAAACAGAATAACTCGGGGCGAGGATGCTCGTAGGTAAACATAAAAAAAAAAAGTTTCAAAGGATCTGTATCGCGAGCACGACGACGCTCTTCGTATGAGAGGAGGACGGACACGGAGGAAGTGCTGGGAACAGACTCAGTCATGCTGAGTCATCAGTCAGCTGGTGTCGGCCCGTTCTCGGCCTCGGGTCCTGCCAGCGCACGCAATGACAGCCCGAGGACGGCCGGACGAAATGACAAGACTGATGACGACGACGCGCGGGGTGGGTTGGGGGCGAAGGTCAAAAACACAGAAGAACAACCGAGTTTCACGGCTGGTTTGAGGATGAATGGCGGTACAGTACCGCAGTCATGTGGACCCGGACTGGATGAACTTCACAAATAAATGACTCAAAAATGCCTTAAAGAACGAACAGGGTTCCTGTTCATAAACGACTGAAAGGTTAACCCTTTAAAGACGTAAATAAAAGTAGAGCAAAACCAGAACATTTTACCTTATTTTGCCATTTTTTTTAATCCAACAGAAAATGAACTTTTTACGTACGATAACAGAGGAAAAATGCACTATGTTAAATACCAGTTTGTTTGATAAAGGTCAGCTGTATCTTTGAACCTGTTTTAAGCTCAGCTACCAGCTGATGAGAGCGGGTTTTATTGAACAGACCGTGTCATGAAACCAGAGTTTTCTTACCTACGACCTGTATGATCTCGGCCAGCAGGACTCCGTCCGTCACGTCTGTTTGGAGGTCCTTGATCAGACGCTTGTGTCCCGACTTCGCAAGGTAGTGGTTGGCCCAGTCCGTGTAGATCTGCAGGGGTGGGGGGGGGGGGGGCGCACACACAAACACACAAGCGCCGTCTTAAGTCACGAGCCACCAAAACAAAATCCAGTCCAAAAGTGGGGCAGCCCCACCGGGTCGTCCGTGCGTCTCGAACTCCATAAATACTTGAAAACTACACACAAAAAAGGTAGAAATGCTTGTATCAAATTTACGACTAATAAAATAACAGCATGCTTGAATGGGAGCGGAGTAGCCCTCTTTTCTTTTGTTGGGGGCTCCGATCTGGCATACATCCGCGTGGTATTCAAATTGGGGCCATTGTGCTCAGCCAGGGCATTCATCTCGGAGCACACGGCGGCTGTTTTCAATGGGCCACGCTGACATCACTCTCCGGGGACAGAAAAGACCCTTCACTGCCTGGGGGGGGAAGGAGAGGAGGGGGCCAGAGCAAGCATCTGAATAATCTGAATAGCTCACTTCATAATTAGTTGCCAAACTCTCTCTTTTACTCCCTCGCTCGCCCTTCAACAGAAGTGAGTTTCTATTTCTAAGATCAAAAAAAAAAGGGGGGCGCACAAAGGTTGAGGGGAAGCCACGCGAATCTATTCTTGATTAAAAAAAAAAGTGTTATATTTGAGAAAGCGACACCTCGGGAAGCTGTCTTTATTTGCAGATTTTCACACACTTGTCTGTAAACTGGAGAGCCTGATAAAGTGAAACTTCTTCAGAGCTCGACCACCGCTCCTCTGACGTCTCACTAGGATTGTTTTAAGTAAGAATGAATGTGAGTATGAAGAAAATTAACCCCATTAAAAGTGAATAATTAACAGTCAGGTTAAGCTCTAACACAGAAGATAACAACTGAAAAAAACAACATACATATTTTTCACCATAGGTCAAAAATATCACATTTCTTGCCAATCCTCTGCAGCATGGACAGATAATTTATAGATTCCTGCACTTGACACTTACGACTATTTAAACCCCAACTATTTGACCCCTATTTGAGTTCAAGGGCTTCATCCAGTTAAGGACCGATATTAGACCGGTAATGCACTTAATCTACGTAGTTACTGTTTCACTGACAAATACAAAGTTAGTTCATACAGTAGTAAGCTGGCCAAGAAAACAGATATGTTAAATTTAGACTCGCTAACACTGGTATTAACAGGCTATCTGCTTTTAAGGTTACTGTAATTAAACCTCTATTTAAAAAAAGACGCTCTTGATCCAGGAGTGATGGATAATTATAGACCAATATTTAATCTCTTCCTCATTTCTAAGGTTTTTGAAAAAGACAGCTGCAAATGAAATAATCAATCATTTGTGTATAAAATTTCAATGTAGATAAATTTTAAGTCAGGATTTGGATAATTTAGTCTTGAACCTGTTTGTCCTGTGAGACCTCAGAGCTTCATTTGATCTGGTTCATCATGGTTTGGGATAACGAGTCGATGTGATCAATAACTTGTTAACATGAAAATTGTGCATCAAAGCGTTGGATTCAGATAATGAAATAAACATTTTTCTACACTTTATGATAAAGATATTTCTTTTTTTTTGTTTGATGATTCATCTGGATTCAGAATACTTTGAGGAACTTCATTTGTGTTATTTCAGTCTGAAGATATTTTGAGGACCATTAAAATGTCATCAATAAATCTTTTGATATACATATTATGTAAATGTTGACATTCATTGAGTAATGGGAAAATAATGTTGAAAAATTAATTGTTAAATTAACCCCCACAAAAAAAGTCAACAGATTAGTTGACTAATCGAAAAAATAATCGCAAGATTAATCATTTAAAAAGTAATTGTTTGTGACAGCTCTAGGTTAAACATATTATTGAAGTTTAACCCCTTGATGCTTGATATATGAAATAATCCACAGAAAATTATAATTTTGTACATTTAAAGTGTTTAAAATATATTGTAATAAAACATAGTCCCAATCCTGTTTTTAAAAGATTTCTAATTATTTTTATTTGTACCTCTGTGAATACAGTAGATTCTTTCTTTTATGTTTCTATGTAGTGTATTTATTTTTTAGATTTTTTTAAAATTGTACAAATCTTTTTTGTTATTATTACTTTGACTCTGGGGATGCTACAGAGATCTCAGATGGGTATGTATCAAATATACAACATCAGGCATCAAGGGGGTAAAAAAAACTGCATTAGCTTGGTTCAAGTCATAATTATTTAATAAAGTCCAGTTTGAACAGATAAATAAAAGGGACCTTTTTCATACACCAAAGCTGGTCACGGTGTTCCACAGGGCTCTGTACTTGGGCCACTACTGGACCTTTAACACCATTAAAATAAAACTAGCCAACATTTGGACTTGTTTGTGCTAAATGGGATACTTTTCTACTTCTCTACTCTACATATAAGTAAACTTGTTCGATTTTCTTTAAGACTGTGACAGCTGAGAGGAGTCTTGAATGTGTGCGCAGCCTTGAAGTCGGGCTGATGCCGATTAGCGATCACACACAGGATGCAGGGTGAGGTGCGTGACACCGCGGTGACCCCCGTGCAGTGATTCTTTGTGTTTGTACTGTAAACAGACCTGCAGCTTTTCTGCCGATGGATGAGTCACGGTTCTCGTGATGGTTTTCAACAGGTGTGCAAACTTCAAAGGCATGCACACACACACACACACATGCACATCCGTACACTCATCACCGCACAAAGCTTAAATGCAAAAAGTTTTGTCTGCAAGACCACATGTTAAGTTAGAAGAGCCTCAGAGAGGTCTACAATCACGGCAGCTACATTCCAATACACAAATGTATTTTTAAAAAAAAAGATTTAAAACAACCTTTGCATGACACACTGATCTAAAAAAAAAAGGAAAAAAAGTCTCCAGGCAGCTGGATTAAGCTCTGTCCTTTCAACTCACATTCTCAGCTGGTTGTGAAGAAAAGGAAGTGCAATCTAAAGTTTTTGTGTGAAGGTGGAGGTTTTTCTTTGAAGTAGTTTCGGCCAGGAAAATTGAAGGTTGTGGATGTAATAAAAATGAGGTAAAACGGGTAGCTGTCATTCACAGAGCCGATAACCACAGGGAGCGGGAGGGGTCAAATAGCCTCAAGGTTAGTGGATGTTAAAAAAAGAAAAAAGAAAAAGTTGACAAATCACAACATGTTCCTTTTTAAGTCCTGAGTAGATATCTCTTCCTCTTAGGTCAAATTTTTAAATGACATATCTCAAATACTGTAAGTTTGAAGAGAAATCAGAAGGATTGTGATTTATGTAATGATTGAACTAGTTTTTACTCCATTTTCTGACACACTGATGATAACACAAGAAACAAAACAAAACAAAAAAACCCCCCACATCTATAGTAGAAACAGCACAAACCTCAACTATTTGGTAGAGTCTACATTTTTCAGAAACAAAAGAAAGGAAAAGAAAGAAAACCTTTGAGCTTAGCAGCAGCACAATTACTAAACAACCATAAAAGACAACTAAAATCAAAGATCAAAGAACATCTTCACAGCATCAACAGAAGAAATGAATAGTCTGGGTGCATCACTGTTAAACTCTAAAGTCAACAGAGACCTTCATGAATGAAAAAAAAAGGATTTACAAACTACTATCAACAGTTAAGAACAGGAAACCCAGGTTAGATTTTTCCAGAAAACATCTAAAGGACAAAAAAAACAGAAGCCTCCAGTTTTTTGTAAATTGATTCTTTGGACAGATAAAACCAAGAGAAACTTGTAAAACAAAGATGTAAAGAAAGTATGGAGAAGAAAAGCACCAAAGCAACACTTCATCTGTCAAACACGGCAGAAGCAGTATTATGGTATGGGCATGGGTGGCTGCCAATGAAACAAGCTCACTGGTGTTTACTGATGATGTGACTGCTGACAAGATGAATTCAGAGGTGGATAGGGCTACTTCCTGCTCACATTCAGGTAAATACTAATAAAACGACGGGGTGGAGCTGAACAGTGCAGATGGATAATGAGGCTAAACATACTGTGAAAGCATCTCAAGACTCTTTAAAGGTTAAAGAAAGGTAATATTATGGCTAAGTCAGGGAGTTGATCTCATCCAAAAGTAGAACACGTTTTATCTAACAAAGACATAACCAAAGACACAAAAACCCCACAAACACACAGGAAATGAAGGTGGCTGGAGGGAAGACCTGATAACATCTCCAGCGAGGAAACTCAGAATCTGATGACGTCATGGCTTCAGGCTGTCACTGACGGGAAAGGGTTTTCATCCAAATATTAAAAATTGTGATTATATTTATAATCAGGTCCAAATACGTCTGAGCCATTGAAAATGGATGTAATTTGCTTACAGTGGCTCATAGCGACCCGTACCCCTACCTCTTGCCTGAAATGGGCTGGGATTGGCTCCAGCAGACCCCCATGACCCAGTAGATGGATTCAACGGATAAAGAAAATGGGTGGATGGATTATTAGAGGGTATCTTAACTTAGCGTGTTGTCACACTGCCACTATTCAGGTCGCCCCAGAGGAACTCTGGGTATGGTTGTGGTTCCCTTGGGTCAGTGTCAACACAGCAAGCAAACCAAAACAGACTTACCGAGACGTCTCTGAAGAGGAAGTCTCGGTACAGACATCAGCGAGCTCTGATGTGGTCTTGTTTGTGCTGTAAACCTCGGTCCAACCCAAGCATGGGTGCACGGCATATGTTTGAGCCTTAAAAGCCACCGTAGACCGCTGGATAAGGCGTTGCGGGTTGTGAAAGAAGACAAACCAAAAACAGTAATTAAGAAAACAAAACAAAAATTAAGGCAAGGTGTCGCTTTCAAATAAAAAGTGGTCGAACAGTAAAAACACGTACCACCGTACGTTTCAGCTGCTCTCTTCGTACCGGTTGTCATGGAAACATGACACACCACCAAGAGGGATACTGACCAGTGACAGCCCTGGTTGTTGTCATGTGGCTTGTGGTGCTGCATTTGGGCTGTAGTGAAAAAATAAACATTTGGGAACACAAACCCAACTAATTGAAAAATTGTACGAAGTAAACTGGTGTGGACCGAGGCCGTGCCGTGGATTCACCAGCAGATGTGAAATCCAGTAACAGCTGCTGTCACCGCTACATGTCCACACTGTGGAAATCATCCGATGTGAAGATGTCACCTCTTTTAAAATGGGGAATTTCTCCATTCGGGGGAGTGGTAGTGTAGTGGTTAGAGAGGTGGGCTTGGACCCAGGTTCAATCCCCTGAGTTAACAGAGGTGAGCCACTGTGGCCCCTGAGCAAGGCCCTCAACCCCCAACTGCTCCCCAGCCCACTGCTCATAGTATAACTTGTGATGGGTTTAAAGCAGAGTATTTCTGGAGTAGAATTATCATTCGCCAAGCCTTCCAGAAACCCCTCTACTCATGTGATCGGGGGGGGGGGTCTTTTAATTTGGTCCTGGGTCAGAGGCATACCCGTCATCTTGAAAAGTAACCTGACACGGACTAATTCAAACAGTCAGGCATTTCTGGAAACTCCATCGACTCTACTGACTTCCTGTTTTGGGAGTACGTCCGATTCAAGAGCAAAGTCATTGGAGCCTTGATACACTTGGGTAGTTATAAACAGTTAACATCAGGTTTTTTTGTGTGTGTGGATATACTAAAGAGGGCTCTATAAGAGCTTTTGTCATGTTACTGCGCACGCACACACACACACACACACACACACACACACACACACACACACACACACACACACACAGTCAGCTGTGCCTTTGTAAACAGACATCTTGACATTTAATCAAAACAACCATTCATGCCTTTTCTATCTTCAACCTTCCCCGCGAAGGCAGCCATGTGCATGTTCACATAATAATATCCCATTTAAGCCATCAGTTCTTCAAAGCCCGACAGGGATGAGTCACTCTTTTCAAACAGCTGCATCTTCTTTTTCACACAAACGCATCCCGCATCCCCGCTGCCTCGGCTCGCTGAGTCACCGGGCCGGCTTGTGATGCCTACGGAAAGGGCATGACGCACACAGGCCATCCCTGCAGCGCACGCTTAGCCCGGTCGGACGGAGGGTGAGGACGGCCAGCGCATCACGCAGTCGGAGTGCCCTTCAGTCGGAGGAGACATTGTGAACGAGTCGAGATGCAAGATTTTTCACTTTTTTTGTTTTTTTTTTAACCGAATGTGACCATGTTTGTGCCGCTTTCGTCTCTGAAGTTTCTTTTTTGCTGAGAAAACTCATCACTGATGCTCAAATGTCTATTAAAACCACTGTGGCTGACCGGATAAGGGTTAAAAGTTGGGTATATATATATTAATATGTTTACATAAAACCGTGCACGTCAGAGAGGATGACTAAGAACAGATCTGCAGAGAAGCTCGACAAACTCAAATCATAACTGGTTTCAGGAGGAGCTGCGAGTGATGAAACTTGACCTCTGTGTCAAGTCTGAAATGTGATGTAAGCAACGCTGTTGTCCCTCAGCTGCAGAGTAATGAAAGAGCAAGCCAAAAGAGCTTCTGAGCATAAAATCAACTGCTTCGAGTTTTTTCCTGCACGCTATCACAAGGAGAATATAAAGAAACATCTCCGGGCAAAGCAGAGTATTAAAGCTTCTTGCACACCTCTGTGTCTAATTTTAACTTGATTTTTTTTCCCCCAAGAGGGTTTTAATACTGTTTACATACTTGAGAGGCTTGTAGTGGACCATTTAGCCTCTCTGTGGAAGCTCGAGCATGAAAATCCCAAATGTTCGGGTTTTCTCATGACGTCAAATCGCAACACCTCCATGTCTGTCCGTCAAAGTTCCACGTCAGCGGCGCGGCAGCTATTATGCTGATAACTTAAGGACTATTAGTCTTATTACTTTCAGGGTCCAGTAAGCAACCTTAAAAGCACGCCATTATGAACTAATCTACCAACGAGGGAAAGAACCGGGAACGCAGCGAGACCAAAGCTGCTATCTTTCGGGAGAGGCTTTCATAGGAGGCCAGGACTTTTAACGGCTCTCTTTATATTTCAGGTAATGGCGCTGAGCGCCGAGGCTACAAGTGATACAGGCCGATAAAACTGCTTTCTTCTGACTTTTCAAAGGAAATCAACCTTTGAACATCAAACACGGAGCCAGCTAAGATGAAGGCTTCTTTTACAGGCCGTGTTTAGGACATGTACGGTTTAAAAAAAAAAAAAAAAGGCATAAGCAAATCCCGACAGTCCTGATTCAACTTCACAAAGCAACAGCTTCTGTCACAGGCTGCTATAATAAATCCGAGCCGCTCGTGGAGATCTGATTCGACGCGTCTATTTCAAGCTGACCTTTCTTCTTGGATCTCTTTCCCACTCATCCCCTCTGTTAACACCGGTGGTAAATGCATTACTACCGTATTGCTAATTTTGATGGCTCCCTACGGGCCCCGCTCGGCTTTACTCCTCTCTGAAGGAGATAAAAAATGTCGTCATGACAACAAGAATGCACACAAACTCCGGACCTGTCGACACATTCGCCGCTCTTTTTCTTACCACTTTGAAGTTTTGACAGGAAAATCGACTGTAGCTCCTGGCCGGCACCTTCAGGCCACCGTGATCCGCCATGTGGGGTCGTCACTTTGATGAGGACAACGAGCAGGTGTAAACAAACAGCTGGAGATCCCAAAACTTCCAGAAGATGACAACAGTATCCGCAAAGTGGGCCACCCTCTGAGGGTCTTTTCCCCACATCACACGTCCCGGACGGCGTCTTTACGGGTCGATGCCTGCAGGAATATGACATGCTTTGCTCCCGCGTACGTGCACGTCTCTCTTATCTGTCCCTCTCGTCTTTGAAGCCCAGACATCCTGACACAGTTTCAACCTCTCTCCCCTCCTCTCTCGCTGGGTGTCTTTCACTTTGAGTCAGACACCCTTACTCGGTTCCTCCCCTCCTTCACGTAACTTTTCACTTTTGGTCACCCTATAATTTAATGTATTTGACTGAGTCTTTCTAATCAATATTAAAGACAGTGTTGCCATTGTAAGACTGATTTTAATAGAGATAGACGTCTGTTTTTTATTTTTGTTTGCATATATTTTAATGGTTGGTACCATAATTGGGTAAAACCTTTATCCAAGCGATTAAATGAAAATATCTGCTGCAAAATTA
>JAOWBL010000018.1:945211-963878 GCA_028564865.1 Zenarchopterus dispar | reverse complement strand
TAAACGCGCCTCTGACCGTGGGCCTCCACCTCCTGCAGCTCCCGCTGCTTTAAGGGGTTTAGTCTTCGTTTCCAGGGGCAACGCGACACGTTTGCGTGTTCCCGGGCCAAGTGGGGCATCCAGCTGGATCGTCTGGTCGGTGCGTGGGCCGCCGCCACTCTCCACCTACAACTCCACCTAATCCCCTGTCAGCGCTTAATGGTGTTATGTTCACTGTACTTAGGTGTTTAGGTTCACGGGGCTTTCCTCAAACACACCTTATGTTACCTCGGCCTCCGCCCGTGGGGTCTTTTTTTAATGTTTGCAGTAAAAAGAGAAGTTTAACTTTAAATCTAGTAAAAGTTGGATGTAATTTCTTACTCGTGAGTGTTGATCTTCATGGCTGAATAAATGTCAAATAAATTTTTTTAAAAAAGATGTAATAAAATATCTTCCTGGTTGGTAAATAACTTTATTTTACTTAACTGTTCTTGCTTCTTAAAGTCATTTTAGATCTAAAAGAAAATATAAAAACTGGCAAAACTCCGGTATAATTCGTGATTTAAAAATAGGTACACCACGCCACGCAGTTTAACCAGCGTTTCCCCCACTCGTGCGTTTTATCTGCTTCGCCGTGGATGGCGTTACCAGTCAGCTGGGTGATCCACGAGGGATCGGGAGCCGCTGCCTGGGGCATCAACAGCCTGAGGTGAACACGAGGAAGGAATATTTCACAGTTTCCTCGATCGGTTCCCCACTTCAGATTTGCCCACGCTGCCGTTAACAGCTGACGCTGGGTGGAGTGGGGTGGGGGGGGACTGCAGACGCTCTGGGTGGGGACTTACTGGGGGGGTTTACTCACATGTAAACTGGCATTTTTACACTTTCCTGAAAACATTATAGTATGATCCACACTGTGGTGGATTTGAACACGAATACCACTGGAGGTGTGGGGACGTGACGAGGATCACGTTGAAGTCTTCTGTGGTAGCCAGCAGGGGCTCGTCCACGCTATTGCCACCAAAATGATTTGGGAGAAATGGACTCAAAGTTCTCATTATGTTTTCTTGCGTGTTTCACGTCTCCAGAGGGCCACGAGTCACGTGACTCTGACCTCAGCGCAGATTGGGTTCATGTTCAGTCGACGCGGGCTGCGCGGGAACTCCACCCTGACGTGGGTGAAGCCCATCGGGAACCGTTCTGAAATAAGGTCAGTGATATTCGTCCACGGACACGCACGCGCTCAGATGTAACGGGTCAGCAACACTGAGCGCGAAGGTCGAGGGTTAACTGAGGCGTGGGTGAAGATGGCTGCTTCATCAGCACCGCGGGGATGGAGAGAGGACAGAGAAAGTCACGCAAAGTGGGTCAGCGAGAAAACATGATTAAGTGACAAAATACACGACTGCGGCGGCAAACTCGCACCAGCCGCCCGTGGCCCCCCTCCCACCCCCGCCAACCGGATTCGTCTCTCAGTGACGCCGTGCCGTGGACGCCTCTGTGGCTCCGAGAGTCACGCTCGCCGGACAGGTTGGCAAGCACGCGCGCTTGCTGGCTCGCTGATCCACGAACACGGAGGGAGAGAGAGAAACACGCTTCCTCTCACTGCCTTACATGGTGCGAGAGCGCTCGCTCGTGCCGTCGCAGTCCTTTGCGTGGGGTTGCTAAGCGCGGCCAGTGTTTCACAAACACGGCAGAAACAGGCGCCCCGCTCTGCTGTTCCGCTGCCACCCGTGACAGCCTCGCTTCGGCTCCTTCCAGGAACAGGCCCAATTTGGCTCTGCGGTACCGCCGGCCCGAGCCGAGCCAAAACAAAGTCGGCCGATCACACGGACCCGTGGGTCGATGCGTGTCGCCTGCAGCTGAGACAGCTGAAGGATTTTTCACTCTTTTTTTTTCATTTTAACGGGATGTGTGATGTCAGTCTGGTCTCGAGCTTTTGGATCTTTACAAGTAAACATCTTCTCACCCTTCTGCACAAATTCTGTTAAAACATTCGACTTTTGACAGCTGCTTTAAACCTGTAACCGATCCAAACCGATCCAAAAACCTGTAACCGATCCAAACCGATCCAAAAACCTGTAACCGATCCAAACCGATCCAAAAACCTGTAACCGATCTAAACCGATTCACCAGAACACACAAATGAAAACACAAGAGGATCTGTGGTATGGTGGAGCAGGTGGAGCAGGTGGAGCTGACCTGAGTGTTCCCGCCGGCCTCCGACTCTGGCGCCTTGCCCCTCGGGGGTCGCGGGTCCGGCGGAGGGCCCGGCGGAGGGACATGGGTCTTGAGGGGTCCCGCCGGCAGGGGGAGGGCTGAAGGCCTGCTGGAGGTCTGGGGTATGGGCAGGGCGCTGTGCACCGGTCTGGGTTTGGGGAGTCCTGACTTCATCGTTGAGGAGACCAGGATGGCGGGCATCTTCCCCCCAGCCGCCCCACGACGTTCCACGTCTCCAACGGACCCGCTTCCAAGCGAGAGCGGCGACTCTACCGGGTCATCTGCTGGGCGGCTGTGACGGTCACAGTTTCCGAGCGGCGAGATCTCCGCTCCTCCTGCTGCAACTCGGCGGGGGGGCGGAGGGTGAGGGGGGAAACCGAGCTCCCCAGCATGCACTGCTGGGTTTTAAAAGCCAGGACTCCCACCTGTTCGCCGCCGCCGGGACGCTTCAAAAACACGCCGTCCGAGCTTCTTCTGGAAATAAATAAATCAATGAGAGCGAAAACAAGTGTCCAGAGGGGGAAATTAAAGGAGCCCCCCCCCAGTCCAAGCTCTGCTTTCCATTCAGTCCCAGTTCACCTTCTAAGAAGCTGAGCAGCTGGTCTCCCACAGCTTCACGACAGGACCGAGGCTCTCTGAAGAGGAAGAGACGGATGAAGAGAAAAAACCAAAAAAAAAAAAAAGAAAACCCAGAAGGAGAGGCTGCAGCGATGCAGCGAGCGTTCGCTTCCACGGCTGCTCAGCCCGTGACTGCTCAGCCTCAAACACGCCGCGCTCCCTCTCTGGTAAGTCGAGGTTTGCAGCAGGTGTGGCTTAGATCAGGACGACATATGTGGAGAAAGGCTCAGCGCGCACACACACACACACACATGAACACACACACACACACACACATCAGCGTGCTCTTCCAGCCTGCTCTACTCTTATCCCCTCCTTGGCTTCATTTCTTTTCTTTTTTTTAAAGAAAACAAACGTACATCTGGGATCCTGATGCGTCCGGGTTCCTGGGGACGGATTTCTGATGGACGGCGAGTTTAAAACGTCTCGCGGGTCGGTAAACCGCTCCTTCAGCACCCACCAAGGTCACATCGAACCCACCCGTGTCTGTGGACGTGCTGCTGTTTCTGTCTCCTCGACCACCGTTACCATTAAAACCATTAAAGCTGCGCTCCTCCACGCTCGTCATCCACTTCGGCTCTCGTGCGCTTCGTCCTCGTGCACGCTCAGGAACATGGGAACATTTGATGTGATCAGTGTTTTAGGTACTTCTACCACGCTGAATCAATAAGTTTGATCATAACTGCATTGAATGACTGATTTAATGGGGACGGATTATAATTGTCTTATTGTGTTATCGTCTGTCAGAAGGGCAGCCGGAACGGTCCTCTGGCTGTACCCGGATCAGTGCAAAATCTGCCGTTTATTTCAGTGGGAAACTTCCCACAGACCCTGGACCCCGAGGCTCTTGTGTTCGCCAGACTTCGAACTTCTCCTCCTGACTTTACGCTGAGGCGAACTGCGTCTTATAAAACAGCATTTCTGCTGTCGCCATAGAAACAGCCCTGGCAGTCCACTCGGTGCACCTCAGCTCACACAGCTGGCGCGTGAACTTGGTGAAAGTGGGCGTCACGCCAGCAGATGATACATGTGGTAGACGTTACGAACACGGGTCCGCGCTGCTTCAACTCCGGTCATCTTGGTTCATCTCCAAGACCAGGATCTTCTACAGCGCCTCCATGAAATCAAAACCGATCAGGACCATGCTGGTCTGGTGTTCTAAACATCAGTAAGTCTTCTGCACTGGTTTTGTTTGTTTACTCTCACGTCATTGTCAGTGTAGTTGAGGACACTTTGTTTTCTTTTGTTTGTTGGTTTTCTCGTTTTGATTATTTTAGGCTTTTTTCGTTGTCACATGGCAAACACACTTTGACTTTGAGCTACCGGTTATATTGACTTTATCGTCCGTCTCCTTTGCCCAACAACTTAAGACGCAACATGACTGTTTACTTCACTATTACTTTAATAAATAGTCTCGAATTATTAAAATAGTTCCCATGTGATCAGTTATAACGGCTTCAGTGACCCTTCCCTTTACCGAGGACCACAAATCACGAAATGACATTAATGATCTGAATTAAAATATTTTTAAGATAATTGGATGGGTTGTCATAAAATTCAGCAGATGTTCACAGGAATATTGCCGCCACTTCTGTATTCTCACCCAGCTCTTCTTCCTCCTAAACTTCCCGTCTTTAAGCACGAGGTCAACCAATTAGTGGTCCAGAGTCGGATCAGCCCGATTCCCAGCAGACTCTCTGAAAGTCGAGGAGCTACTGGATTCAAAAACACCCATTTCCCTCTCCTTTCATCAGACCTCAGTTTACTGGGGGAATTCAGAAAATGATGTGGATTTCAGTCAACATTTGTGAACTCCTGAAACAGTAGAGGACACTTACGAATTTCAGACGGGCGTTGGCTGGACAGAAACAATTTTAATCCCGAAATAATTACGATGAAGACAATCGGGTTAAAAACACAGGAAGTAGCCGTCTTTGTTAGCGTGTATTTGTCCACTATGGATCAAAGAAACAACAACAAAACCAAGACTAACTCTCATCTGAGACTTCTTTACATCTCTGAGACCCGACAGGCAAAAAAAACCCAAAACATTTAGATTCATTGATGGTCATAAATTTGATCATTTCAACAAATACCAAACTATACCACAAAAAACATAAATAAATTCACTAAATGAGTGTGAAACTGTGCAAGATAATGCACAGAGTGAATAAACAAAAGTACAAAAAGACAAGACAGTGACGGGTGCAGTGTGTGTAGTGTGGTGATGTAAATCCACCATCTGTCCTGGTATTTCTTTTAAAGTCAGTTAGTTGGCTCCATAATCTGAAGTCGGACATCTTCAGCCTGAATTGAGGCGTATTCTTCCAGACTTTGTCCTGAACTTTGAGGCTCCATCAGTTCCTGTTTCTGAGCGACGGAAACCCACCAATGACGGAGACGCTTCTGTCTGAACCAACAGAAGACCAGCTCTAACCCAAAAAAACGCTGGCAAAAAAACTATGTTTACTGGAAATGATGAGGAGAGCTTTTCAAATGCACCAGACGTTTACAAGAAACAACCCAAAGCAAACAAATGAAGAGAAATGACCATCTAAAGCGAGCAGAACTCCAGATTCTGGAGAAAAGATCATCTCAGTTTTAACGAGCTGTAGATGCCACACGTGCACACTCCTGCCGCAGACTTTATGAGAGAAAGATTCATCCAAAGAGGACGTCTTTAGTATGTTAATCCTAATCCTGTTACATTAATCTGAAATTATGCAAATAGAAGATTTGGATTGAGTGGATGTATGCGTGCAAGTTGAGTCGTGGTTTTAAAAGCTGCCGGTTCAGTCCGCGCAAGATTTTGTCATCTGAAACCCAAAAAACGTATCATAGACCATAATAATAAAAATAATCTTTTATACAATAAAAGTTGAAAAAACATTGAATTGATGTATTTATGATGAGTTAAAGAGAGCTATTTAGAGACTGTTAAAGACTAAATTAAGGATGTTTTAATCTCAATATTTCATATACACTTTAAATTTTTTAAAAGAAAAAAGGCCTTTTCTGTGTTTTATTTTATATGTCAGGCTTTAAAAGGGTAACATTTGTTTATGTTTAACATTTTTCGCGGTTTTTATGTCGTTTCTGTGCAGACTGAAGTTGGAAATGTTTGTGAATGCATCACTGACAACTGAATTTATCATATTTTTTTAATTCTGTAAATCAAATTCCTTCTTGTGGAACTAAACACATTTCTCACCTGATAACAGGGATACGCACCTTTTTACACAAAACACCACGTCAACCAGTTTGAAGCCTGATTCAAAGCGTCCCGACAACAAAACACACCCGAATCCTTTGAACATATAGGAAACATCAACTCCACCCTGAAGCCGAAGCTGTCAGTCTCTCGTTTGGAAAATGGAAAAAATAATAATAAAAAAGTCATCCGTGGCATAACAAGGGAAACTTCCATTATTATTTTTATTATTATGACTATTTTTTTTCCCTCTGTGATTCTAAACATATGCCAGACTCTCGATGATCACGACGCAGCACTTCACAGAGAAGAAGAAGAAGGAAAAAAAAAGCCAGTCAAAAAGTGATTTATGTGTCAACCTTTGAAGGTACCTGATGAGAGTCCAGCGCAGTCTAATAATAGAGCCGGTTTGGCAGTAAATGGGCGGTATTGACAGTAATAACTAGGACACCCACTGCTATGCTCTGCTGTGTGTTTATACTGTATTCCTTCCCAGAATAATAAACATTCATGTGGGGTAGATGGTGAGTGTTTTTCAGCGAGCTCTGCAGATGCAGAGAGAGCTTCATGTCAACAGGGATTATATGGGATCTCTATAGGTGGTGTGCTAAATTATCAATATCAGCAAGCGTAGCTTTACAACAGGCCTTACACTGTAGGGCAGCTGTTACCAGCTGTGCAATGTCCTCCAGCACTCAAACGCACAATATTTAACAAGAACTGGACAGATCATGAAACTTCCAGTAACAGATTCACAAGTCTGTGTTCTTATTAGCTGTGAAAAATGTCATATATGAGGAAAAATATCCCAGCTCTGCTCTTCTCTGTCCTGGGGGGAAAGTACTTGTTCTCTTTGTCTTGACGATCACCATGTAAAACAACATAAACACTGAAGCTGAGGCATGTTCAGCTGAACTTTAAGATCAACGAGGTTTATCCTTCTAAAGGCAAGACCAGACAAGTTTATTTGTGCAGCACATTTCAGCAACGAGGCAGTTCAAGGTGCTTTACATGATGAGAAGAGAAAAAAAAACCCATCGAGTTACAGAAAAGTCAGACTGAAACTAGCGTTACAGTGTGGTGCAAAAGTTAATATTGTTTAAATTTAAATTCAGAATGGTTTAAAGAATTCAGTCAAAGGCAGATGTGAATAAATGAGTTTTTAACTTTGATTAAAAATGAACTGAGGGTTTCAGCATTCCTGCAGGTTTCTGTGAAGCATCAAAGCTGAATGCTGCTTCTCCATGTTTGGTTCTGATTCTGGGGAAGCAGAAAAGACCTGGACCAGAAGGCCGGAGAGGTCTGGAAGGTTGTTATGGCAACAGCATGCATGTTGGTCCTAAACCATCTAGTGATTTATAAACTTAACAGAAGTTATTTAAAGTCTTTTCCCTGAGATACAGGGAACCAGTGAAAGGACCTCAGAACCGGAGTGGCGTGGTCCACTTCTGTGGTTCTAGTGAGAACTTGGCCAGCAGTGTTCTGGGTCAGCTGTAGATGTCGGACTTTTTTAGGCAGATCTCTGCAGTAATCAATTCAGCTGATTATAAAAGCATGGTTGAGTTTTCCAGAGTCCTGCTGAGACAGGATCTTGCTCCCTGAGATGGTCCGGTATGAGGTTTTTGTCTGAACATTCATGTGGAGTGTGAATACTTACGACGACCAATGAGATCAAATGTTCGTTTGTTTTGGTGTTTTATGCTATTTATAAAACGGTGGGAAGTTGGTAGCTCTATACCATGGGATTATAAAACACTTCATTTTGCTTTCTAGCTGATGTCTTTCCTGGTAGGTGTTGGACTCCACCAGGGCTGTCCTATTCCGTTCAGAACCTTTATCCATCAAATGACTTGGTGCAACCAGGTGATGGAGGGTTTCTAGTTTGGTCCGTTTCAGACTGGACACATGCTTTTACAGATGATGTGGTCTTCTACTGTAATGCATCTCATCACACACACACACTACAGTCATCACCACACTACACACACCGTACCCATCACTATCTAGTCGTTTTGTCAGTCTTGTACTTTTGTGTCTCATATTGGTGGTTTAGTCCTCCTTGGCAGAATTAGGAAGTCAGATATTAATAAAATATGTGAGATTAAACTATCTAAGAGGACTGGTGAAGGACACACACCCCACGTTAATAATGAAAATATCTGCTGCAAATTTTTTTAAAAAAAGGAAAGGATGGACCGCCTACTTCGGGTTCAGAATGAGTCAGTTGACGTAGTTTAAGTATCTTGTCAGACATCTTGCAGCAGAAATGCTTCCAACCTCCGGCAGACCCAAGGTTTGCATCGCTGGTGAAGCTACAGAAGGTCCCTGGCTGGGAGGGGGACATCTGGGGCCTTTAATCGGAAAAATGGCCGAAAATGAATGATGTTGAATCTGTTCAAATACTCCAACTGATCTGTCTTACGTGAATTTAACCTCTCTTATCAGAAATCATTATTCCATAGTTTTTCAGTTTCTCATTCCCTTTAAAGACAAATTTGATTATAACCTCTCCATTCTGATCTATTTCTCTATTTTGATTTATCGATGTGAGCAAAGGGGTTTTCTATGATTCATGCTAATATTGTCTGTGTTTAGTAAAATGTCACCATTTAAATCCCTTTAGTCTTTGGAGAAGGAGCAGCAGATACAAGGTAGCCATGATCAGGAAGGTAGGTGGAGGTTCCTCCGTCTAATTAATCAACAATAACGGATTTGTTTTTTCTGCTCGTGCATCTTATAAATCAGAACATTAAGGTTATGCTAACAAGATCCAAAAGCCAATAACATTATGTACCATTGAAATTCAATTCAATTCATTTAATAATACTTTATTAATCACCGAAGGAAAATACGCAAATCTATTAGGTAAAAACAGACGATGGCGCCTTTGTCCGTCGGGTCGCCTGCGCAACCCCCCCCCGGCCCGGGTTCGAATCCCGGCCCGGGTCCCCTCGCTGCACGTCAGCACTCATCTCCCTGCCCACCTTTTTTAGCCGTTAGTGTCCAAAACATCCAAAATTAAGTTAAAATTAAACTCGCAAAAGTTGTTAAAACAAATCGAGTTAAGTAGCCCAGAAGATGTGAGATGAACCTTGATATGGTCCTTATTTCAGCCGGGTTTGAAGAGCGTGTGTTAACAGAACCATCCTGGATGAGACGAAGACGGACTAAACTCTGAGGTCCAATAAAAAACTAAACATACGAGGCACTAAAACATGCCGATGTGTCTGCAGCCTCGCTGCGTTAATGAAACAGAACATGTTAAGTTTGGGTTTCTATTAACAGGAATTAATGGACAAGAACAACACAAACAAGAGGAAGCGTTCATCAGTCTGGTGTGAATACACACCAGAAGCAAAAGAACTAAGTTCAGATTAAAACGACTCAACTCAGCTACAACTAGATTCAATATAATTTGGTCAAAATAGGCGTGAAATTAAAATATATTCGAATATTCCTCACACAGAGAATCTTCCTGCGTTGTCCTCATCCAGCCAACCGTCGACATATTTTTTATTCATGCATTAGAAACCAAATTAAATTGCACTGTGACACTCGTCACACACTTCACTTTTCTTTTTGTTGCAGATTGTTTTCATTAGCCGAGTCAGCAGAGCAGAACGACGAGTCTCTCGCCGGCAAACGGAGCGATGGGCTGACATTTCCGCCGTGACGGCACGGGAATCTCCAAACTGGCCCACACACACACACGTGCACACACCTCGACGCACGCTCGAGGCCGTTCACGATAATGAGCGGTGGCAGTTGTGCGAGGCCGGGTCGGTAGGGGGGAGGAGAGGGGGGGGGAGCTGAGTCCACAAAGACCGGCGGGGCTCTGACACCGAGTAAACACAACAAGCAGCGTCAGGGCAAAACACACAAAAACAACAAACAACACTGTCTGCACACATTCAACACAAATTGGTCTCAGGGGTGGGGGGAGGGGGGGTGAGCTGGACCCCCCCAGGAGCTGGAAAAAGTCTTGTTTGCTTGTGAAACATGAAACCCAGCTGAGATAAGCGGCCAAGATAATACAATGAAGAGAGTCCACTGACAGTTTTGGTTGTGTGTGTGTGTGTGTGTGTGTGTGTGTGTGATTCCAGCTGCAGAACATGTGTATCTGCCTGTGTGAGAATCAGTTTGAGTGTGTGTGATGAAAAAAACGTACACTAACAAAAAAAAGAAAAAAAAAGTTTTTCCCGGGTCAACTAAGGTGAATCCAACCTCCGATGAAGAAAAGTCGCGCTACATGTCGGACTGTGTTACGGTTTAGATCAGGGGTTCCCAAACTTTTCATGGTCACCACGAGGTGGTCAGATCCTGAACCAGCAAAGACGGGCTGCTTGATTATTAAAAAAAAAAAAAAAAATGACTTAACATGAAAATGTGAAAACTTTCAGTCACCTTTGAGAGCAAAAAAATAAATTCACAGTCTAAATAAAACTATATTCAGGGAAACGGTACAAATGGTGGCAAAACTGCTCAAATATTCCCTTTAATCGTTTATATAATCATCGATTCAACTATAATAAATGTTCCACTCAAACAGGAGGAAGAAATTTCACGGTTTGATGGTGGGCTGATCGACGACCCCTGAGATCCACAGTCGTCGTGGACGTTTTCCACCTGTCGGTACTCTCCCTCTCTCGATGGACTCGTCAAGTGTCTCGTGAAGCTGCGAGCGTGATCAGGTGGAGAGTTTCCACATCCCTTTCAGACTAATTTGACCTCAACTAAAGACGTCACTTTTTAACCAACGTCCACGCTCCTCTGTAACGATGCGCAACAGCGATTTAACCACTCAAGACCCGACACATTTCCACACCAGAAAATATTAACTGAAGCTAAGCGTTAACAGGCAGTAGAAGTGGGTTCGAGTTTTGGAGGAATCTGACATATCGTGTTACTTATACTGATCAAATAACATTAAACTAGCTTTCATTCTCTATCTTACAATTATTTTTATGCACCAGCTTCATCTTGGATGAGCTGGTGCGTCCTACCTTTTGACTGGGACACAACAGATTTATCTAATCTCCTCCAGTACACTTAACACTGAAATCAAGACTTGTACTTCAAATGGTCCTTAGAATACCAAATAAAAAGTTTTAACTTCACAAAAATGATGAGAACGTGAGGCAGAAAAAGTACAGAGTAAACACAAAAACGTTCAAACGCAGATTTCTGCTTCATAAAAACATCATCTGGGTGGAGTGACCAACCAAATCCACAAAACAGCGCCAAATTCATGGATTAGCACCAAATAATGCACAAAAGAGCACCAAATTCATAAATTAGCACCAAATAATGCACAAAAGAGCACCAAATTCATAAATTAGCACCAAATAATGCAGAAATCAGCACCAAATGCACAAAAGAGCACCAAATTCATAAGAGTGCCAAATAATGCAGAAAAGAGCACCAAATTCATAAAAGAACACCAAATAATGCACAAAAGAGCACCAAATTCATGAATTAGCACCAAATAATGCACAAAAGAGCGCCAAATTCATAAATTAGCACCAAATAATGCAGAAATCAGCACCAAATGCACAAAAGAGCACCAAATTCATAAGAGTGCCAAATAATGCAGAAAAGAGCACCAAATTCATAAAAGAACACCAAATAATGCACAAAAGAGCACCAAATTCATAAGAGTGCCAAATAATGCACAAAAAAGCACCAAATCCACAAAACAGCGCCAAATAATGCAGAAAAGAGCACCAAATTCATAAAAGAGTGCCAAATAATGCAGAAATCAGCACCAAATGCACAAAAGAGTGCCAAATAATGCAGAAAAGAGCACCAAGTGAAGAAAAACAGAAGCACTCAGAGTAAAAAGGAGACGGAGGAGACAGCAGCACCCAAACAACAGTCTCCCTGCAGTAAACTGGGACGACAGATAAGAAAAAGCAGAGACAAGCTGCAGCAGCAACAGCTCCGAGGTGGATGTGCCTGTGTGTGTGTGTGTTTGCTTTATTTATCTATTTGTTTGTTTGTTTGTTCGTATCACCATCAGGATCATTTCTGCTAAAAACACGCTGACCTTGTCAGGCCCAGCGAACCTTACGAGGATCCAAATCCTGCGTCCCAATTATATCGGACCTCATTCCTGGGGTTGGAGAAGAGGTTCGCTCACAACAAAACTCAGCTCAGCTAAAAACAACCCAACAACAGGTCATCTCGGGGCACTCAAGGTTAAAAACAAGTTCAATTAAAATACAGTCCAATTATAACTGTATTCATACGATGCCGAGCTCGGGAAACCCACAGGGTTGACTCATCCTCTGTCCCGAGCATGCTGGGAGCTGAGGTGGCGTTAAGGTTGGGGTTTGGCTGCACGAAAGACGTCCCAACAAGGGCAGCTGGGCGACGACGTTGCATGTGTGCACATAAATACAAAGTCTCACCCTGCAGGCCTTTCACAGATCACCGTGGAAGTGGAGTGAAAATACAGAGAAAAAAAAAAATCCCACTAAAACACCTTTCTTTATGCAGTCTGCATAATTAACCTGCACTAATTAGCTTTTAATGGCTCATTCAAGCCCTGTTAGCCAAAGGTGGAGTTACATGTGATCACATCAGGTTGGACATTTATTTCCAATGAAATGAATTTTACAGCAGCTATTATTTTCTAAGAATCCCCCATTTCAGATCACATGACCTTTATTTCCAACATTATGTCTTCTTTTACCCTTGTTCACAACAAAGGAGACGGTGATAAATATTTGATCAACGATGCGGGTGACGGAGAGGACAACAAATGTCTGAGAGGATGAATCAGGGGTCCAAATCCATCTGAAGGCAGAAAATGTTTCCAAATTATGCAGAGTTAATGTCTGCGAATCAATAATCGGATAATATAGTCTCCTCGACTCTCTACGGCGTTCAGAAAATGTCCAGCTGAGAAGAAATAACCAAAACACCAAATTCGCCCAACAAGCAAGCTGCATCCTTCCTTGGTGGAACAATCAATACGGGTGAGATTAAAACAGCAGCACAACACAGGCCTGCATTAAAGTAGCCTTTAAACCCCACCACCACCACCACCACCTTCTCCACCCACTACCCCTCCAGGCTTAGACAGCAATTACCTCCAACTGCTGCGACACAAAACCACTTAATGTTCTTTATTTCTTCAGCGACGACATACATGGAGGACGGGGGACAGACAAAGACAGGTGAAGGCTTCGAGAAAACGGCAAATGATACAAAAACAGGTGCAGATAAAAGAGGGGGAGGGAACTAAGAAAGATGATTCAGTAAGGGGAAATAAACAGCAGGTAAGGAATCCACAAATATCTTTAAAAAAGAAAACAAAATCAACACATCGCTTCATCGATTTGTGTCGCTCATAAAAGCAAAATATAAGAAGGAACCAAAACTTGATCAGACTCAACTGGTACAAAAAAAAACATAAAATAATAATAATAGTAAATCAATCTTGGATAACTGGAGGAAAATGGGTGGAAATAAATGAAAAAAGAGTTAGTGTTCACTGTGACAGTTCAGTGGAAACCAGCAACAAGCTCACTTTAGCGCCGATCAACACCAAATGTTTCACGAATCAAAAGCTGAGAAGCAAAAACAAGAATCTGTAACCAACACATCAAACTCTGGGAATATACTTCTCTATCCATCACTTCTGAAACCTGTGCTGAAATCAAGCCGTGTTTTCTCTTTTTGTGGTTTCAGTCCTGAAACGAGAGTCAAATCAGCACCAGGAGGCGGGACGATCGATGTCAGAGCGCCAGAAACCTCTCATCGTTGTCATGGAGAACCAGCAATAAGTTGGTAATGTGTGACCCCTCTTTATCATACATGGTTAGGTTGTTAATGTCATTGATAAAGTTTTTAATAACATTAACATCTTACCTCCGAAGTAAGGTGATGAGTCATTCAGCAACCAATGAGCTACTAGATCTGGTCCATGCCCCGCCTTCCTGCTTTAGATTGACGCGACTCGTTTCAGAATTGCAACCAAAACAAACAAACAAACAAACATCACTGAGAAAGACGGCTTGAAAACAGCAACGGTTTTAGAGCTGATGGAGAGAAAAGAAAAGAATAATCCAGAAACCTGACTGCACTCAGAAATTTTGATTTCGTGGTTACAGATTCTGGGTTTTGGGTTTCAGATTTTAGATTTTAAGTCACCTTTTAATTGATGTCATATTTCACCTGCTGTGGTCACCTACAGAACCCAAAAAAACACCAACAATCCAGCTCCCGAATTTCAGCCAATAAGAAAAGCTGCAGTTCATCGACTGACCACCGGGGGCAGCTCCAAAAGAGACCCAATCTCCAGAGACATCCATCCATTTTTTTTATACCTGTTGAATCCATCTACAGGGTCACGGGGGTCCGCTGGAGCCAATCCCGGCTCATTACAGGTGATAGGAAGAGGTACACCTGGACAGGTCCATAACTGTCCAACTTTGCAGCAGAAATAAAGCCAGTGTTGATTCTGTGCATTTGCAACATGGCGCTGGATAGTACAAAGAGAAACAGGTTTCAAAATCCTTTTTCAGATTACCTGTTGGTGATGTCACGGAGGTTTTGTCCAGTAACTATAAAGTCAATGGCAGCAACCCCATCGATCCAAAGAAAACTCGTTATCATCTGTACAACAAGCTGTGACCTGATCGCTGCTACAACCAAACTAAACAAGTTTTATTTAGTTTATCTGACAATCAGAATCTATTTACTGTTCATCTTTAGAAAACTCTCCTCTGACACATTCCTCAGCTTCATTTACCTCATGTATATTTTATTCATCTTATGTGTTTTATAAATAAAGTTGGCTTGATTTGACTCAGCTCGATAGTCACATGCTGGTACACGGCTCATTATTGAGTCTACACGTGTTGACATTATAAATAACCACCGGCTCATTAGTGCGGGGCTTTGAATGTAGAAATAAAGATCTGAAAAAAACAAAAGTATTCAGAATTTCTCCAGAGTCCGGCTTCTGACGCCGCTGAAGCAGGAAACCGAGACGCATTCGAGCCCCGTGATAAAATAAACAAGATAAATAAAAATAAGAAGATGTACGGAGGGAATTAAGTCGGGATTTCAACACACAATTTTAAGACCATCTTTCTGGCTGTATGGAGGGATGGTGGAGGGACAGGTGGAGGGATGATGATCTAAAAAGGTCAAAGAAAAGGTGTGTGAACACTATTTTATTTGTATTTTCAGATGTCATCGATTATAAACCCTCCTTGTGTTCTTGTTTGGTTGGTTTGGTCCATTTTTCCTGCAGAAGTCTGGTAGTTCTGTACTTTAGTTGTCTCAAATAAACAAACATTCACGGATCTTTTCAGGATGACGGCCGCAGTCAAATCCGTTTACATTTTAAATAAACATGTTTCCGATGCAGATTAAGTGTTTTTTTTTTTAAATTTATAGCTTCATGAACCAGTGAAAGGCTCCTGATCCGCTGCGTTTAACACAAACCCAAACCATGATCGAACCACCCCCGTGCAGATCAAAGATCACCTTTTTATTTATTATTGAATCATTTATGGTTTACTTTAATTTCAACAGACCAAACGTCTGGTTTTTAGGTTCTGAAGGAAAATAGAAACGGAGCAGCACCACGTCACAGATTAAAAACATTTAGATGTCTTTTCCAAACAATCCCAACAACACCTCGGTTTTCTTGTTTCTTAAAGTTTCTTGGTCTCCTGGACCTCAGCGTGACCTCGTCTGAACTGCAGATCCTTAATTATATTAGTAACTGATGAAGCTGCCCCCTGAAAAAGCTTTTTTTTTAAAAAATCTATATGAACCCATCTTCTGCTTTATTTATTATCTTCATTTTCAGAGGAATAAACTGCTACCCAGAGGGCCGCTGGACTTAATCACCTGGCATTTCATAAAGTTGTGAACAGGTACAGCCTTAAAAAACAGATTAAAGTCTAAGATCCAGGTGCCGTTTATGGAAGAGCTGAAATCTGTCAGGCTTCTCAAACATTTCTTCACCCTAAACCTGAACAAAAAAAATACTTTTCTTTACAGAGTTGAACACAATTTTTAATTTATTCAGTTAATTTCTGACACATCTGAGTTTTTACAGGATTTAAGAGCTCTGGTGGACACTTTATTTCCATGGTTTAAAGCTTTTTTTCACCCACTCATAAGTATATTTAGAGAAGTAGAGAAAACTGATGCTGTCAGAAGGGTCTAAGATGAGCAGAGATCATGTATTCGTGGACGAGACGGGAAAAAAATGATAATTGGATTCACTGAACAAAGTGCTGGTTTATGTAGCTAATTGTTTGCACTGATGCATTATTAATCAAACGCTACAGGAGGAGGAAAATTCAGACATTATTAAACAGTGTAAGAGCAGGAATCTCATGTAAATACATCAGCCTGCTAGTGGATGCTTATACTTCCTGAATTTGAAACGATAAGAGACGTGTACAACGCCAAGGATTCAAATCTAGCTCACAGTATTTATGGATCTGTCCTCACCTAATCTGTAGTATGTTTTCTTTCCCAAAGGATTAATGCATGCAGCGGTGATATTGCAATGAAATTGCAGATGTAAAACTCAGAACAATCAGTGAGCTATTTTATAGGGAAAAAAGGAAACAAAACCACACCCAAAATCTCTCTAATGTTAAACATCTGTGGGCTCAAAGGCTTTAACAGAAACTGTGGAAAGTAGAAAACATCAGCTTTGGCTGCCTCACACTTGTTTTAGTTGCAAGAGACTGAAAAAGTTGTTGTTTTTCTGCAGCTTAACAGTGTTAAATTGTCAAAATTGTACAAATCAAAAGTCTCTTACTCTCTGTTATCCAACAGTCATCACTGCTGCCGTGAATGAAGTTTGAAAACCACGGGGAGCTGAGATGTTTCAGTTTTTTCTGTTGATACGATTCAGACCTGAGTGGACAGAAATCCAGCACTCAACTTCAGATTTTCAACATGTATACATCTCTGATACCTGGTCCTACCTGGTATCCACATGCAAGTGTTCAGCATTGAGTACAACTTGGTATAACGCCAGTCGCAACAATGCCTTGGTCATATGACGCCTACCAATGGCTGTGAACCATTTCCTAAGGCCTCCTTGAGGCAGCCTTATAAGAATCCAGCTTTCGTAGCCCGTTCCTAAGTCCGTGGCGAGGTCAACAGTTATGTCCAAGATTTGCTACGAAAGCGCCACGAAAAACTGCGTTGGAGGGCCGATGGATGAATACCTTGGAAACAACCTAAGAATACCTTAGGAACAACCTAAGAGAACAATGCACAATGTTCGTGTAAGTATGGCACAAGAACACATTAAGTTGTTCTAGGGGGGCCCTTACAGCGTTCTCATGAATGGCTTTCAAAGTGAGATGCGTAAAGCAGAAGTACGTCATAAGTGCATTGGCTGCAAACAAATGAAAGCAGCAGCTACAACCGCTTGATCTTCTTCTTCTTCATCCTGCAGCTGTAGAAGGTGCAGTTGCAGTCTTCTGATGATGATTGCCATCTAGAAAATTACAAACATTTCCACAAATATTCCAGTATATGAGAATCAAGACACAGATGTTTGGAGATATTAGACAGCTGGTACTTATATAGCCCAACAAAATGTGCCAAAAGCTGTAGGATCTTCCTACCAACGACTTGAGATTGCCGTGAGTTGCACATTGGGGTCCAGAACACCCAGTTCCCGACAACAATTTTTTGTGAGATGGCCATAAGTATACTGTCAGTAGTTTCAGAGGCAACCTTAAGGGTATCACATCAGCTCTATGACCAGAGTGCAGCCAAAAAAAACAAAAAAAAAAACCACCCTAATTTTCTCAAGAATGCCTCAAATTCTTCTTGAGATTTGAATGGCAACCGTACCAACTTCCTAAAAAGGCTGCAGGAAACTATCCCGCCCTCCATGAATGTCTACGAACTCCAGAACTGGGAGATTCGGATGGACCCACCGTTCGTGGGAACCTTCATGACCGAGGTTTAAGTGGTAGTGGTCAGTGAAGTGACATCACCGATTACATAGCTGTGACTGAATCCGTTCTGCTACAATTAACTTTCCTGACTCAAAGAGGTCTCTCAAACATGTCAGTTTCAGTTTCGTTTCAAGGAGTATTTGCCAAAATTAGGGGGTGGCATCTTGCCAATCTCCCGACCCCACTATTGCCAAAAAACCCCAAAAAACAATCAAAATGAATCTTTTATGCTTTAAATGAGTTAGTCTTCCTTAACACCCTTTAAAGCCACTGAGAATAACCATCATGCAATAGATGGAAGCGTTGCATTAAAATACACTGATTTTGTCCATTTCAGAAACTATTTAAAAGAAATGCCATAACTCGTGACTCACCGCCGTGTGACTGCTGACGACGGCGCTCATCACAGATTTAGCGCTTACTCAGTTTTTATGTAACTCAGAACTGTGGGAGGATCGATTCAAACATTTGTGGTGTTGGCTCAGAACCAGAAAACGCTGCACAGAGCTAAAGGTCAGACCAGTCAATGACGTGAGAAAAGACAAAGCTTGGTAATGTGGATTGGTTATTACTATTGTAATTGTGATATATGTATACACATATACATATACATATATATATATATATATATATATATATATATATATATATATATATATATATATATATACACACACACACA
>JAOWBL010000018.1:914364-945111 GCA_028564865.1 Zenarchopterus dispar | reverse complement strand
AGGACACGTTGGAGAGACTATGTCTCTCGGCTGGCCTGGGAACGCCTCGGGATCCCCCCAGAGGAGCTGGACGAAGTAGCTGGGGAGAAGGAAGTCTGGGCCTCCCTGCTCAGGCTACTGCCCCCACAAACAGACCACAGATAAGCGGAAGAAGATGGATGGATGGATGGATATTTGCTGTTTCTGATCGGTGAGCTTCAACTTCAACGTCACCCTCTCTCATAGAAAAATGAAACTGAAAGATAAACACCCAACTAAGGAGTTTAACCACAAAGATGCTTCTAAACTTCATACCCCATGGTGTCTTGGCGGTGAATTGATTTATGGCACTCCCATTTCAACGCAGGACCTCGAAGGTAAATGGCGGCATTGAGCTGATGGCGTCTCTTTGTGTTGAGTTGACGCAGAAGCATAAACCCGTCAAGCTTTGGTGAAGGCTACAATCACAGCTTTTCATAATATTTCCTTTTCAAACAACATTTAACCACCTCATATATAAGTAAAAACGTGGTGACATAAGGGAGTTTTTCTAAAACAGACAAAGTTCCTTTTAGATGTCCTTTTTTCCCCCCAATTTCACGGATAAAGAAAATGCACTTAGACGTACTATTAAATTAGAAACAGATTTGCTTTCTGCTTGACCAAACGGTGACATTTCAAGCTGATAAATGTTTGCAGCTTTGGTGCATTTTGGTCTATTATCTGTTGCAAAACTCTCACCAACTCTGAGGGACTGAATACTGATCTGTTTTTGTCAATGGGCAATAAAATCTACCTTGGTTTTCACTTCAACGGAAAAACAAAAAACCTGATTTACAAAGAAAACCAGTCTTGTGACTGAGAAGGTGTTTTTGTTTTCCTCTACTAGAGAAAAAGGATATCTGGTAGAAACCAGAGGCACCATGTGATGAGCATCCAGAAGACTGAAGCCACGAGAGCTGAAGCCGGTAGGAGAGACTGCAGGGCTGGGTTTGGGAAATTCCTGTTTCACACAAAAACAACAAAGTGCATTTTGCATTCCCATCTCCAACGAAAGCAGCTGAGTTTAGATGCGTTCTCACCTGGAGGCCACATTGATCACACCTATAACGCAGGCCAAGAGGATCGCCTTGAGTAACCAGGACTCTGAGTTCATATCAAGTATAGCGCCAATGCACCCAAATATAGCAGTACAGAACAAGAACTCCACAAAAACCTGCAGAAAAGCACATAAAAAAAAGATCCTTGCACATTGCTGTCCATATGTAACGAGAAGCTTGAACTCCGTATTTCGTGAGTGTTGTGTACCCTGTATCTGTTGACAATCCGCAGGCAGCGGGAGTTGGAGCGAATCCTCTCCTGCTTCGTGTGGTTGAGCATGTGGATGAGCAGAGGGCTGTGAACCTGGTGGGCCAGGTCGATGGGCGTGTGACCCTGAAGAAGAAACACCAGAACCAAATGCGTCATTGTCTATTACTATCATGTTGGTCTCCTACTGTAATACATCTCATCATGAAGACACATCACACAAACACTACAGTGATCACCACACTACACACACCACACCCATCACTGTCTAGTCTTTTTGTCAGTCTTGTACTTTTGTGTTTCACAGTGGTGGTTTATCCTCCGAGGCAGAATTAGGAAATCAGATATCAATAAAACATGTGATATTAGACTGTCAAGGAGGACTGGTGAAGGACCCCCCGCCCCCACATTAATACACCATATGAGAATGTCTGCTGCAAGAATAAATTGCGAATACGTATATATATCCGTTGATAAAGGTTTTACCAGATCATGGTAGTAACCATTAAAATATATGCAGACAAAATTTAAAAAAAAAGAACCAAATGCATCAGCCTCATGCGAGGAATTCCCTTAGTTCCCACAATGCAGCGGTTGACACTGGCTTAGAGTGGCTTTGTGGCAGCTGAGGTGCAAATGTGCTTTTTTTTGTGCATGTTAGTATTCTTTTTTTCTTTATTCATGGCACATTAGAAGCAACAGAGTCTTCACCGTCCTCTCAGACTCATTCACACCGAGTCGGGTTTTCAGAGGTCACACTTTCCTGGTCGTCGTGGTTAAAATGACAGGAAGACTGACTCTCTGTGCTCGAAGCAGAGAAAAGGATGCTAATTACAGTTGAAAAAAGTTGCTTTTTTTTGTTTTAAAAACCCAAATTCCCCATTTTTCTTTTCAAATAGTTGTTAAAGTGGTCTGAAAATCGTCTAGAAGCTAAGGCGGGAAAGAGAAGGGTGATCGTGAACCCTCCTGCACCTGAGTGAAAGTCTGACGTCAAGCCGGACTCTACAGTGTAAGACTCGCTGGCGGTTTCGGGAAGCTCACGTTGATGTTTTCGGCGTCCACGCTGGCGCCGGCCTCCAGCAGGATGTGAGCGGCGTCGACATTTCCCGCCAGCACGGCGCAGTGCAGCGGCGTGTTCCTGTTCACCTTGTCCACGGCGCTCACGGAGGCGTTGTTCTTGATGAGGAAGTTCGTAGGTTCGGGCCTGGATCAGAAGAACGGCGCACTTTCGTTGAACAGTTCGTATCGCCACCAAGAAGCATTTTTTTAAAAAAAAACCCAATAATCTTTTTTTTTACCCGATAATCTTCTGAGCTGCTAACATGAGCGGCGTTTGTCCGTTACAGTCAGAACCATCAACTTCCTGAACACAACAAAGCAAACAGAGGATCACCAAACAACAACAAAAACAAACATGAGACATGTAACAAAACTTACGTGCATGTTTAAAGACAAAAATAATACATCACGGGGCTTTCTAATTTCTTTATGATTAAACTGCACACTAACTCACAAGTAACAATTTTGGCAAAAATTTAGTGCAATGCACATCAAGACTGAAAACAAGCCATAAATGTCGTAGCAGAGTATAAACTAAGAATAAAACTACATCCTTTTCATAAAAACTTCATTAACTTTATAATTAAACGAATCTTTACGAAGGAATTGTATCTTTTCTTTTCAAACAAATATATTATTCTCCAATTTTTCTTCTGAAAATCTTAATGACAAGCAAACGCTAAAATTATTTTGAATTTCCAGCTGCACAAAAACTAAAACGGATCAACTTAAAGGCTCTCAATGAAATGGTTTTCTGTGCTGAATTATTACGATTTAGATTTTTGACACAACTGCTCACCTGTGAGGAAAACATTTAACCAGAATGTCCAAACGTTTTTTTAAATAATGTCTCTAAACTTATCAATTTTGCTGATCAAATGGTTCAGGTCTCACCAGTCCTTTAGCCATGAGATAAGCCGCGATGGCCATGTGCTGGAAGAGGATGGCGAGATGGAGACCACGGTAACCTTCGCCATCGGCGATGGAGGGGTCTGCGCCGTATCTCATCAGCTGAATCACTATGGGGAGGTGGCCCTGCCTGTTCAACGGTTTAAAAACACAGACAAGAAACTTTATGTTCGAGTGAGATGCAAAACAAAACAAAAAGCACACGAGTTGGATTTAAATAAGAATAAAATCAAACATCTGGAATGTAATTTCCATTTATAAACAAAAACGAATGCATCATGGCTGCAATGTGAGATACAATATTCACTCCAGAGGACCCTCTTTAATCAATCTTTTGTTAGTCAAAGTCAACAAGAGTTTGGCATGAATGGGTGTGCCCATTTAAGCAATAAAAGTCTGTCCTTTCCAGTTTTAAAATGAGATTTCAATATTGATATTGTTCCTAGAATGCTGTATTTCTACTTCTTAAATCTCTGTATTTGTAGAAGGAAAAAAAATTCAACAGTGTTTCCTTGTTTGTGTTTTAACTCTTGTTTTTTTGTATTCTGCCCCCTAGTGGAGACACCTGGTATTACATGTGCGTCCTGAACAGAAAATGTTCCCATTTTGGCAGGAACCCGTGGACGAACTACAAGGCTTGAAGCTACATCTGAATCCCCGAAAACGCTCGCTGTCCCACCTGATTGCCCAGTGAAGAGGGGTCGAGTTGAGGTCTCCGCCGAGCTGGTCAACTATCGCTCCTTTGGACATATAATACCTGGAAAAACAACAACAATCAGTTTTGAAGCAGCAGCTTCATGTCAACACTCTTTAAAAGGACAATTTCACATGTTTAGACGTCACTGTGACAATCTGTAAACATACACCAACGAGAAGCCTTAGCAATCCCGAGTTAGAGGGAGTGATCATGGATCTTTTAGAAATGTGAGTGGACACATGTCGCAGACAGAGCGACGGACTGAGATCAGGAGCTCTTACTTGACCAGCTCTGAGCGGTTGTTTATGGCGGCCCAGTGCAGCAGAGTCACGTTCTCCTTGTCCGGCTGCCTGACGTCGTAGCCCGCCTCCACCAGCTCCTTGCAGCGCTCCAGGATGCCGAACCTGACGGGGTCACGCACACGAAGAATGAGCTTTTATGATAATCTGACAATAAATATCGCCTGTAATGAGCCGGGATGGGCTGCAGCAGACCCCCCTGATCCTGCACAGGAAGCAACGAGTATTAAAAAAAAAAAAAGTATTTTACTGATGCCTCAACTAAAAAGTTAAAAGGAGGAAGAAGCAGATGATTGGAAACTTTGGAATTTGAAGACTTCCAAAGTAAAACATCAACTGTTAACTGAAGTGGTAAAGCAAGTTCTTTCAATCAGTTTCAGACCGCAGGAGGGGGGAAAAAAAACAAAACAAAAAAAAAAAACGACCTGTAGCAAGTGTAAACAAAGGTTTGCTGACTAAGATAAATGGAGGGACAGAAATTCTCGCCTTTTTCCCTCCCGACAAGAGGAGCGACCTTTGCCCTGCTGCACCTGAACTCCCTGGTCACTAAGGAGCTGCAGGTATTTCCATCCGACGTCGTCGACTAACGTGCACGAACAAGTACGTGCACGTCGTAAAAACCGCGCTCTCTTTCTAAATCTACAACTGGATCAAGACGTGAAGCGTCATCCTCTGGTTTCTAATCAAACACAGACCTCCAACAGCTTCTTTTTTTATTTATAGATATTCTTTATTTGATATTTTTTATATGCTTGATTTGTCATTTAAAAAATATGTATCAGGGGTGATATTGGAATGAAAATTAAATTTAAAAGAAAATCCCAGAATGTTGCCCATTTTTTTCTCTCTAAATTCGTTAAGAAACTTCTGTCAGGTTTTGATATCATGCTTGTCTTTTCCACTGACTAGTAGCCAACATTTAAATTGGAACATGAGATTAAAATAAATAAATATATGAATAACTAAACTGAGGAGGTCCTGATCACATCTTCTGATCCAGTCATTTGGCGAGATACTTTGGCGATTCACAAAAGAGCGAAAAAAAAAGAAAACAGCTGCGTCTTTTCCGTCCAACCAACTTCCAAATTATAAACAATATGAAGTATTTCTAAACTGAAGACGTTTCTGAAATGCCGAGGAGCGCTTCGAGGTTCCTGACGCTTACGTCAGGCAACGTCTTTGTGAAGATGGAGGAATAAAGTCACAGGAGAGACGCAGGACACGCTCAGAACCACAAATGAACTTTTTAAATTTCAGCCCTTTTGTTCTGACTAGAGGTCAGTGCAGCACCATCTCATATTTATTTTAATCAATGCATTAATTACAATTATATATGAATAATACTTTTTTTTTAAATTAAATACCGCGGGATCTGTGGATGCGTGATTTTTTTTGTTTTTAAACGTCTGGATGTGGAGACTTGACGCGAGAACAATAAGAGTCTACAAAAGTCTTCGAAAAAGCTGCTAGTCGTCGTTTTGAAAAAAAAAAACAAGACAAAAAAAATCACCTGAAGAGGTCTGAAAACACTAAATATCGCAACAAAGTCGCTAAGTTGGCAACACTGACGTCAGTTCACGAGTTACAGCTACTGCTGAGGGTCAAAGGTTACGCCCACTCCACGCCTGACACAAACTGTTAATGGTCAAATTGTTTTGTTTTTTTTTTAAAAATTGGATTATTTCCACTCAGTCCCGATCATTCAGAAATCATGTGACAGGATTGAGACATCAATAAAATATTCTCATAAAACACAGGTGTAGAGGACAAATACTGGCTGGGACAGTTGGTGCATTTAAGATTTACTGAAATAAAACCGGCACCCACCCAGGAATCAGCGACACTTCAAATGACAGTTTAGAGTAAATAACGGGCTCTTTTTCTTCTTTTAAATAACCAACATATTCTTTGTTGTTGCTGTTTAATAATTACATTTCTAAAACTCGTCATGTTGGAGTCTTAAGACCAAACCTGCTGCAGAGAGTTGGAGTCATTTTTTAAAAAAACATTAAGATAACGTGAGTAAAGAGTTTTTAGATCATTAAGTTTTATTTGAAAATGGATGTGAAAGGAGTAGGTTCACCCGTGTAAAGAGTTTTTATCATTAAAAGAACAAACTCTGTGTTGTTTGATACTTTTAAAGATTTTTTCCGGACCTCCAGATGTGCTGGTTTAAGTCGCCCTGAAAAGTTTTAAATCTTTCACATCTTTAAATCTTTTACAGCTACACTTCCTGTTAAACGTTTTCTCACTTTCTGTGATAAGCTCGCTCTTCCTCTGGTGGCAGGAAACCACTTTTATCACGTCTAAACGCTCACATCTCCACAAAGATTTCACCCACGGATAACGTCCGCGGGCTGACGGTCCACTCACTGGGTTGCCTTGACGATGTCCCAGCTGCTGCTGTCGTCCATGTGCGACCGTTTCTTGGGCTGCTGACTGATGTCCATCGCGGGATCGATGAGCTTCCCCAGTTGACCGTAAGCGGGCGGGAAGAGGTGCGTCATCCCGCTGAACGCCACCGGCCTGGGCCCGTGACTGTGGGAGTGGCCCGCGTGTCCGTGGTGACAGTCGTCACGCATGTGGCTGTGACCCTGCGACACAAACGGCGGCGAAACCCCAAAAACATGATCCGAGTTCCTCCAGGTGAAGGTTGCAACTCATGGACTCCAATATTTCATCTATCAACCCCATTTCTGACTTTCTTCATTGTGATGAGTTATTTGAACATGTACCCAACCCAAACCAAGAGTGTTTAGTTTATGGGAGTAAATCTCTTAAGTTATGTAAAAAAGAGTTATAAAATATGACTCAGTGGGGGAAAAAAAAAAGTTCAGCTGGACGAAAAACACCACAAGATGCTGTTTTTAAAGAAATATATATACACACACTGTAATTCAGATGCAACATGGAGGTTTAGTGGTTAGCACTGTTGCCTCACAGCAGGAAGGTTCCTGGTTCGACTCCCGACCTGGCAGGAGTCTTTCCGTGTGGAGTTTGCATGTTCTACCTGTCCTCGCGTGGGTTTTCTCCGAGTACTCCGGTTTCCTCCCACAGTCCAAAAACATGGATATTAGGTTGACTGACAACTCTAAACCGTCCGTAGGTGTGAGTGGTTGGTTGTCTGTATAGGTGGCCCTGTGATGGACTGGCCACCTGTCCAGGTGTACCCCTGCTTCTCACCTGAAATGGGCTGGGATTTGCTCCAGCAGAACCCCGTGACCCAGTAGATGGATTCAGCGGGTCTAGAGGATGGATGTAGTACAAATATGGACAGATTGTTGTTGGTTTTCGTAGAACAGGCTATCAACACTGGATTCTTATAAGGCTGCCTTAAGGAGGCTGTAGGAAATGGTCCGGAAATCGTTGGTGTAGCTTTTAAAAGTATTCTCTAAGCTCATATCTAATTGTTGTAAATCTCAGTGTGAACTTTTAAAAAAAAATGTAGTGTGAATGTTTTCCTCTAACCTCAGAGGATCTACAGGCAGTTTAAGAGGAAAGAGAGGGTCAAAAATACTTCAGAAGTTTACAAAGATCACTTTTTTGGCAATTATTGGTCCTAAAAATTGTCTAAAATCTTCAGATTAATCAGAAACAAAAGTCTGACTTGTGTTTAAAATAAAACAACAGATATTAACGTTTGTCATCATGGAAGGGTACAAAAAAATCTAAATGTATGTAGAAAGTACATGTTAATGTTTTATATTTTATTATTTAGTGATAAAAGGACTTTCAGGATGGAAACATATGGTGGGTACAAATAAAAGGTTTTTGGATGTAAATAAATGATTTAAGAGAAATTACACACAATTGATCTGATTTCAGCCTCTCAATGATAATAAAACAATTTCACTTAATTAATTTTTCCTTAAAAGTCTAATATTACTTCTCTAAGACAGTTGGTTTTTACAGCTAAAACTGGATTTGAGTAAAGAAAAAAGAAAACATTTCAGATTTTACTGTCATGGAAGTGCTTGTGGGTGAATTTTGATATTTTTCTGAAGGGGGTTTAAACTACACCTTTACCAGGTAGTTTTCCATCCTCTGGGAATATTATTATCATTTGATAATATTTAAATCTTTCTTTTTTTTTGTTTATTATCTCAACAGGCTGCTCCCACAAATCCTGACAGATATTATTATAAAAGAGACAAAACTGAAGAGATTGTGGTGGTAAGATAAACGTATGCTAGTTTCCTTAACACGTGTACGTCGGGAAACGACTCGCACTCCAGCTTGTTTGGAGGATTTCGACCCCACGAGGGACCTGTGATAGGTGAGACAGTCTGTCCGTCACAATCACGTCAAATCCGGCTTTCTCCCACCTGCACGTCAGTCCGCGTCCGCGTCCAATGAGATTAAAACGGGATTAGCTATTTAAGCGCTGTTAAATGACGTCTGCTAATGCTGGTTAACCGGGTTAACTTCACCCAGTGAGACCAGCAGACCGGGGGACAGTAAACTGGTTCGGTATGTGGGTCTCTCTGAAGGCTTTTCCGCGTTTCGGGAACTTAACCATCGAGATCAGACGAAACGTCGGGCTAACGTGCTCATGCTAACACAAACCAAGATGACGATTAAAGTAGGTGATTTTTTTTTTGCTTCCACCCGGAAGAATCGGTCACCATTTGACAGAAATGACAGAGGTAAGATTACAAAAAGCGTGAAGCCACTTACATGACCGCTTTCCCCCCAGTCCATCTTTGTGTTCAGGAAGAAGCGAAAGTTCAGACGCTGGAAGGCGGGACCAACCGGCCACTTCCGCTGCCTGTTTTTCAAAATAAAAGTCGTCGTGTGAATTTCGCAGTGTAGTCTTTCTAATAAAGGAAGAAACGTTCAGTTTATGTAAGAAAAAAACTATCAGGAATCAGACAACTATATCAGAACATCATTTTATTGCCTGGTCAGTAAAATATCAAAACAAAAAAATCGTCTCCCATAAGACAGGAAGCTGCAGTTAGGAATCAGAAATCACTTTATCGCCAATGCCAATTAAACAGGTTCACAGACTAGGAAACTGGTGATGTAAAGGTGCAGATATAACATAAAATAATAGAAATAGTAAAAATAGAATAAAAATAAAGAATAAAAATAGAGAATAAAGCGAAGAAAATCAAAATAAAATAAATATACTAGGTATAAGTTTACAAAATACTACTAATACTACTACTATTACTACTATTAATAATAATAATAATAATCTTTCATATGTACAGTAGCAGGAGCATATTGTGGCTGTTTTATGAGTTATTTATTGTTCATGAGTCTGATGGCTCAGGGGAAGAAGCTGTTCTTGTGGTGGGAAGTTCTGGCCTGGAAGGACCATCGTCTCCTGCCTGAGGGGAGGGGCTTAAACAGGCTGTGATGAGAGTGAGAAGGGTTGGCTGCGATCTGACCTGCGCGACCTGATATCCTGGAGGTGTACAGGTCCTGTAAAGGTCGGAGGTTGTGGTGATCACCTTCTCAGCAGTCTGAGTCTGTTCCTAATGGTGGCGCCAGTGTACCATACGGTGATGGAGGAAGTGAGGATGGACTTGATGATGGCTGTGTAGAACTGCACCATCATCTCCGTCGGCAGTTTGAGTTTCCTCAGCTGCTGCAGGAAGAACATCCTCTGCTGGGCCTTCTTGATGAGGGAGCTGATGGTCTGCTCCCACTTGAGGTCCTGGGTGATGGTGGTACCCAGGAAACGGAAGGAGTCCACAATGGAGATGGGGAAGTCGATGAGGGCAAGGTGGGATGGCGGGGTGAGACTTTCCTGAAGTCCACGATCATCCCCACTGTCTTCTGGGCGTTGAGCTCCAGGTTGTTGCATCAGGACACCAGTCGATCCACCTTCCTCCTGCAGGCAGACTCACTTGACTCTTTTAAAGTTTGAGTTTTTCTTTACAACAAAGGGGAATAGACATCCAAAGAGGGCTGGGTTTTGGCAGCATTTTCCCCATTCACAATGAATGGGGCTTCAAATTGATGTTTTGGGGAATTTTAGGAACAACGTTTGACGGGTTGGTACCGAAAGTCATTCTGCACCTTCATTTTTTTTAAAAATTTAAACTTTTTCAACTTTAACTTTTTTTTTTTAAACTTAGAACTTGACTTTCAACTGAAACTTTGGGTTGCAAACTAAACGGGCCACTGACTTACGACTTTTGACAACTTTGGGGGGAAAGATGATCTCTAGTGACTGGTCTTCTTGATATTCATCTGAGTTTGTGCTTGAGTTTGGCGAGGCTGCAGTGTGTGTTACTAAAAGATAAAACCGTCGACCCGTGTGGCTGAGGAAGCTTGCATCCGTTTGATAAATATCAAGAAAAGCAGCTGAAGAGGCTGTAACCATGGAGATCTTAGTAGGAGTCTGACCCATGGACAACGCTTTGTTTCGACTTCATTCTCCATTCGGCCATTTTCTAGAACTGATGATAATTCAGAGCTGCAGGGGAGCTGGAGTCTCCGTATAAATGACCCTTCAGATCAAAGCAAGTCCAATCTCGTCAGGTCGGCGCAGTTCGTCTCATATCATCCTGAACCCCCAGAACTTTTAATGCTCGTGACAAAATAATCTGAAAACTTTGGGTTGAGATTATTTAATCTGAAGTCAGAATAATCGACAAGAACGTTGCCAACATTTAAACACAAATTAACCACTTGATGCCTGATATATTAAAAATAATCTACACAGAAATATATATATATTTAATTTAAAGTGTTTATTATATACTGAAATAAAAAACTCATAATTCTGTTTTTAAGACTTTTCTAATTCATATTTTTTGTTCCTCTATGAAAACATTTGATCATTTTATTTACTTTTTTATTCATTGAATCCATTATTTAGAATTTTTAACTGTATAAATCTATTTTATTATTATTTTGGTGCAGAGATCTAAGAAAGTAAAGCATAAACTTTGTGACATCAGGCATCAAGGAGTTTAAGCCTCAACACCCACAGAAGTTTAAACTCGTTAACCACATTTGACTAAAGTTTAAAATGTTTGTCTTTAAAGTTAGCTGAAGTATTTAAGTCAGCGTCTCAGCGATCAAACTAAATTCCTCGTTAGGTTTCGATCTGATTGATTGATTGATTGATTGATTGATTGATTATCAGGGAGAACCTTTCCAAAAACATCTAACTCAACTTCCAGGAATAGTGGGATATAAACAGCTTTAAGCACTAAATTAAATGTTCTAAGTGTATTGAAGCCAAACACACAGATAAAAGATTGATTAAAACTGAATAAAACAATAATATATAGTGTTTTCTCTTTTTTACGGTCATATTTATGTTTAAACCACTTCAGCAGACATTAAATGTGACTCCTTGGCACTAAAACGGAATTTGTTGCACTTCTCAGAAAGCAACACTAGATGGCGCCAGCAACAAACCTATAATCCAAAGGTTTCTCTTTTAGAGGATTTTTGTTTTAAGTCCTGAAAGCTTAACGTGAGCAAGATGTTGAACATCTTCTACAATCTTACGGTGGTGTGATCTGGCTTCATCTGTTGGGGCCGCACCACCTTCTCCATCTTCTTTAAACCCCCACCTACGGTAATGGTTTAATGGGGCAGCTACTCTAGAGAGAACTGCATAAAATGCAAAACATAACAGACAACTCAGCAAATAATCTTCACACCACAGTGATGAGACGGCACAGGAAAGGTCTGCAGCAATAGGAGAAATAAAAGTTCCTACCTGATTTTATGTATCTGCTCTTTGTCCGGGTTCATATTAACAAACGGAAATGTCCAATTAAAACATTTACAGATATTAAAACCCTTAGTGTGGTGAGTATGAAAATACTAGCCACAAAAAATAGAGAAACCTGAGAGGTTATTCATTTGATGAGGACAGTGACTTATTTTCATGGATTTTTATTTTTTAATTTTTTAATTAATTTTAAAATGTTATTTATTTATTTTAATTTTATTTATTTTTCCAGTTGCACCAAAGGAACAGCACTCCTAATTTCATTGTATTGAATGATGCAATGACAATAAAGGCTATTCATTCATTCATTCATTCACTCATTCATTCATTCATTCACTCATTCATTCATTCATTCATATCTGAAGGTGACGATAAAACGTCTGTTTAAAACACCAAAACAAACATGTTGCTGAACCTGGTTAGACTTCTTTGGGGGTTCCAGATGTTTGCTGGGTTAATAATTGAACTGAAAGGCGGGAAAAGTGTGTCAGATCTGGATTTCTGTGTGTGCACCCGATGAACCGAAGTAGTTGAGCTGCAGAAAGGAAGTTATAGCGCTGACGAGTACTAAAGGTCAACTAGATGATAATCTGAGCTCTGAGAAAGGAAGAAAAACAAGAAAGTAATTTTTTTTTTTTTTTTTTACATTCGGACACACATTAGAGCACCAATACACAGGTTTTATCTTGGTGAGTCCATACTCCTCAGATCAGAGACTCTTGGGTCACTAAAAACAGCGCGATGAAGGAAGTCGGGCCTTCCAATGAAAGCATGTACAGGATGTGTGTTTCGCCACTGATGGAGTAGAAAACCCTGAGCTGTTTGAACGGACCGTGTTCGAACCTTTGTGGGATCTGATAACGCTGATGATGTGAGAAAAGTTTACGATTCCCATCCGAGGGTTTGGTTGTTTGTTTGACACTGAAAGTCTGGAGTTTTATCAATTGTTAGGCTTTTTTTCCTTTGAGAAAACTGTGGGATTCGGCGCTAGATAAGATACACAACTATTACACAACTATTTGTGACATTTTAGCATCTTTGAACGCAGAAAGGACTTAAGCACTTTTCATACCCAACTCAGATCATTTCTGTTTCTTTTTTTGTCTAATTTTTGATATTTCAGCAGTACCCCCCTCAGCGAGCAGCAGAGTTTCATTATCTCAGGTGGGATTCATTCATTCATGAGTTAACGAGTTTATGTTATCGCTAGAGTTGAACAAAATCGAAATATCGAAAAGAAAAACCTGGAATGGAAACACTTACAACTGATAAAAACTGTTGCACTGTCACAGGAACCTTTCACGAGGTGGTTATCCTTGGTGTAATGGAAACAGTGATCAGTCATGTGACCAGACCCGATGGTCCACTGCCTCCATCTTCTGTTGACTCTTCTCTCAACAACAATGATGTGTCCAACGCTAAAGATGTTTCTGTCCATCTTCTTCAAAGTCAAGATTTTTTTTTCGTCTTTGTTTTGAGGAGAAGTCTCAGGTCGACGTTTCATGAGAACTACTTTGATTTGGAAGACGCCGTTCAGTGGAAACAAGCCCCCACTTCCTCCAGCTGCAATTTCACAATTGTCGCTGCCATTTTGGGAAAAAGTGTAATGGAAATCCAAGTAGCTGACGGTGTCATTAAGAGAGTTAATGTTCAGATCTTGACGACAACCTGTAGAATCAGGTTGATGCAAAGAAACATCTAAAACCTGCAGGACGCCGGCTCTCGAGGACCAACTTTGGACACCCTTGATGGACTCTATCCCAACCATCATGGGACAAGTGTTGGGGTACATCCTCAACAGACCACCAGTCCAGGTCCAGGTGGGATTTTATTTTGAATATCTGCAATGAGTATTGGTCGGTTTAATCCCAGTTGATGACAAGAACTGAGCTTCATGGGTAAAAAGAATAAAGTTAAAACCATTCATTCAAGTGTTCTAATCCAACCCCAGTTCAATAATTAAAGATGAATTCAAACAACTATTTAAAAAATAATGGAAGGACAAATACACTGGAAAAATTTTTAAGAAAATCACTGAAGCAGAAGAAATAAAAGATATGTGTCATAAAATGAAACAACTTGACAACACTGGTGATCACTCTGACTGACTCTTACAGTGATGTGATTAATTGTAAATATAAAAACAAGACGTAACTCCTCACGGGAACAGAAATGGGATGGATCACAGTAACATGAGAGCACATCAGATCACGAAACCGACAGCCTCATTTCAAGTGATGTTGTGCTGCGGGTGAGTAATATCCTCACCGTGTTCACGGTGAGATCTCTTCAGACTCTCCAGAGATGGTTGAGATATGAAAGAGAGAAGAGCCAGGTCGATGGAAGTTAATTATGATAATAAAGTGTGGGGCGGCCAGTGGGACTGAGCGTGGCGGCTCTGGATGTCGTGGATGTTCTCTTGCCTCATAAAACAAAGGAGGAGGAAGTGTTTCAAAGCGAGACCGTTTCAGTTTCTGCCTCTCCTGAATGAAACATCTGAAGTGCCCTTGATGGAGCGTTAGAGCATGAAACGCATCAGAATTCAAATCACGTTTTAATGTTTTAATGCATTGTGCACTTTGAGCAACATCTAATGCAGTCCTACGCCACCAAGGATCAACTTACTAATGTCAAATTGAACATGTCCTTAATTGGACTGAGAGGTTCATTTGGCCCAGAACCGGCTCGGTTGCATAATTAGAGAGCTGAACGAAAGTCATTCAGAAATATCGGAAAGACTCAACAACACAGAAGAGTCCTTCACCCCACAGGATGGTGATTATGTGACTTGAGGCCAATAGCAGCAACTGATATATTACTCAGTTCCCTTGTTTCTTCTTCTTCTTTCACCTAATATCTGATGACAAAGATGTTCTTTGTAGAAGAAGTTGTGCAGCGTGAATCTTTTATTTCTTTGTGCACCCTGTGAACGCCATGTCTGGCCTCTGACTCTGCCGATATTGGTTTCCTTCCTGAACTACTCAGGTACTACCAGTCGGGTTGCCACGGCGACAGAGACACCTTTTTTTTTTTTTTTTTTTTTTTAAATCGAATCTCATCTAAGGAGGGCAAGGTTGACCCCAGATGATCTGTACTGGAGCTTAGAGGTCCCATCTGGATATAACAATTGTGCTAATGTGAACAGGAAGTTGTTTTGGGGTTTATATATATATGTAAATGACAGATAAAAATGTATTTTATAAATATACACAGAATATGGAGATCACAGTAAAGTATGAGTTGATAAATTTTATTGTTTAGCCCTTGTTCCTATTTATATCTTGCCCAGACAGGGATAATAATAATTCAGACCAGGCTCCTTTTAAAGCTGATTTTGTGAGAAAGACGTGATTTTCTGCATTTTGGTGAATATTAGTGCAAGTGAAGCCCAACTAATGAAGCAAACAGCTGGTTAGCACAATTTACAGTTATTAACCTTTATAAAAAATGTTGAATTTCATGACAGAGAGACAAACCAAGCAGGAAGAGTTCACCAACATTTTATTCTAAAAAAAAGAAGAAAAAATAAAACAAAAACAACTGGAAACATCCCAGTACTCCAAGTGCCAAGTGTGGGGGTAGTTTATTTTTTACCAACTGAAAATAAATCTGCTCTATTTAGCTTTTAAACTTTCAGTCTCACACACAACGAGAACAAATGTTTGAGCATTAACGCCATCAAACAAAAGCCAGTCCACTAATAATCAGACTGAAGCTGCTGCCTCTGATTCAGGAAGAAGAGGACAAATGAGCCAGCAGGTAATGTAGTCTATTCTTTTTGTCCTGGACCCCCCACCTATGAGAGGTCAATGGCGGGGTCACGGTCTGAATTTGAACTCGGGGGGTCTTGTGGCATTCAGGGTCAAAGATTGACCCCAAACACTGGCATCTATAAGAGCGAGGGTCACAAACTAAAACCCTGCTTGACCCTCTAAGCATGCTGCGCGACAATACTGATGGAGCACCATCGGGAGTGGGAGGGGCTGTGGCGTTTGAAATGAGTGAGTTTTAAATGACAGACAGAGGTTTACAAGGCCGGGGTCCATAAATGAGGCAAGAAAACCAAAGCATTAAAGGCCGACACTGACTGAAGACATCCAGGGTGTTGGTCAGAGTTCAGGGTCGATGTGAGAGTCGTCTTGATGTTTTACTCCTGTGGCTCAGGGACAGAAGCAAAGCTTTAAGTGAAGATCGCAGAATAAGGAATCCTCAACATGATGTCAAAATAAATAATGTTCCTCTAAACTGAGCCACAAACAAACAGGCGTTGCTCCATCGATCGTTCATAACCATTTCCTCCTAGTCGCAGGAGGCTGGAGCCTTTACGAGCGAACTACACCCTAGACAGGTCTCTAATCCATCACCTGACTGATGCAAGGACACACATCCCAGCAGGCTCACACCTTCAGTTTAGAGTTAGTAGTTAACCTCGAACAGGCGTCTTTGGACATGGAAACATCCCAAAACAACCCAACCCAAAAATACAAAAACCAAGTCGAAACCAAGGGCCCTGACATACGTCATCTCAAACAGCATAATGGTGAGGAAAAAGGTTTAAAATGGTGTCTAGAGTCAGGACGTCCCATTTTTAAAGGTAGGTTAAGGGATATCTGGGTGATGTCACATCTGATGGAGCAAAATATCAACAAAAAATGGGAAACTCACTCCTTCACCCTCCCAACACCCTCTCCACGCCCACCCCCCATACCACAACAAACCTGGTACCATTGTTAGGGATGGTGGGTAAATATTCACTAAATGTGACAGAAATGCTTACTCTACCTTCAAGCAGAAATAGAAAGGACAAAAAAAAATCTTCTTTTTTTGCTTTCACTTGTTTATATAATCTCCACAACAGAATCTTCAGCAATCTAACTTTGGCTTTGGTATTAATGATAATAAGCTCAATATTCTACTATATAACACAGTATGATGTTACTGTCTGAACTGAATCTTGTGTTTTTAGATGTTTTGAGTATCAAGAGAACTAAAGTAAAATATGAAATTGTTGCATTTTAATTTGACCTTCAAGACTAATAAAATAAATATGGAAAAATAAACCTGTTCTAGTTTTCATGAGCAGTTTAAAGTCTAATTTAAGAAGCTGATGTTACAACATTTGAAGTATTTCTAATAGTCTGTTCATCTTTTGTCTATTATTGGATCCATTGGGAGTCCACATGTCCCAAACGTCCACTCCATCGCCAAAACTGGCTGGATTTAACCAAGACAAAAGTGAGAAAATCCTGTTGGAAAAGTCCCGAACTGATTTAGATGTTTCAGCATCAACAGACAGCTGACAGGGTCGTAGTGAACCATTATCTTCCAGGAAGAAACCAGGTAATATCTTGAAGGAGTGTGATTGGAAATCACTTGAAGGAGTACATACTGTGAATATATTTTTTTAAATGTTCTTGAGACTATTAATGTAGATGTCACTACCCACTCAAACACTATGATGTAACGCCTCTCTGTCACGTCCACATTCATTCATGAGTTCTAGGAGGGTCCTGTGACATCACAGGACCCTGGGTCTGTGATGTCCTGTGATGTCACAGGAGCTTTACTTTATCTACACCCAACCTCACAACATCATGTTGCATTTTCTGAACCTCTACAGTCATTCACAAAAACCTAAAACGCCAAAAGAGACACATCCCACAGAAGAGCGGGATGGTTTCTACCAAAATATTCAGAAAACGGACATGTTTTAAAACAAGATTTCATTTTTTGTAAACTTAAAACTAGTGCATTTATTTTGTTTTGATTTAGTTTGCTTTGTTCCTGTGTATTTATTTTTATTCTATTTTTTACTTTTACATTATTTTGTTATATCTGCACCATCAGAGCAATTTCAGAGTCTGTGAACCTCTTTTACTACTACTACTAATAATGATGAGACTGGAGGACTCTTTATGCATCAGCCTGATTCTCACATCAATACAAGATCTTGGTGAAAAAACTGAATGGAGCTCTGGATGCAAATAAATGCAGTTATGTTGCATAAACTTACTGAAATGATGCCAAAGTGAATCAAAGTTAAATGTGGTCCAATAAAATTTAAATGTTTTTTTATGAACGGCAGTGTAGAGAGGTTTCACACTGAACGTGGTGAGTGTAATTTTAACAACACATACAGACTCAATATCTCACCTCAGAGCATAAAAAAATATTGTCTGGCTCTCTTTATGAACATCGCACCAGTGTGATTACATCTTTGATTTAATAAGGGAAATCAATGAGCAGTAATGGCTTTAACCTGCATTCACCTCATGGCGTCTACATCATGTTGCACAGCCGGCGTTTTTCTGTTTTATGTCTGTGGGTTTTCCGGTTTTAGCTCTCTGCAACGGTGCCAGAGCAGGACCAGAGGGGAGGGGGTGCTGGAAGAGGAGGGAGGTAGAGCTGTGGTGAGACAGAGATAAATAAAAAAAAAAAAGAAGAAAAAAAAAAACAACAACAACAAAGGGCAATGGGGGGCGATAATCCCATCTAATGCCCCCTGTCTGCCCCATGTCTGCGGTGGCTCTTTGGTGAGTGGCAGATTGAGTGCACTCATGCAAAAGGTTACTTGGGTGATCAAGTGCTCCTCTCGGGGGCGGTGAGGGGGAGTATAGAGAGGGGGGGTCAGTACAGGCTGGCGGTCTTCGGCAGCCGCTCTGGGCCAGTGTTCGGTCAGGACAGCAGCAGCGGCGGTGTTTGTCTGCGGCTGATTCAGCAGAGCTCAGCCTGCCGTGTCCTCGGTGGTCATGCATTTATGTAAGAGGCCCCGCGCTCGCCGGTCGGGAATCATCTGCAGGCCGGGAAGCTCTCCGATACAACGCTGGGGTCAATCAGGGATGAGGGTGCAGTGGGCGTGCAGTCCAATTCGCAGGATTATCGATCCTTTAGGTTGAAGCTTTCTTTTTCTCTGCGATCTTCTCCCACCATGCTCTCACATAATTACTCACAAACCAGTAATCCTTTAATGGTTTTTTTTTTTTTTTTAAATTCTGCTACATAAAGACAAATTAAATCATGAAACTACAGCATGTCATCTTTGAAATTTAAAAGTTCAATTATTTAAAAAGACAAACCAATGGACCAAAAGAGAAGAAAAATACAGAGCAAGAATTGGCTAAATAAAGAGCTGGCCTTTAAAGTCAGACAAACATAGGCACAGATGAATTTTAAATAACTTTTTTAAACATTCAAAAAGACTATAATATAGATATGTGATAAAAAAAAATGAAGATTTGGAAACTACAAATTGAAATAATTGTGGCCAAAAAAACAACAAAAATTGGTGTTTCAGAGATTTTCCTGCAAGAAATGTGTTCCATGTGCTCTAGACCAAAGAAAAAGAGTGAAATCATTTGAAAATCGTGGCCAACATTCAAACCTTTCCTGGTGCAAGATAACATAAAACTGATGGATTCTGGTTTGAGATAAATTCAAGGAAATTTATGTTTTTAATTCCAGTTTAAGTTCAGTTTCAGACGGCCTCAAAGGTTGGCAACTATAGGGTCAGAGATTAGTTACAGGGCTGAACATCATGATGGTCCTGGGTCATTAAAGTTGGCCATTTCCATCCATCTATTATCTAAACCAGCTTCATTGTTCAGGGTTGGGTCCCAGATGTCTTCAGACAGAAGATGGGGTTCACCCTGGACAGGTCACACAAACACTCACATCCAGAAAATGTGACATGGATATCTCCATACGACTCCAGGATTCAAGACACGTTTTCAACGTGAAGAATTTTTGAATTTCTTTTGTGTTTCTTGAGGTTTACCGTATTTTCCGGACTATAAGCCGCTACTTTTTCCCCATGCTTTGAACCCTGCGGCTTATACAACGATGCGGCTTATCCATAGAGTTTTCTTCGCTAACGGCCATCAGGGGGCGCAGGAGGCGCAAAAACGAGACAGACGCAAGAGGTCAATGTAAAGAAGAAGAAGCTAGTTTTTGGCGCACTCCACTCGAGATGAAAGTGACATTGAGAGCCACACCGATAGAGACTGAAAAGGTGTATGAGGGAGATGTTCTCAGGCTCTTCCACTCCGACACTGAAGAAGACGACTTCAGTGGTTTCACTGCACTACAGGCACTGTTTGGAAACAATTAAGGTATGTAAATAAACATGTACAAAATCTCTCTGTGTAAATATCTCATTTCACAACGAATATATCTGCGGCTTATAGTCCGGTGCGGCTAATATGTGGAAAAATATTTTTTCTTTAAAAATTTAGTGGGTGCGGCTTATATTCCGATGTGCTCTATAGCCCGGTAAGTACGGTACTCCTTTTAAGTTTAGTTGCTTTACTTCCTTGTTTTAGTCTGGAAAGTCTGTTTGAGTGTTTGACTTCCCTTGATTGTTCTCACCTGCGTCCCATCACCCCATCATACAGCAATTTCAGCCTCTACAATGTACGATTAGTAGTTAAAAGTACCATAATTTCCCAATCCCTCTCTGTATAAAGACCCTTATACATTATTAATCTGGTTTGGAATCAGATTCATTTGTTCGTAATTGAAATGGTGTTTTAGGTCACGGTTTATGTATTTTATCCTCACTTTCTCTCTCCTTAGCCCCACTCCATCAGCAAACTCACTTCTCATTCACTGTTCTTGTAGCTTACAATAATTTTAGTGGAAATACGATAGGTTTGGGCTCCCTGTAAGATAATTTGGTCTCCACAAAAAACAGCTGAAACGTTTTATGACGTGGTTCCCTCAGACCAGAACGGCTTCTAAGGCCAGATTCAGACCTGGCATGAACATGTGTCCTGAGAAGTCTGATCAGAAGTAGCCAGCGCGTTCACAACTGGCATTAAAGGATATGGACACAAGCATTTTGACTTTTTGTGTAATTTTTGCTTGCAGACACAATTTTTATTTGTGAACACCAAAGACAGCAGTTAGAAATAACTATATCTAACATGCAGATAAAAATAGATGAGATTACTGTAAATAAATTATTTTATCAGCAAAGGATGTGAACGGTATAAATCAGAGTGTATTTGATACAAGAAAAGATCTAACATGAGCTCTAACAAGAAATTGAAGGACAAAGAGTTTCATTACAGTCACTCTCACGCAAAAAATCAAATAATAAATCACCTGATCAGACGAAAACGCTTTAAAGGCACTCCATGAGTCCTTTCCTGGATGCTTTTGCGTTCAGACTATAAAAGAAAATGGACACAAGTGTCCCAAAGCGACATCAAAAGTGTCCCGAATCTGATGCTTGAACGTGTCCATGTCATTTTCGTATGAAAGCCCATGTTGTTGTCAAACTAAACAGAAATGTTGCAAAGTGATGAGAACTTTACTGTTTTAAGCCTGATATGCAAAAGTGGGTGTATATCAACAAAATAAATTTAAGTTGATGGGGAAAAAATATCATGAATGAATTCATGCAAATGTGAGAATCTCTGTTTATTTTGGTTTTTCTGTCTCATCCTTTTGGTTTCAGTTTGTACTTACTTGTTAATATTCTGAAAATGTGGGACACTAGAAGGGCATGTAAAAGAGCACAGGCTGACTGACAGTCAAACCAAAGAAAATCAAACAGCAACAGCTATTAAAATAAGTGGTGGACAGAGCAAACATCACACGCCGATGTCAGACTGTCAGACAGAATCGGAGAGCAGCTTTCCACCCTTCTCTGAAATCTGACAGTTGTCACATTGAAGTGTTGATAAACAGGTCGCGCTGAGCCCAGAGGACACAAACCCGCCCAGCAGAGCGAGGTTTCCCATTAGCACATGCAGTCAGAGATGAACTTCAGTCTGAACTTTATTAAAACCACTCCACCACGTGAAGTTGTTGTTGTGCTCCCGGCTCATCTGCACCACTGTTTTTCATAAATGAGCTTCTTTGTTGATGTGTAAATTTGGGTCATCCAAAAAAAAAAAAAAAGAGCTGGGCTCTCATTTTAACACAATATTCTCATCACTCCCCTCCACTGGTAAATATGTCTAGAACAGATTATCTTTAGCTTATGAGCTTGTACCACAGCATTTTAAACATTTATCTTCATTTATTTTATATTATAGTTATTTATCTTCAAAACAAAAAGAAAAGTATACAGCTATGGAATAATGGTGGCTACATCCCTCTATCCATTCATTCATCCATCCATCCACCTGGTTCTTGTCAAAGTCATGGTAGCCCAGCCTCTCTGTCTCCACAAACCTTCTTCACCTCCTTCTAGAACCTCTCAAGTTTTTCTCAAGTCAGCTGAGAGATCTTTTCCTTCCACATGGTCCTAGGTTGGTCCTTTTTCTGGTGTTGCCTGGTAGCTCATCTTTGTATGTTCTCCTAACTGCAGCTTCGCCCTAAACTAGCCTCAGATAAAATCTGGCCAGTGAGAATGAAGCTTTCTGGGTGGGCTTTTTCCCCCCATGACACAAAATATGACTTTCTAAAAGTAATGTAAGGGTTATGGGATAGCTCACCTGGTTGAGCAGGTGTCCTTTGTACAGAAGCTAGAGTCCTCATGTATACAGCTGAGGTTTAAATACCAGCTTCTGCCTCCATGCTGTATTCTTTCCTCTATTTCCTGTTTCTTTTTCAGTAGAAGAACAAAACCTTTGGAGCGAAACAATTAAAGTGTTTCACAGATGGAGGTTGAAGTTGTCATTGAGAGGATCTATCTTAAAGTCATTTGTCACTGTGAGCAGACATGTTGTTTTTCTCTCCACGAAGCCATACACAATCAGTGGTTACTTTCATAACATGAAGGTATAAATATTCAAACTTAAAGCTTGGGATAGGCTTTCTATTTCCAGTAATGGAGTTTTTAAAACCAGAGTTCTCACAATGTCATTCTATGAACCTTGAAAATCCCAGCTTGATTTTGTATAAAAACCTAAAGAAAAACACAACAAATGACTTTATTATTTTTTTAAAGTGGAATTCCACTGGGGAAACGTTGCAGTAATTTGATGCAGACATAGAGGCTTCGATGCTCGACACTGGTACCATAATCATGAGACACTCTGTCAAAGTCTCTCATGGTGAGACTCTTAGTGCGTCTCCTTTGAGGTGGGGTCAACGAGAGGTTTTAGGAAACTTCTACAGAGCTGAGCTGAGTCCCTGCCAGAAGGTATATGGAAAAAGCTCCACTGGGTGAAGCGTATGGCTGGGGTATATGAGTGAAGTATGTGGGTGGGGTGTATGGGTGGGGTATATGGGTGGGTGCATAGGTGGGTGTATAGGTGGGGTATATGGGTGGGTGTATAGGTGGGGTATATGGGAGCGTGTACAGAAGATGTTCAGTTCTCTTGAATCCAGGTCCTCTTCACTCATTTTTGTCACCGATCCCTTGCATTCATCACAGAAGCCATCTCAGCTCCATGCTCGTCCAGGGGCTGAAGGGATCGAGGTCGATGTCGGCCCTGCTATCGTTGCTGCCTCCTAGGATTTACCCTGGACCCCCAGTAATGAATCCTGTTGTTTGCTGGCATATATACGAGCGAGCGTCCTTGAAGCTGTGAGGAGTCAGGAGAGCCATAGATTCTCAGCTCGGCCACAACTCTCCAACTTTAGATCATAACTCCACAAAACAGAGCGGTGAGACCTCAAGACCATGTTCTTGATGGGTAACTCATCTCTACCTGCACCAGCGGGGCTGCAGCACTTTATGGTGGATCGAAGCTGCTCGGGTTTAATGTGTTTGTGGCTGTTGCAGCTCTGACGAAGGGTGCAATACATAAAAGGCAGGAGTAACAATCAATAGCTTGTAAGGCCTGTTTGACCAACGCTTTAAAGTGACAAATTTCCAGCCTCACATGGCTGAGGGCTCCTCACCGGCTTCGATCGCCTGCAGGGACGCTGTCCAAAAATAACCAGAGTGGACGTGACGTCCGTCAGATGGGAGTCTCGTTTCCAGCGGTGTTGCCTCCCGTCAGATTCGTATTCCCGTGTGCACCGGAAATCTCCGTTTCGGGTTCAATCTCAAAAAGGCCAAACTGGCAGTAAGAGTCTTGTAAGTAAAGACTGGGGCTTCACCTCTGAAAAGAGGCTTTTGTAGAGGCTTCCTCCTGTTTCCTGCCAGATAAAGCACATCAGCTTTCGGAGGAGATAAGACCCTGCATACACTCACACTTTTTTCCTCTCGTCTCCATTCGTATCTCCGTCTATTATTCCCTCATGCTAATATACTCCCTCCATCCCGGCTGCATACTTTTAAGCTCGCACTCATTTTTTTTTATCATCTTCTGACTCTGCTCATCTCTCTTCAGTCTCATTTCCAGTATTTTCCCAAGAAGCCAAAGCACCAGCTGGTTCTCCGCAGACTGTCAGCTCTGCTGTCATGAGTGTTTTGTTGTGTCCAGAGGTGTCCTGTCCTGGAGATTACCTCCATCCCCCGTGAGGATTCAGGCTGGGATTAGACGCCTAACCCCGCGGGTCTCGTACCTCTACTGGCGTGAAGGTGTACCATAAATGCTTCAGAGGAAGATATGCGCTGATGCTCATCTTTCAGAATTAAAGACGATTATTTTACTACTCCTTGCAATATTTCTAACCTTCCTAACGTTTGAATGATTGTCATCTTTATAACAGTGACAGCTTTAAATGATAAAGGTGTCACAGAGACATTATGAAACACAGTTCAGCCACTTCTGTAACACTTTTGAAGATTTAATCTTGTGTGAGATCTGCTAGAGCATCGCCTGTACAGCTCTGGAAACTGAAAGAATCATTCCTCACATACGCGAGCCAAAGCTTTTAGTAGTTTCATCTGAAGAGGAGACGAGTGTATATCCAGTCACAGAAATCTGTTTCATCCTTGTTTCTTTCGCCCTGTAGAGCGAAGTTTCAGGTGAGAAGCAGGGGTACACCTGGACAGGTCGCCGGTCCATCACAGGGTCACATATACAGACAAACAACCACTCACACCTACAGGAAATTAAGAGTTCTTAACCAATTTTATACACATGTTTTTGGATGCGAGAGAAAACCCATGCAAGCATGAGGAGAACATGCAAACTCCTCACGGGAGTCAAACCAGGAACCTTCTTGCTGTGAGGCAACAATGCTAACCCGTTATTATATTATTTCTGTCTTATTCAGGTGGTGCAGCCACCTGGTGGTTAAAATGTGTTTTCAGAGGTATTAGATACTTCTTTTTCACAACAGTGATTTTATTTCCTCAGAGGACAACATGGACAGAGACTCCCATCCAATGGTTCAACGCCTCTTTATAGATACATCTCCAGAATTAGACCATCTGAAGTCCCTTCTTCTGTACCATTACAAGGGAAGACTAAGACATGTGTTAGAAAAACTTATTTTATTCCTGATGTTCCTGCTGTGGCCTGATCAGAGCTCCAGACTGTTCCACCATGTTTTCCACTGATCTCCGTGACAACTAAGGGAAGAAAGGATTTCAACTTCCTCATCAGAACTTCTGGATTGTGGGTCTCATTCATTTGTGTTTAGAAGCTGTTTGTGCTGCTCACCATTATCATTTCTTAAACAATGAAGGTCTCTGGTCTCTTTGGATATTTAAGAGTGACTTAAACGCTCGAACGGTGAACTGGAGTTGCAGCCACTGTGAAGGACATTTGTTATCAAGAGGATTGTTCAAAGCATAACGTGAACCATTAAAAGGAGTCCATTTTAAAGCAACTAAAGCTCGATCGTCTCCCCCTCGTCCTGCTCCTCCAATTCTTTTTCCTTTATTGATTTCAGTATAGATTAAAGAGGAAGATTCAGTGGGCTTTTATCCACATTCACTTCATGTTGCAGTATTTCAAACGGTAGATTTTCTGCATTTTATTTGACTAACAAAAACCTGGAAAAGCATTTTTTTCCGGCAACATGGATGTCTATCTAAAAATTCCTAACATATTTTATTAAATGTCTTCCTTCACCATGAAAAAGTGTGGGATTTTGTTACAGCTTAAGTCATTTTAAACATTTACTTACAGACTGAGAGGATTTTATTTTTGAGGGAAGTCATTTATGCGTCTCTGCAGCCAAAATAATTTTATCAGAATTTTTTTTCCCCCCTGTTAATCACTTAATGTATCCCCTTTTTAAAGTTAGCATATTTGCACAATGTAAAATGTTCTTTCTGCTGAGAAGAAGAAAAGTACCTCGGGCTACACAAAGGGACACAAAGGACATGTCAGATAAAATAAAAGCAGCAACATTGATTTGGAAAACAAGACAGAGCCAGAGCCATTGATTAGAAAATCCAGTATTAATGACTTTGCTCGGCACAGTACACAGTGTTATTCCTGCAGAATTACCAGAGGAATCAAATCAGACAAGAGCAAACCCCGCTTGGCTTCAGTGACTTTCAGTATCAATAATTTTTTTTTTTTACCAGACTTACATGTTGGAGTCATAAAATACGAGTGTGATATTTTGCTCGAGGTGTCAGTGCTCTGAATGTGTAAATATGTTTCCATGCAAATGCCGATTTTTGCCGGTTTCCCGCTGTGTGATGTTGTGGTGGGGGCACGGAGAGAGGAGGGAGAAGAGGTGTGAAGAAGGTGGGGGTTTTTTAGTTGGAGAAGCTCATTCATCAAGTCATTACGGGAGGTGGCTCCTGTGGTATTTCAGCCTGTCCATCAGTGGAGGAGGAGGAGACGGATGGGGGTTCCCAGAGGAGCATCCGAGCTCAGCTATCCTTCCTCCATCGTTCTCCCTTGCCTTCCTCTTTCGTTCTTACTTACCCACCTCCCCACCTCATATTCTCCCCTCTTGCATGCGCCCACCCTGCTTCCCCTCTGACAGCTCACCTTCTGACTGCTATTACTCCCCCTTCCTCCTCTCCTCCATCACTCTGACTTCCACTTTATCTGCCCCCTCTATTACATCTTCTATCCCTTTCCAATTCGCCATCCTCTCTCTACACACACACACACCATCCTCCCTTCACATTCTCAGTACTTCCCTCACTCACCTCCTTTTTTTTTTTTTTTTTTTTACATTTCTCCCGGGAGGCAGCCCTTGACTCTCAGATGTCCCTTGCATGCCAAAAATTACTATTGACATTTCAATTCAGTGTTTTTTTTTCTCCTGCTGCTCTCTGCTGATGCCTTATAGCAGGAGGACATTTACATGTCAATGGACCAGACAAAAGGAAGGCCGAGTGTGCCCGCTCCTGTGTCCCGAAGACAGCGGCTGCAGCTCTAAATTTCTGGCCTTTGTGGTGGCAAAAAGGTTTTGTGTGTTAGGGGTCTGGGTTAGTTAATGGATTATGATTATGTGAAGAAAAAGATTTACCAGGAATAAACACAAGTTTTTATGAGGGATTACAAATTAAATCACAATTAGAGCTACAGGTGGAGCCAGAGTTCATGTGTAAAAAATAAAGCTAATGAATCAATGTTCTTGCCCGCCATTAAATCTGATCAATCCTGTTCATGGTTGTAGGAGGGGGAGCTGGAGCCTATCCCAGCTGTCACTAAAGAAAGACAGCCAGGACTGAACCTCTACATGTGGTGCAGCAGTGGTGACCACCAATGTTCGGCATTTGTCCAAAGGTATCCCACAGGGCTCTACCCTGGGCCCATCACCATTTATAACAATAATGGCTGCACAATCAGACATAAAAATCCACATATATGCAGATGACAATATCATATTTTCAAATGACCACAAAGACCTAACACACATGTTTTTGATTTGCAGGATGAAGCTAGGGTACCCTAAAGCAAATTAAAAAAAAAAAAAACTCACAAAAAGGTCAGTGAGAACATATAAACTCCACAAAAGCCAAAGATTTGAGTTTGAGATTTGAACCAGGAGTTTACTTGCTACGAGGTAACAACATTAACCCAGCCTGAACTCATAACAGAATATGACATAATTATGTCGGTACGCTGTCCTTGCTGCATTTTCACAAAAACAGCTGAAATATTGAACCGCTGCTACTTTTTCCTTATTCTGGTCCCTGCACAGATGCAGCTTCAGCTTTTTGGTTTTTCAGCAAATTTTACTTTTTCTGCTTCTTCTCTGTGTTACCAAGTCATTATGCCCACTTTCCACATTTTTCTAGGGTTTATTTTGGAATGAAAGTTTTTGGGAGGGAAAAAACGTGGGTAGCTAATGAATTCCTCCAGAGTCTAATGCAGCACATTAATAGTTTCTGAGCCATCCTGCACAAAGGAAAAACATCCTTCTAACATCACCGCGTCTCCTGATGTCCTGTCACTACCAATCATTAACTCTTCTTCAGTGTTAGATATCATTAAAGGTGCAGGGCCAGGACAAGAACAAATGTTCATTGTTGGGTCTACACATTATTAAAAAACATGCTTAGACAGTTGGAAGAATCTACAGGATTATTGTTTATAGATATCAATAATTCATGAGTTGAGATTTCCAATCAAAATCTCTCAAGATTGTTTTTCCAAACACTTTTCTTCTTTGAAGCTGATGGTTCGTTACAGGTTTTAATGATGCACCGAGTAGTTCTGGAGGAATTTAAACAAATTCTTGTCCGCTGTTTTGTTTGCGTGATGCAGCTTAGTAACGTCTTTCCCACAATCATGAGACGTATCTTCTCACATGGTTGTCTGGGGACTCATTGCATCGCCTAAGGTGACATAACTTGTTTGCTGAAATATATTAATCACTGTAGGAATTTACTCGGTTAAATCCAGATGGATTTAATCAGCTCCACTGACAGATGACTACAGATGTGATTGAACTCTCCAAAACAGACTTAAAGAAGATATTCAACATCTTGCTGCAAATGCTGTAGGTCCTACGTTTTCTCTAGAAGTAAAGTCTGCTCTGTTGGTTCTTCTTAACATCACCAGTGTTGTAACTCCAGTTCATTCTGTTGTCCAGGTGAACACTGAGGTGTTTATACTCCTCCACCACCTCCACTTCTTCTCCCACGATGGAAAAACAATGATCAGACTTAATCTTGGCTCTCCTAAAATACACAATCATCTCCTCTGTCTGTCTGGTTCATATTTAGGATGAGATGATTGTTTCCACAACATGCTATAAAACAGTCTGTCCTCAGTCTCTTGTCCATCACTGATATACCCCACACCTGCAGAGTAATCAAAGTATTTCTGCAGATGACAGGACTCTGACTTGTACTGGAAGTCTGAGGTTTACATTGTGAAGACAAGTGGTGAGAGTACAGAGCCCTGTGGTGCTCCTGTGGTCAGTCTCTCCAACTGTGGTCTGTTTGTCAGGTAGTCAGTAGTCCAGGTGATTGTGGAGGTATCCACCTGTGTCTTCTGGAGTTTCTGACATAGTAATATAGGCTGGATGTGGAGTTTGTAGAGCTGGGCTGTGATTTACTTTCATTTTTGTGTCTTATTTGTGTTAGCATCGGGAGATTAGTGGTTGTGTTTTAGTTTGGTTTTCTTTTTGTGCTGGTATTTTTTTTTTTTAAAGCAAGGTAATATCATCGTACAGCCAATGAAAACAAGGAACAACTTTAAAGACTTTCTATATACACAAACTTCTACAGGACTTAAAGGAAAAATAAAAATAAAAGATCTGAAAACCTGGAACAGGCACAGGAAGTTCAATTTGTTGAGTTTAATTAAAAGATGAACAACATTTTCATTCCGTAAAACATCATCGTGAACAAAGCTTTCATGCGTCAGTAAGTCTCTCCGTTCGGGCTGCTCTTGTTTAGATGTTCATCAGAAGAAGCCAAAAGTCAGGAGACTCCTGATGTAAACGACAAGTTTCCTTCTTTTGTGTCCTCTGAGAACTGGAGGTTTAGCAGGCCATGACTTCACACGTAACACGCTACAGAGGAAGCTCGGTCTGCACCGCCAGTTACCATGGCGATGCACCCCCAGCGAGAGACGTGAACCACCTTTGTGGCTGAAACCCCAGAGATGAACCTGACGTTGCCTCATTGAAGCAGAAAATTCGGCGTTTTTGTAGTTCAAACTCAGAGAGGGAAAAAAATATAAAAACAAAGAGGAAACGAAAGGAAAAGACATATATAAGTGCAATAAATAAATCAAATGTATGAATCAAGAACATTTATACCCCCCCTCCTTTTTTTTTTTTTTGTTACACTACTGTAGTCGGCAGCATATTCGACTCTTTAATAAAACATTTCTGCTTGAACAAAACCTGAAAAGCTGCCAGGTGGAGGCTCATTAGGGACCATGTTTTTGTGCTTTCTGCTGCTAAAATCATCCCACCCTCAGACACCGCTGTGCTAAATAGCAGTATTTTTACTCCTGCTTGTGCTTTCACTGTGTTAATTCTGCCAGCTTTGAAAAGTGCTTCTTAATGTACAGACTATGACAAGGACAGATACGCTATAGATGAACCTTATTTTAAAAACTCACTGCTGCCTGGAGACAATCAGCTCTACCTGTGGACATTGTGCACAATAAATAAGATAGAAAATAAAAGATTATTTTTTTTCTCTCTCTTTAGATGTGACAATAAAGGTATTTTTTTACTGAAGTGGAGCAAAAAAAGAAAAGTTGTCTGACCAGCGAGGCACAGCTTGGAAAAAGGTGACTATTGCAGGTAATGCCCCAACATCTGTCCATCCAAGCATCTGGTGTGGGTGGGGGTTAAAAGGGTTTGATATAAAGGTGGATGACAAAAAAAAAACAAAAAAACACCTTTTCTATGCAGGATTCATACCTGCTGTGACTCCAGAGGAGTCAACAGAAAACCCCATAGTTAAGATAATACGTGTCATTTTATGAGTTTTACTAAATTTTACCATATTGGGGCAACTTTCCATTCACACTTTAGGCAACATTGGGTAGAAGTTAAATTTACAGTTTGTTAATATCTTTGTTATGATCAATAAGTTTGATCATATTCAGACATGCTTTTTT
>JAOWBL010000018.1:822085-841665 GCA_028564865.1 Zenarchopterus dispar | reverse complement strand
CAGGCGTGTTAACATTCACACGTGTTCAGGTTCAGGCGTGTTAACATTCACACGTGTTCAGGTTCAGGCGTGTTAACGTTCACACGTGTTCAGGTTCAGGCGTGTTAACGTCCACACGTGTTCAGGTTCAGGCGTGTTAACGTTCACACGTGTTCAGGTTCAGGCGTGTTAACGTTCACACATGTTCAGGTTCAGGCGTGTTAACATTCACACGTGTTCAGGTTCAGGCGTGTTAACGTTCACACGTGTTCAGGTTCAAGCGTTTATTTGCCCTTCTTGTATCTTACTGTCCTACATTCTGTTGTGTGGAAATGAATTAACATTGTGTGGAGATTAATTAAATAATTAACACTTTGTGGAAAATAATGAATACTAACTTGAAGAATGAGAGGGCACCCCCCCTTTTGCTATCCGAAAGTGACATTATGTAGTCATAGAAACAATAATAGTAAGCAAACCTGGAATAGGTCAAATCCCTGTGACTCCGTCAGGTCGTACGGTCGGATGATCCCGTCCTCCCTGATCAGACGCACCGGCCGAAGTTTGGTCACTTCCTCCGTCGACTCGGCCGCTCTGACATCAGCAAACACACAAAACATACATCATTATCCATCTGGAGCAGCGCACGCCACGCCCCCCAATATCACAAACACTCCACCCCTTCCCCACCCTCCCTACTGACTCTGATTTTGATTGGACGATCCAAGTCACATGACTGCATCTTGACCAGAGCAGTGTCTGAGCTCTAATGCAACACCATGCTGCAGAAAGTGTCAGCCAGCTGAGCTCACCTGGGGGGCAGACCTCACCTGTGGGGGCCTCTGCAGGTACAGCATGAAACAGCAACATTCAACAGGTTATCAGTGCTGACCAATGGTTCGTGATAAATTTGTCCCCTGTACAGGGGAAGGGAGGGTGAAGGCCACTGAGAGGCAATGCTGGGAAATATTCTGAGAATCACAAGAGGACTGATGACTTCAATGAGCGGTGGAATCAAATATCCTCTCTCCATATAGCTCTGAGCCTTATTTATACCAATAAACATTTAAAAGCTGTCCAGGTCATCTGTGATGCAGCTGAAGCACATTTCTGAGGGGAAACCCCGTCAACCAAAAACATGTTAGCAGTCAGTTCTTCATCAGAAACTCAACATGCCAGAACCCTGAGAACATTCAGTCAACTGATCCCTGAGGAGAGAGGAGCCAAGTGAGACAGCATGGATGTGAGACTCACAGGAACCCCATTTAACTGAACATCAAACTAACAGCAGAGACGTGAGGAAATGATGGGCGTTAGAGGACCACTGACAGGATTTTTTGGGGCATGAGTCTGTCAAAAACTCCTAAGATATTCACAGCCAAGTGAGAAGCAGCAGGGAAAAGAATCAGATCCTCCAAAGCTGAGACCATTCATCTCAGAAAGACAACAGAGGATTGTCCTCTCCAGGTCAGGAGGGAGGAGCTGGCTGAAGTGCAGGAGTTGAAGTTTGTCAGGCCCTGCTCATGAGGGAGGGAAGAATGGAGCGGGAGACTGACCGATGGATCAGTGCTTCATCTAGGGTGACGTGAAGTGGTCTGTTATGGTGAAGACTCTCACCACGTTCCTAACCTCACCTATGGTCACCAACTGTAGGTAATGGCAGCAAGAATAAGAGCAACAAATGTGTGGGCTGAGGCAGACCCAGGTCACACTGCACAGATTATATCTCTCAGCTGATGTTGGAACTCGTGCAAGAGCTTCTGGAGGGGTTAGACTGCTGCCCCCAAAACCTAACAGATGTACTGCTGACCAGCAGACCATCACTCAATGTGACTTCTGGCTTGCAGTGGTTTTGAAAAACCAAACTAACTTTGATGGTGTTTAGTTAAAAGGTTAAAGAGAGAGAAGACGTCAAGTTCACATTTAATAGCTGACCTGTCTGTAAGACCTGCCCCCTCTGGATTAACATCCAGAAGATCAACAATGATGTCTACATTTGTTCAAAGATAAATTGTCAACAATGATTTTAATTCTGCTTACATTATCCAAATTTATTTAATCACAACCGTTAAGCAGAAACACAGACTTTATTTCTGATACATTAGTTAAAATTAATCTCCACTAGTGTCAGAGCTCATCTGTAACTATGGATCTACCAAACACCAACTGTAAAGTCATAAATTTAAATCTAGCATTAGGTAGCGAGATTCATGTAGAATAGAAAACAGAGAAGAATGATGTAGAGTACAGAAGAGTAGAGCAGTGGAGAGTGCAGTAGAATAGAATGAAGTGGAGTAGAGGAGGATACAGTAGAGCACTGTAGAGCAGAATACAGATTAGATTATACACATTAAAGTAAAATCTAACAGTGGACTACCGTAGAGTGAAGTAGACTAGAGGAGAAAAGAAAACAGTAGAGTGCAGTAAAGTTCAATAGAATACAGTAGAGTACATTAGTGTACAGTAAAGTTCGGTAATGTAAAATAGAGCACAGTACAGTTAAGTACAACAGAGTACAGTAGAGTAGAGCAGAGGATTATAGTGCTTTCAACGAGTTCAGATTTTCTACATGTCCTTTGATGACATATAATAAGTTTATCTGAATGATCCTCAATGAAAGGTGGTCCTTTTGTATCTAAAATTTGTACGAAATATTTTGGGACAAGGTTTTCACACAGTCCTCGATGTAAAACTCTCCATGAGAGCCACAGTAACTATGGAGGGCGGGGCTCACTTAAAGGTCAATCATCACCATGTTCTGAGATGCTGCAAACATGGAAAGTTTCAACAACAACACAACCCCCCTGCAGCTCAGCTGACTCTCCTCAGGGATGAGATGGATTGACTTGCACAAAGATGAGGATCTTACAGAGGGGCAAGGCTACAAGCAGCGTCAGACTGATGGATGAGCACGGACCAAACTTGATGGATGAAATCAGATTCTGACATGATGCAACCACTTACCGTCCATCTGCCGCAACAGTCAACATGCAAACATCCAACAGCTGCGTGTTAAAGCTCAGCGCCATCATCAATGTGCGGATAAGCTCCGATCAATGAACCTCCGCACCACGTGAATGAAAGAGCTACCACCGTTTGATTCAAGGAGCTCAGCTTTAACACGATCCGTGTAAAATACTCACACCAAACAGCGAGAAACAGAAAGAACAAAAGTCCCAGCAACAACACCGGACAGAAAACAAAAGCAGAAAATGTGAAAATTAGTGCGCTGACGAGAAAAAACAGACAACACATTATGAAGCACACACAAACACAGGAAGTTCTACAGTCTGGAGTAAATATACGCCACCAGCATGGGTCTGAAATAAAACATCTGGACAGGATCAAAGCAGAGACCTTCAGCTGTTGCTAAAATATCACCTTTATAAAGAAATACATTTAGTTCAGGAGTTTTAACCATTTCAGAGAAACTAAACTTATTTAAAGGAATTTCAAAAGTATTAAGACAAGTGGCTGAAAAGAACTTGGTGAGAACGCCGAGGTCTGCACCTTCAACGTCCAAGTGTGGTCTGCACCTCTGATGTCCATGTGTGTCAACAAACAAGAAGAACGGGACAAGCTCAGATATGGACTTTATGAAGACTGGTCTTGAAGTTTGTTCATCTCATAGCAACATGTTGCTAGGATCCGACTCCGCCCACTCTCAGGTAATTAAAAATGCTAATGGCGGGAATGGGCAGGTCAAACTGGACCGATCCTGAGGTGAAGGTAGCTCATTTGAGGATCCAGCTGCTATACAAGGTAGGAGATGGGGATCTAGGGACAGGCCAGCTGGTGTCCTCTGGTTAGTCTCTTTAGTTAGTCTCGAGATTGACTCATTGATGGATCCAGACCCTACCAGTCGGTAAAGGAGCCACAGGTATGGATCAAGACCCTAGTGGTCAGTAGAGGAATGGCAGGTCTGGATCCATCAGACCAGCACTTGGATGTAGCTCCTTCATACTCACCAGTGACCTGCTCCACAGAGAGCCGTACATGCACTCACTACAACACTGCTTCCACCACTTTTGAAATGTGTGATCTTCGGACCATGAACTGTCATTTTTCTTCCCCAGACTTTAATGTTTGATCATTCTGAAACAAATTTATCTTGGTTTCATCTGTCCAGGGAATCTGATTCCCAAACATGGGAGGATTTTAGATATTTTCTGATAAAGGTTTGCATCTTGCAGTAAACTCTGTTGATTTACGACTGTAGATGATGAAAATGACACTCCTTCCTTCTCCAGAGAGTCTTTGACTTTTGTTCACATTATAAAGGGTTTTTCTTCAAGAAAAAGATGACTTTCCTCTGTGGTCCTCCAGACATTTTGTGGTCGTTCATGTCCCTAGAGCTTACTTTTTGTTTCAGAGTGTATCAAACTGTTGATGTGGTCATACGCAAGTTAACACTTTGATCTTGTTTTCATTGTTTTATATGAGATCCACTGTGGTGGCGTATAAAAGCAAAATCATTAAAACTTATAGTTTGACTACGTCTAGACCCGAGTGTATCCTAAAAACCAAAGAGGAGTCTCTAAAATAAACAGGAAACAACAAACCAGTAAATAAACCATGAAAAAACTAGTGCAAAGACTGTGAAGGTTCTGTACCTTTGGATGCCCTGGAAGGTGCTGCTGGCCATGTCAACGATGCCGCCAGTCGGCCGGGCCACCACGCCTACCAGACCTTTACCGATGCCCTTAAAGAAACCTGCTGCTCCCTCCTTCTTTGCTCCTACAGAGGCAGGACAATCAAGTTTATTAGGCCTGGTGAGATCAGATCTGGGTCTGAGAATCTGGTGGGTCAAGATCAGAGGATCTGGGTCTGAGGATTTCCTAGGTCTAGATCAAAGGGTCTGAGGATCTGCTGGGTCAAGATGAGAGGATCTAAGGATCCAGAGATCTAGATCAGCTGAACATAGGTGTGTTTCCACTAGCAGGAGTTTAGAGTAAACCCTCCAGACAGGAACATCTCACAGGAACGACCATCTCCTCAGCTCCTTTGGCCAGGGTGTCTTCATCACACCAACAGTACTTGTAGCAACATGTCTCTGGTCCAAATGGTTCAAAATGAGTTGTGGCCACACGGTTTATGTTCACAAGAGAGTGCTGAACGTACCAGTAATTTAGAAATCCTGATCAGCAGAGATCTACCCAGAACCCCCACTGGTGGAAACACACATCGTGTATAGATAGCCAGGTTTATTGAACATGCTGAGTGAGAACCAGAACTTCAGATTCATGGATTTGTTTGTCTCATTACCACTGATTATCTAAAAGGGTCTAAACTCCCTTGTCACACTGGAGTTTTACAGAGCAGACCCCTGAAAGTTGTGAACAGTTGTGGTTACAACAGCAGAACATCAACTGTATGACACAGAAGTTAAAGTGTTTGTTTCATGTTTTCATCCGGTTAGCCATAAATGATATTACCAGGAACAGGTAGCTCTCTTTGATGAACATTTCTGTACTACTGTTGGACATGTTTTCAGTGGGAATGTTGATGTACGTGAAAACTGACCTTCCACAGGTTTGGTGACGATTCCTGTAACTCCACCGACGACACCCTGCAGAGGCACAGACTGTTACTGAGCTGCTCCAGGTCATGTCACATGACATCACCCGCATCCCCACCCAGCCCCTCCTCCCAACCTTCAGCAAGCCTTTCCCGCCTTTGGCCAGGCTCTCTCCAAAGTCTTTAGGAGGTCGGTTCATCTCCTCTCGTCGTTTCTGCTGGTACTCTTTATCCATGGTGATGGCTGCGAGGCCTTTACCCACTGAGCCTGTGATCTTGGAGACCATACCAGCAGCACCACCTGCAGGCACAGCGGGGTCAAAAACATTGATCTGTCTGACTTCCACAAAATGATTCCGAGTTTCTTACCGACAGTGTGGCCCAGCAGGCTGCGAACACCAATCACAAACCCCTCAGCAAACTCCTCTGGACCTTGAACTGCTCCCTGAAAACAAACATCGTGTCACCAACATGTGCTGGGTGAGGCAGCCAGGAACGTGAAGTCTCCTGGATAGTCAGGAATGGTCCAGACGGCCAGGGATGTTCTGGACAGTCAAAATTGTCGTCTCTCTGGATAGGTTACCTGGAATGGCTCGTAGAAGAAGGCCTCCACTCCTTCAGAGAGACCCCGAATCAGTCCAAATGGGTTTCCTAGGACATCCAGACCCAGAACCAGAACATACATCTGCTTCAGGAACTGCAGCCAGAACACAACACCAGGACCTTCAGAGCAGGCTCAAACAGAAGATACCGTCATACCATTCTAATCAGTATCGTCATCTACTTTGACTTTTCAGGGATAAACAAAATTTAAAGGACAATAAAAACCTTAGCGTTGGTGACTAAACCGCAGCGAAGTGAGCAGATAAAGATCTGACGGAGGTGAGGTTACCTGCTCGCTGTAGTGTTGCAACACCGCCCACATCAGCTTCTCTCTGCGGTAAAACTGGTACTTCACCTCGAAGAAGGCCAACCTGACAGACAGAGGACAGATGTTCAACACAGGAGACGTGACAGAAAGCAACTATGATGACAGTAACCCAGTTGCAGCTTCACTTGAAGATGATGTCATCCACATCCGTCAGCGTGGCTCCAATGCTCTTCAGCAGCAGATTGAAAGACTGAAGAGCAGCCGTCTCCTGAGCAGAGTCATCACTGCCGGAACCCAGAGACAGGCTGAGATGGAGCTGAAACATCAACCAAAACCAGAACATTTGTCAGGACTACAACATCCCCCAGCTGTAAATGACTATTAATCGCTGTCAGACCATCATCGACCACTTCCAGACCACCTGAACTCTGGTGTGGGTTCTGTACGATTTTGTTCAACACTTTGGTTTAAGTTTTGTGTTGTGGGTGGGTTCAGTACTGAGAAGATTCTGGAAAGCCATTCGATGCTGCAGGCAAAGAAGGCAGTGCTTCATCAACACTGTGTACAGTGGGGGTGGGCTGTTGTTGATCTCGAGTAGGAATGCCATCAGGCAGTGGAAGGAACAGCTTCGGGTCTTCTCAATCCCACATGTATGAGATGAGCTGGCCTTTAACCGGCTCTGAGGGCACAGAGATAGATAAGAAGTTTAACGCTGGTAGAACTCGGGCCCTGGATCAGCTCCATACCACTAGGGTCCCGGAGGGATCATGGGAGTCTGTTCAACCTGTCAACATGTGGACTTGGAGAAGGCACTCTACCTTGATCCTGGTGGTATCTTGAGGAGGGTGTTCTGGAAGGATGGAGTACTGAGTCTGCTGCTACAGTCTATTTAGTCCTTACACAAAATAAGATTAGTGACCGGAAGTAAGTTGGATTTGTTCTGGGTGAGAGTTGAAGTCCATCAGAGCTGCCCTTTGTCACTGATTCTGTTTGTAACTTCCTGAACAGAAGTTCAGGAGAGATCTGGAGAGGAGCCAGTTCAGATGGTTCATCTGGTTAGAATGCCCTCCGGTCACCTGCCTGGGAAGGTGTTTCAGGCCCTGAAGCAGTCCCAGGACATTCTGGAGAGATTACGTCTCTCAGCTGGACCGGGAAGACAGCCATATCCTCCTAGAGAAGGTGAAGGATGTAGGTGGACAGGAAGAGGTCCGGACCTCTCTGCCCCTATTACCTGAGGATGGATGGATGGGTTTGGGCTCAGGACTGGTAGATGAAGACTCACCTTGATGGGTGATATGTGGAAATGCTCGAAGAAGCTGAGTCCAGATGAGTCAGAGAGCGAAGCCTCCATCAGCTCAGTCTGCAGAAGCTCAAGATCTCTGTTGATCAGCCCAGACTGCAACACAAACAAGGGTCAGACATGTTGCTTCCATGTCAGCGCTCATGTTGCCTTCCTGAAGTTCTCTACCTTCTGTCCTTCAGCCTGCTGGTCAGTAGCTGGAGTGAACAGAGCCAGGATGGATGCCAGGAAGCCCTGATCGATTTTCACTGCCATCTCTTGGACCAGAGCCATGAAGTACCTGAGGAAAACGACAGCAGGTTAGACAATGGAGCAGAAGTGTGTCAGTCTGAACTGGAACTGGTTTTGGACACTCTAAACTGATTCTCCTGCCCTGAAACTGGTTCTTCAACGTGGTCCTTACTTGAACTGCATCACGCTGCTGTGCTGGTTGAACCTGGTGATAACTGACACATCGATGAATGGCTTTGGCTCTGTGGAGGCAAAAACAAGAGTTTAAGGGACTCCTCACACCAACGGTAACATGAGGAGGTGAAGCAGGTGAGATGGTGCTCCACCTGAGTCCAGAGCGATGGACTTGGGAGGAGGAACCGGATGGAAGACAATGGGGAAAATGGCCCCCGGCAGCTGGTTGTCCACCTGCAGAGAGAAACCTTGCTGGTCATACAGGAGGTTGTGTTTCTGTTTCTGTACAGGTGTGTGTCTAGGTGTGTGTCCTCACCTGCAGCCAGTGCAGCTGGGCTCTCAGGCTCCGCTGGTGCAACGACTGCTTGAACTCCACCTGGATCCCAGACAGGAAGTTCCTCCTCACTGGGCAGGAAATGGGCTGGCGCATCTTCATGATGGCTTCACTTAGGTTCACCTGGTAACCAGTCACATCATCAACTCTCACTCAGCTCATAGGACAGAACAATCTGTCATCTGGCTGACATCAGAGACTCCGCCTCCAGCCAGTGTGCTGGTGTTTAGTGTTGACATGTGTGTGCTGACCACTGACCTCCAGGTTGGGATCTAGTTTGATCCAGCCCCTCTCTGACTTCCCCGCCAGCTGACTCTGGTAGGTCTTCTCCAGCAGATTGATGGTCTTCTGACTGAACGGCTTCCAGCGATTCTTTGGCTTCATCTCCCAAACCACACCTGAGCTGTGACACAACACACCTGCGTTACCTGACAAATTCTAGTTGGATCACGTGAATGAGGAGTCTTCGTCTTAAGTCGCATTCACGCTGTATGACTTTTGCAGTCTTATGAGATCATTACGTAGCAGACTGTATGACTTGAATCTGCTCAATCTTGGTCAGATGTCCAGAATGGTGGGATCAAAGGAGGTCCAGCTGCAGGCTGCATCATCAGTAGGCGCAGTAGCATAACCAGAAGTGAAAATAAACCGCTCTGCGGTAGGTTTTATGTGTGGAGTAGAGCGTGTTCCTGCCCAAGATTCAGCAAAGGAGGATGTCAGTTTTGGATGTCAGTTTTGCCAAGATAGCACTGATGCACTGTTATGTGAACCAGGCTGCAGATACAAACGTTATGTTATACAACGTTAATGTCTTCATAGTGTTGACTTGTTGCCACAGCACCACCAAATCTGATTCTCATAAAGCTTAGAGTCTTTGATGGTGTGTGGCTGACGACAAGAAGTGAGTTCCGGTCCAGTGTATTTTCTTTTGGCTTCACAACACGTACTGATGATTGACAGCTTGATGAACCGTTGTTCTGGAAAAAGATGACTCTTCGTTTAATGTGAATTTTGATGATTTGCCACGAAAAATGTGTTCATTGTAGCGCCGATGTATATTTTCTGAAAGACCTCAAATTTCCTGAGTATAATCAGACTCACACTCTGAACAGATCTACATTCTCATATTTGCTCATACTCTTAGCGCCACCCTATGGTGAAATAAAGACAGTTGATCAAGTTGTATTCTAAATGTGTTAATGGTTAACACTGTTGTGTCACAGCAAGAACTGGTCCCTGGTTCAACTCCCAGGTCAGGCTGGAGTCCTTCTGTGTGGAGTTTCCATGTTCTCCCCATGTGTTTGGGGAGGCTTGGGCATGGAGGACCCAGGTTCAATCCCCTGGGTTAACAGAGGCGAGCCACTGTGGGCCCCTGAGCAAGAGCCTTAACTCCCAACTGCTCCTACTGTAACTAGTGATGGGTTAAAAGCAGAAGACAAATCTCCCCACTGTGGGACTAGTAAGGGTTTATAAAATAAAATAAAAACACATATGTTAGCCATGTTTGTGTGTGCGTCTCTGGCAGGAAGCCGGGATCTTAGGATTTCTTATTCTGCTTATCTTTCACAGCCCATTTTTGGTCACAAGATGGTTCCGTCTTTATTCTCCTCCCCCGTCTTTCTGTGAAATGTATGTCCATTGTTTTTGAGCTATGATGGCTGATTTCTCCCTTGAATGCACATCTTTCATTTGATATGGCTGAAATCGTAGTGTGACATCAGCATTAGACCAGGGTTGGAGTTCAAATGGTTCTGAGACAAACTCCATGACATGTCAACTATACGGTTCTGAAGACTTCTCAGACTCACTTTGAATACCTGGCAATTCTAGTCAGTTTTCCATATTGACCTGGTAATTCTAGTCAGTTGTTGATATTTACTCGTTGATGCTCACCTGGTAATTCCAGTTAGTTTTTCATGTTTACCTGGTAATTCCGATGTAAGCAATCTCCTGACGGTTTCTGTTGTTGACGAGTGACAGTCCAAGGTTTTGCAGTGACACCTTCACCTCCTGCTGAAATTGCTCGAGTTCCTCGGCCTGCCGAGCCTTTGTCACCACACCGGTGTCTTCGGTAAATAGCAGCACCCGCTGCCGTCCGTCCAAGAAGGAAACCCAGTGGACCTGAGACTTGTTGTCGTAGGAGAACTGGCCCAGCTCATCCTGAAAGCACATAGATGGACTGGAGTTTGAACTGAGGTGGACGTCTACAGTTTCCTGGTGGTGGCTTCAATCACATACCTCATGAAAAAGGAGAGTATGCAAGGGCTGCAAGCGTGTTTATTCAAGTTCATAGCAGAATGTTTGTTAACTGCTTAAAAAGTCATACACCTCTTAAAATTATAGACGGCCTGAGCACTGAGTTTTATGACAGTTAGTTCAAGGCAATTTTGGAACTTTGAAAGTCAAGAAAAGCAGAAGATGGGATGCAGAAAGTGTTTTACAAAGTGATCAATGTTATTGAGGTTATGCAAATGAAGCTGGTCTGAGTGGCCCATTTGAACAGGTTCATTTTTCCTAGCGAACAGTTGACGAACACCTGACACAGACAGGAAGTAACCACTAAACCTGAGTCAGAATCCAAACAGAAGTGTTTCACCGTCAATAATAAGTGCTTTGGTACTGGACCTTAAGCAAGTCCAGCTCCCCTGAATGCTCCATGTAGCTCCAGCTGAGAGTTCTGGTTACCGCCGGGTCATCCCAAACAAACCGCCGAGCCTCGTTGGGTTTCAGCTGGTGGATCACAGATGAACCGCTGAGGAAGAAACAGTAAAGAGGTTTCTATGAAGGTGTTGAAGGACAGATGGACAGACAGGGTTCATGTGGTCAACCCAAACCACTGAAACAAGTTATGGTACTCTAAAGTGACTTTCATGGCAATATCAAATGAAAGCACTAACAAGGAGATAAAAAGAAGTTACAGTTCCGATACTGATAACCAGGGTCTGGACCTCAGGAACTGTTCACTGAACTGACTGGTGGCGTGTTCGCCAACCATGAGCAACCTGTTAACCAGCTTCCGGGTAAACCTGTCTGAATCTGAACTTGTGAAAACTGAGATGCTGTAATGGAGACCAGTCGTTTTTTGCCTTCATGGTGATCAGAATTGTGTGGTATGATGAGCAGAACCGGTGTGGTCCACACTGAATTTAGACCACAGCTGAGGTCTCCTTGTTGAACCGCTGACATGAAACAAAGTGTCACAGCTGAATGTTGCAGTCCTCTGCAACATTAAAACGTAAAAAACTTAAAATACCGAAACCCAAACTGAAATCTGGATGCCCACAAAAGCCTCGTTTCTACTGAATGAGTTGATCCTGGCTGGTACAGTTCAGAATGGTCCACCCAATTCAGGTAAACATTTCTACTGCAAACGGAGCGCTGCTGGGCACGCAGGGTTTCAACCAAAAGTTTAACATGAGGCTCTACTAGTGCAACAGCAACAAAAATTATACTACAAACAGCAACAATAGAGGTCATCCACGGCTGCTGTTGTCCTTCATTTTTCTATTTTGTCCTTTTGGCTTCTTAAACTTTACTCAACACTGCTCCAACACCTGACTGATGTTTCAGGCGTCCTATTCCTGTTGTTTTTCCAACCGTTTCCAACGTCAACTGAACGGCAACTTGGTGTTTGTTTTGTGCTTGCTTTAGTTGTGGGTGGTGATGTTTTCCTGTCCGCCAATCAACGGATTATATCATTTAACGCCAGGACCTCTGCCTTAAATTTCCTACAACTGAAGGGCACCCAGAAAAGGTGCAGTTTGGTTTGGTTGTATGGGACCCTTTTATAACAGAAACGCACAAAAAAGCGCACCCGACCATGCCGGCCCAGACCAAACTGCTCAGCGGAAACGTGGCTATAATGATCCAGATATGCAAGTATTCGGGTTCAGCCCAGCTATCATTACAGACGGAAAGTTACGTTTGACCTCTCCTCAGTAGATGGAGGTGATATCAGCGTTGTTCACCTCTTCACTCTCAAGCTACGCCGGAGGCCTCAAACCGAGGGACTTTGTCTCTGCTTCTTCTTTTAGCTTGTTATTTTTGCACATGCCTTCAGGTCAGGCAACGGACACTGTCAGCCTCATGAGAGGAATCAGAAAGGCCAAAACCGCCTTCAGGAACAGGACTGAGGACCTTCATCAAAGCAATGACTCCAGGCAGGTGTGGCGGGGCTCCATCACCAAACACAGATCCAACAAACTCTCCCTTGCTGACAGCAATACCTCTCTGGTGAAGGAGCCAGCTGCATGGTGAAGTCATCAGTCACACTAGATCTACCAGCCCACAGGAGCCACGTCCTCATGGTGGAGGAACATGAGGGTAAGGGATCACTGAGGGCGGTGAACACAAGGAAAGCTGCAGGACCTGATTGCGTTTCAGGACAGGTGCTGAGAGACTCTGCACATCAACTATCAGGAGACCTCACCAAGATCTTTAACGGGTCCTAGTCTCAAGCTCATGTCCCATCTTGCCTCATATGTCCTCCACACATGTTCCCACCCCAAAGAAGAGGACCACAATGAGCAGCCTAAACGCCTACCGTCATTGCACTCACATCAATCGTGAGTGTTTGTGAGGACTGTGAGTGTTTGTGAGGACTGTGTGTGTTTGTGACCTACCTCTGCCGGTAGCTAATGGTGACCCAGGCCGTGTGGTTGAGCAGCAGGGCTGGAGCTGCTCCTTCGTAGTAATCGCTGAAGCTGATGATGGTGGAGTGGTCAGAGACATTGACATCCATGATGATCCCACCACACTGCAAACCAACAGAGTTAGTGGGTTGTTTTGAAAACAGTGGATCAGCTCATTGTGAACACTCCAGCACCACACTGACCATATCCATCTTCAGCAGCGTGCCGTTGTCCTGAAGACTGAAGAAGAAAAACCTGGAGGTGGACTCGGAACCGACGACACGGACACACAGCTTTCCTGAGGGCTTCTCTGGCCACAGTGGGACACACTGAAACACAAAAAACAGCCATGACATCAGTAGCTCTTTCAGAGAAGAACCAAAATCTGATAAGACTCAGGAGTTGTTACTATGTAGACACCCCCATCAGGACCTATGAAGTCCAGGTTTTTATCAGTAAGAACTAAAATAGACACCCAAACAGATCAAAATATTGATCCAAACTCCAATGTCAACAGTCAGGATGGATCCTAACTCGACGTGTCTCATTCACCTCGGTGGAGGCAACGTAGTGCCATCTGATGGAGCTCTGGCCGGTCACCTCTCCCACCTCTAGTTCATACGAGGACTTGTTAAACAGAGTGTAGAAAGGACTCATGGTGACAATCCGGGTCAGGTTAAAACTGCTCATCTGGATGCTGACGCCCACCTGGATACAGAAACATAAATCATTTCCTCTCCCAGGCTGTTGGAGGAGCAACACAGAAGCTGACAGCAGCTCCACAGCTGCTTGATGCCCACAGCTGGATTTATTTAACACACCAGGAAGTCCATGTTGCTGGCAGGACAGCGAACACAGCCGTAACTTCCCACCGTGTCCAGAGAGAAGCCGTCAGACCATGAGCTGGTGGAGATGCACAGCTGGATCTGCAAGCCAAACATAAGACACTCATGCCATCAAAACAAACATCCTCACGTTCTTTTATATGTCCAATTCACACCAGACTAAAATGATCTCTGAACCTGTAGTCAAAATTACACCTCTACATCTGGATTTAGCTCATTCATTAATTTAATTTACCGACATTGATCCAGGAAATGACATCAAGGCCTCGCATTTTATTAAACAATTAACTTTTATTTCACATTAAATTTTATATATTATAAAAGGTATGTAATCAGACACTCAACAGTTAGATTTCAGTGACTAAATATCACATTTTGACAAGTGACAAAATTGGAAAATGGTATATTGGTCTACATTTGAAAGTGCCATGGTAACAGTAACATTGACGGTAAACGTCACCGGAGATTTTGTTGAAGTCATAAAGGTTTTGTTCCGTCAGACAGACTTTGATCTTGATGAAAGATAAAATGCAGCCACATGTTTTCACCTCACCGTTGTTCAAAATCACTGATTTTGTGCCATTTTTAAAAAATTTGCAAGGAATTTTGCAATACTTTTCTCAATAAACCTGATCCAATATCTACATATAGAAATAAATACCCTAAACATTTTAAAAATGTTTATATTAACAAAATGCATTCTGAAAAATATATGTCTGATAAGTTTAAGTAAAATAAAGTAACAAGTCAAGAATGACTAAATCAAAGCTATATATGTTAATTTAGTTACCACAAGAAAACTGAAATAAACTAGAATCATCGGTATCAGCTCACTATGAAAATGATCACATCTTAACATTTTCCAGCTGTTCAAGTCAAAAGGTTTACTTCTTCTGGGAGAAAAGCCTCACAACAAAACACAGAATGTCATAAGTCGGGAAAGATTGAATCACACTGACTGAAAACAAGCCTCTTTAGTGTTTCTAAACATCCTACATTTCAGACTGAAACAACATGTATGCAAACCACCAAGCAGCAGGATTACTTTTAATAGAAGGATTTTATATCGTCAAGTGGCTGGTCGTCTACTTCTCAAGCTGCTGACTGAAGGAAAACCAGAGTTGCTGCTTGATGCAGAACACCTCCTGCTTGACATATTTCTGCTGTCATTGATGGAGGAGTCGCCACCGCAGACCTTCACAGCTCAAACACAGACTCTGGCAGGTGTCATAAATGCAGGATAACTTTCCTGATGCATTCCTGCAAACATGAGGAGATCTGCTGTCCCTCTTCTTAAACTGTGGTCAAGTACCTCACGATGCGTTCTCCCTTCATTTGTGAAGAACAGAGGGATGCCGTTTTGCCCCAGTGCTTATATACGACAGTAACTTCTTATCAGTCGCCATACTGATCACAGCCTACACACTTGACATCAAACATGAGGCAGCAGTGCAGGAGTGAGGAGGACTGCCACCTGCAGCAGTAAGTGAGCACTTAAACTCAAGCTCTGTGAAACTTTTGCAATAAACTACAAAATATGTATTAGCGTAAAAAACTGTGGGAAACTACTGCTTGTGCATTAATTTCTGTTGCGACATTGCAGGGACTGATTAGCAAAGTAAATGAAGATAAACAGCAGAAATCTGACTAAATCTCTCACTTTTAGAGCTTAATCTGTTTGGATTCGTGTAGTTGGGACCCAAAGAAAACAATTCTGACCATTTTTTGGACCAAGACATTCCTGTTCTGGTAAAAATACTTTTTACAGGTTTTTGAAGAGGAATGTTTTCAACTTAGAACAGTTAAACATAAATCACCGCCATCTAATTTTGGGTTGGTAAATGACTTGATTTTGAGCTCTTACAGCTCAGCCAGTGAGGAAATCGCAGAAACCCATCCTCTTTGTTCACAGCCAGTAGAACCGACAGACAGTTTACACATCTACGACTTCAGGAATGATCCAGTCAGAGAGAAGAAAAGATTGTATGAAATCACCTGATTAGCCGTTTCTCACCTTGCTCTTGCTGAACAGGTTCTTCTTCCTGAAAGAGAACAGGACCACGTCTCTGTAGTCAGATGGATGTTTGACGTTGATATCCTCAGCTCGGTACTGCAGAACCCGCAGTGTCTTGTTGATGATCCAGTATGGGCTGAAGAGCGACAGCAGCAGGCAGCTCGTGCTCTTCGTCACGTGAACACTTATGTCCACAGTCATGTTGGTATCTGACTCACAGGCCAGACACATGGAACAGAACTCTGGCATTTCTTGTTCAATCCTGAAGTGTCCGTGCCAGTTACGGCCCTGATACTGGATCAAAACCAAGGAGACAATTTCACCTGAGATGCGAGCATTCAGCAGGTCTGAAGATCTGCCTTCTGAAAGCTCGTAACAGTCTGGGGAGTTCTACAGAGGAGGAGAAAAAAAAAGATGGGCGTCAGGTGGGCATTTGGTCCATAATGGTGTGCAATTAGCAGTTCTGGGTTGATCACTAGGGTTCTGGAAATGAAAGAGGTTGATGGGTCTCTACACCATGACCTGCAACACCCCACCAGGACCTGGGGGCCGCGGACACAGGTAGCTCAGTACATATTCAGGTTGGTTCGTTTCTGAACTATGGACCCAGCACTGATCTAATTTTACCATCGAAACATGTATGAAAAGAAGATGGTTGGAAGCATCTAATCAAACTGAAAGGCTCATAAATTAACATAAGTTAGCTGCTGCTAACCCAGTAAGCCACATCAGATACAAGGATGAAGACTGACTCAGAATTAATGTATTTAACGTTAGTTAGCTCATAGGTTAGCATGCGCTAAGCTAAAATAGCTAAGTTGACGTAACAGATGTGAGGTGGGTGTATTCCCACCAACTTCCAGGCTTGACATTTCATCTATTTGACCATTTTTGGGTTAATTGGGGAGTCAGGGGGTTAACAGCTGCCATACCTCCGTCATGTACCGAACTGTGTAGGGCAACAGGTTGCGGAGCGTAGCCACTGGATGGAGGTGGATGATGTAGGCAGGGTCCCAGTCATCCTCACCGTGGCTGGCAATGTGCTGCAGGTCGTCGGGGATGGCTAATGTGCTGACCATCAGCGGCAGCAGACCACTGTCTGACGCCGGACACTGCAACAGCGAGCGCACCTCAGAACTGCGGTGCACCTGCTCCTTCCAGGCCACACAGGTGGAGGAAGGACCATACAGACCATCCAGACGACCCGCCGGACACACAAACAGTTGACACCTGTAGGGGAACAGGACAGAAGTGTCAACTCAGTTGTAGCTGAAGCAAAACTGAACAAAGAAAATGGAACAGGTCACCTCATTATTCCAGCTGCGTTCAAAGTGCCACTTTTGCCACTTGGCAAGGGAGTGTGATGATACCTGTATGCATCTAAGGTGACATGAAACTCTTTCTCTGGTTCAGCCTCTCCAACATTCTGCAGACTTCTTGAAACAGGGCAGTACCTCAGGATGGTGAATGGCATGGAGAAGTGATTCTTAATCTGAAAAACCAATGACAAACATCACAATATGTTTTATGACAGAAACATGTCTTATAGGTGCTTTTAAGATACAAGTTTATGATGCACAAATGGTCTTAGGACAGACTCATGTGTCCGTGCATGTTTTTATTTCAGACCAGTGTTTCTGGTTCTGACCTGCAGAGGCGAGCGAACCGTGATGACTTTGTTGCCCTCTGCAGCATCAATCTGCAGCAGCACTGCTACGGCCTCTTGCAGCATCGGACCGCGAATGTTGTAGAGGCGACGGCCGGGTTTGTCCACAGCAATATTAGAGATCTCACTGTATCCGGAAGGCACTGTGGATTTAGAGATATTTCAATCACTGACTGCATCTCTCTCAGGAACAGAGTCCAACAGAATGACAGGCAGGACTTCTGACCAATGGTGAGGCTGAACAGGCAGCTCTCCTGCCGCTGAAGAGCTGACAGCTTCCCTCTGCACAACGGATCAAAGGTGGCATGCTGCAGGTCCATGCTCTGATCCACGGCCAGCTCATGAAGTTTCCCTTGAGCTGGGGACCCCGCTGGCCTCAAGGTAGCGCTGTGCTGCAAAATCAGGGGGATTCCCAGAGAGTTTTTGATGGTGAAGGGGGCCTTCTCCTTCAGGGTGTAGTCAAAGGCCGAGGCAGTGCCCTCTGAGAATGCCTAAAGAAAAAGAAAAACACACTGAAGATCCTGACTGAAATAGGAAGTCTTCCTCACCAGAGTTAGTAGTGGTCTTTCACGGGGTTCTGGACTCAGACTGTTACTTTTCACTCTACAAATGCTTCCATTAGCCACTATTATCAGGCAGTGTTTTTATGCAGATGATAGTCAGCTTTAGCTTTCCATGAAGCCAGATGATTGGCGTTGATGTGATTTGAATTCAACAGGTCATGAATTTAAACAGAGACGGCACCCTCTGCTGGACAAGATCATCTTCATCCACCCTCCACTACATTAGACTTCATGGCAGGCTTTACCTTAGTGAGGTTGTGGAAAACATTAAGGCTGCACTTGGAGATGGTGATGTTCATGGTGTCTTTGGAGCAAATGTTGATGGCGGTGCGTGGTTCAGGGAGGAGGAGGAAGTCATCTCCATGAACTGGACTCTTGTCCATGACTGCGTTGTTTTTCACCTGCAGCGCCAGAGACAGAATTCAAGTGTGGAGGAAAGTCAGAGAAGGTTTCAAAGATTTATAACCTTCAGCGCACATTCATGCTCATCTGCAGCGAAGAACAGGGGGTCAGAGGACCATCAGACAATCCAAACTAGAGCACATCCCAGAGATATTTACATAAAAGACCCTTACTTTGGTCAATCTTTTCTCAGTCTTGTCCATGTTTGTCTGACCACAGCAACATCAAAGACAAACTTGTACAGCCTGATCCCTCCTGAACCAGATGTTGTGGACTCTGCTGCAGCTCCTTTGTAATGGTTTATTACTGAACTGCATCGCTCTTGCGTGCATGTTGTTTTCTGGTAGATGTATGTTTTTAAATGGGATTCTGAGCTTCAGACAGAGCGTCCAGTGGGACTAACATTACAGAGCAGCAAAGAGCAGAGGCATCATGTGACCAACAACACATGTGGAATTAATGTCAGGCTAACATCACCTCCAGCTCCAGGTTCCACCTGCGTCGGCCGCCATCAACTCGTTCAATCAGAGGCTCCCACACTGCATGGGTCTCATTGAAGTAGTTCACCTGCAGACACAACATGTGACATTGCCAGATGTGTAAAAAAAAAAAAAAGATGTAAGAAGATGCTTCCAGACAGCTGTTTATACTGCTCCACTTCTGTAAAACCCTCAAAAATGCTGGTGCTTAAAGTAAACCAAACATTGCTCATCGCTGAATGAAGAATAAATTTGGTTTAAAGACCGAGACTTTAGAAAAGAATATCAGGAGTCCAGGATCAGGTTTAGGATCAAGTTCATGATCAGAATGAGTTTTTGGCTAAGGGTCAGGGTCAGATCTACCATTAAGATATAGACTCATGGGAACAGAATGATGATCTGGATTAAAAGCGGGATGAAGTTTAGTTTCTGAATGAGGGAAAGGCTCAGAATCAGGATGAAGCTCACAATCAGAAGCAGGGTCAACTCCAGCTTCAGGTTTAGATTCATTAACTGGCATGGGCTGATCAGAGAAAGATCACCATCAGGATTAAAGTCAGGACTGGAAAGTGGA
>JAOWBL010000018.1:780855-802761 GCA_028564865.1 Zenarchopterus dispar | reverse complement strand
GAGAGAGAGAGAGAGAGAGAGAGAGAGAGAGAGAGAGAGGGAGAGAGAGAGAGAGTTTGAGTTGATTGCAGTGAATGCAGTGATTGTAATTTCGTTCCAGTTTCCATCCATGAAACCAGGCTGCTGATGAGATTTTCAGTTGTCTTTATTGTTTTTTTGTTTGTTTGTTTGTTTTGTTTTGTTTTCTTACCAATCAAAAGGATGTTACTATGCCCAGAGAGGGACAAAGCAGGGAGATTAAATGCTGTGCTCCAAACAATTGCTTCTGAGTTATTCCCATTGATCCTGAATTTATTTCATGAAGTCAACCATTAAGACCTGTTTATTTGTTACCGGTTTCCAACTCACTGGGAAGGAAGAAGAGGTGCTGATGGAGGTGTAAACAAAGAAGGTTTAATCTCTCCTCCTGCTTACAGTTTTAATAGGTTTTTTTACATGCTGTTGAAGTTTTAAATGACTGTTATAGTGAAAGATAATCATGTGTCTTCACAATGTATCCACGTCTAGATTTCCACTTCATTCCATTATTTGGAAGCCACATGGAAAATGATGCTGTCTGTTTCATCTAAATCAACAGGATTGTGAGCCCAGTCTGATGGCTGTCACAAAAACATTTCAGGTAGATTGATGGTTCATTTCATCCAAGCTACTGACATTAATTTACATGAATTTATAATAAAAAAGGGTTTGAACATACCTATAATGTCTTTTGTTGGTCCATGCTGGTGAGGCAGCTGTGGCTAAAGAGGGAGATCAGTTGTGTACTCAGGGTCTGAGAGTAAATATACCAAAGAGGATGAGACATTGAACCCTGTGAACCCCTTTGTGAGTTGTTGATTTCTATAGATTAAATAGATTAGGACTACGAGAGTTCTGTGTGGATGTGGCTTATAGTGTAAGTATTTTGAATGTTAAGATTTGAAAAGTAGTAAATGAAATATGTACCATTACACAGATTTTGTTCATAAACAAGAAACCTTAAGGCAAAAATTATATCACAGTGATTACAGACTGCACAGTATATCTTTCTTTGCATGGTTCAGCTTGTTTTGCTATATTTCATTATTTATCTGAGATTGTTAAGTTCACATGTTTGAGATCTAACTCTCATGTAAAAGCTACTCAGGTACAACAACAGCAAGTTGAGGTGCTGTCAGAGGCGTTGCAAAGATATCTGAGGATATCTTTTACATCGTTCACATATTTGAAGATGTTATTCAGGTCATAGTTTTTTCCTTTATGTATGTATTTATTTATTTAATTATCAGTTTTAAGTGTTTAAGTTCTTAACTATTAAGGTTTGAAATTGAGTGTTTTACTGCGTTGTACTGTGCTGTTCTTTTTTCCCCACTAGATGGCAGCACATGACTCCACATAAAATTCCACTAACATTTAAACGTACGTATGTATATATATATATATATGTGTGTGTGTGTGTGTATATATATATTTATATATATATACATTCAGCCAGCACATTATGCACTATAGCTCCAATGAAATGGTAACATAATAATCATCCAATAGTGCTTGCAGTACTTAATGTCCAACTACACCATGAGCCATGTGATTCTTGCCATCTTGTAAATATATTTCAGAAAGCCTGATATAGTTATTATTTTATTAATAAAACTCTCAACAATGGAGATCAAAGCATTTCTTTCTAATAGAATCTAAAACATGTATTTTTCTTTTCTCTCTCTCTGCTGGTGAATTTGCATCAGTTGTTAATCTGGAAAGTTTTGCCCTGTGGGTGGTGCTCATGCTGTGTCCCACAGAAAGATGTCATCTGCTTACAAGTAAAATGCGCTCAGTGGTACATGTATAAACAAAAAGGTGGTTTGCTTCTTGCCCTAGAAGAGAGATCCAGATTCTTTACCTGCAGAGGTTTTGCTGCTTATCCAAAACAAATTTAAAGTCAATCCACCACTAACTAGAAGCTCAAAGTCATTACCACTCAAAACTGTCCTTTACTTTCTTCTTTGCTGTGATGTTTGAACTTATTGAAGTTTACTGAAGTGAGGAATATTATTCATGTTCACAGAATTTGGATTTTATTTTCTTCTTTTAATGTTGATTTTGATTCATCAATCAAACGTAAAGACACTTATTTAAATAGAACAATTTTATATTTCAGGCATCATCTGACAGTGACCTAGTATAGAGGGTGAGCAGGGAGATCTCCAAATATCTCCTGTTAGCTGATCCCTGTGTATTGTGATCAGTTTAAAAATCTTTATGCCTTCTTGAAGCTGTGTAATCCACACTTGGTTTGTTGTCTTGGACCAATTTTGTATGGCTTGCTGGATAAGAGATATATGGTTTTGATTCATGTTTTCACTGGTCAACTGAATGCTGCAGCTGACCAGTCAAATAAAAACAATTAACTGTGATGCACGCTGAAGATCACAAAGTGTTGATCATCATAAAACATCAAATGAGAAGTTGATGTTGATTTTGAATTTGTGTGTGTGTGTGTGTCTGTGTGTGTGTGTGTGTGTGAGAGAGAGAGAGAGAAAGTGAGAGAGAGAGAGAAAGAGAGAGAGAGAGAGAGGATGGCTGAGGGGGGTTGAATGACTTGATCTACAGCAGGTTGAGGTGAACATGAGAAGGGTCAGTAATCCAGCGTCTTGGGTTTCCATTTAATCGCTCTTAAAGGAAGTGTTCAGAGGTTCCCACACACACGGGACAATGAGGCCAGTCTGCTGCTGGAATGTGGCTAAAGCTACCTGCCATCCATCTATCCATCCATGCATCCGTCTTCTACAGTTCTTTGCTCTTATTTCTCTAGCTGCCCCATGTCTTTCTCTTCTCTGTCCCTGTTGCCCTGACCGTAGTGTTCACAAATGAATCCTAGTAAACGCTTTAACGGGCCACTTACCAGTATAGGGAGAAGCATTTCAGTCACTTTACATCATCACACCTTTGTAAAGAACAGGCAGATAGGAAGCAATGTTTCTAGTATCTCCACAGGAATTTTTATTTTTTTATTTTAATCAAAACTTCAAATTAACATGAAGCTCACAAACTGGATTTCACACTTATGGTCACTGTCATAGTTCCCCTTCAGACACAAAACCTATTTATTTACCAAGGGAAGAGCTACCATTCAGCCACCTTTCAGAATCGTTTGTTGTAAACACAAGATGTGTAAAATGTGTGAGATCATATGTGGCATATAATGCACTAGCTGGAAAAGACAACATCTAAATGCAAACAGCAGACCATCATCAATAGATGACTGCATCCTGTACAGATAACTCATCTCCCAAGAAATGGCATTTTTGTTACAAGCGTCCTGCAGTTGTTTGATTTCACAGTATCTATATCATCATTTGTGGAACTTCAACCATCACATCCAGTCAAACCTTTCTAAACCATCTGTTTTGTTTCAGAGTCAAAGGGTGAGTACATCAAGCTTTAGATCAAGTATAAAGCCTAAATACCAGTCCTCATCTTTCTTACCTATGCCTCCAGAATTGCACCCCCAGAAGACACAAACCCATGATTCCACACTACCAGCTGCCTACTATCTAGGGCTGTAATACAGTCTTGCTTAGGTTATCTTGTAGGCAGATAGGACAACCACAAGCCAGATATGAACAGGGCTTGCCTCATGTATCATCTGAGTGACAAGACATACAAGAAATGGGAAATGTACAATTATTTCTGCCCTTCAACATTGTTCTTCAGTCCCTTCTATTTCCTCTGCTGCACTGTCCAGGTGTTTGGTGTTTTGTTTTTTGTTTTGTTTTTTTTTAACCTAGCTTTTGACTGTCCTCTTGCTTGTGTAGAAAAAAAGATAGATTTGTTACTTCTAGTCAGGAAAAATAATGGCAACTGAATGTTGAACTTTGTCAATCTCCAATAGATAGGGGCATAGTTGATTATCTCTCTTTCAATTCCCTTTACCTTTGTCAGTCCTGACAACTTGGCTTTTTTTTTTCTTTTACTGCATGAGCTTCTGGAGGTATTTCTAAAGTATGTAAATGCAATGGAGATTAAAAATTCTAAATTTTCCCCTTTTAAAAAAAAAAAAATAAAACCTCAGCTCATTGTATTGTAAGACCTTGTCCAGCTTTATTCAGTATAAAGCAGCAAACTTTTCTTTGGGAGCTTGAACGTTTATGGATGGAAGTTTACCACAAACAGTCTTAAAAAGGGAGTTTGACTTACGAACTAGAATTGGGAAAATGTATATGTTTGACATACTTCTTTACAATACACCATTTATCACACTTGCATTTTAAAAACAGAAAAAAAAAATTGAAGGTGATTTTTTAATGAATTGACCAATTATTTTTGGCCCATTAGGTGAAACTGCATCCATACAGCATGATTCAACCTCAGCAACTCTCTCAAAATGCCTTAAAATATTTCTTCTTTATCAATTCTGATACTGATGAGGAACAGAAGAGAAGATGCAATGCAAAAAAATTGGCAGCCATTGGGGGAAAATGTCCACATTCAAAGTTTTCCTTTTGACTTTTAGACTTCTAAATGAGCCATGAACTGACCCACCAAGCCTGTAGGTAGTGGACATGCCACTCTTTTACCTAAGCCACTTTTGTATTAGTGTTAGAGGAAAGAGCTGTGTTGCCAGTTTGTTAGATAATAATTTTATTGTAATTTTTGTTAATTGACTGAGGGGTCATGGAAGACGACAGATTGACCGGCCAGAGCCTTGCAGCAGATTTAACTTGGATGATGCGTTTATACCCACATTAGCCTTCACCCTGCTAAGACAGAGGATTATTGTAGCCCCCTAAGGCAAAATTAGCAACCTTAAGATTGTTGTTTGGCACATATACTGTAATCATGGTTCTCACAAACTGAGTTGAACAAGGATTAGCATTGGCAAGCTCATTATCTTGGAGCACGCACACTGTGTTGTAAGCATTCTGTGCCAGTGTTCAGGCCCAAGGGTCAGCCTTGGAGGTTAAAGGTCAGCATCTTTGGGTCACAAGAAGGGGTGGTGGGTATGCCGAATGAAGAGGGGAGTCTATACAAGGTGTCTGACATGATAAACGTGGACTAAGAGGAACAATCGATGGCCAGGCCAACGACCCCTCTGTGATCTTGATCTATAGTTCTGTTTGAGGCATAAATGGGGGGCTGCCAGTCACACTCTTTTACTTTTAATAATGAGGATTAATAGCAACACAGAGGCCCTCTCAAAGAACAGTTGTAGACCAAACTACACTTAAACATTTAAATGTACATAATACTGTCAAAGCCTTGAACAATTTGGGACCCTTCTTTGATCAGTGATAGTTGGAGGTTGTGTCTGCTAGTTGAGAGTACGTTGTCGATGACCACCACTCAGTTACTGACTGACAAAAGGACAGATCGCTGTTCAGACTAGAAACTACACCAACTTTAAAATCATCAGCTCCCCCACCCCTCATGTGTAGACTGTAGGAAGAAGCCAAAGCACCTGCAGAAAAGTCACAGTGGCATGGAGAGAATACACTAACTCAGTGAAAAAGGAGTGATGTTGCTGTTAGGAATCTGTGCAAACTACTGCTGCCTTAAAAACGAGATATATGCTCTGCATTTTCTGTGGTTCAAAATAAAGCCATCCTTTTTTCCCCAGCTGAAGTGTTTTATGTGGCTGTTTCTTTATGAGAAACAGCCACAATAGAACCTGCTTTGCTTGTATTTGTAGAGAATATATATCAGGATAGCAAACACTGAGAATAAGTTCAATGCAACCAAATTTCAGCGAGGTATATGTCATACTGCATCCCTTTCTTGTTAAATGATCTGCAGCAGGAAGGGCTATTATCAATAGCCTCAGAGTTAGATTTAAAATGAAGTATGACAGCGTGACTGTAAAATGTTTCTGAGGTACCGATGAAGCTCCAGCGAGAGAATTACTGTATAATGTGGATCTGCAGTTCCTTTCAGCTTTGCAGAGCAATGGTATCCCTTCCTATATTCTTTTTCTTTGAGTTTGATAAATTTGCAAATTATGTAGATGGATGTAGTCACCTGGTCAGCTAGGGAAGGCCAATGTGGGGGTGCCTTTGAAAGTACCCATATTAGTACCCATTTATATTATTTCCATGTTCTCTGACTCATCTGCAATGTTAATATGATGAATTATTATTTTTGACATGACTAGAAGCTAAACAAAAGAAGGTGGAGATATGTACTACTATAGTATTCCTTTGCACAGAATACTGTTCAGAGTAATGTGAACAGTTTTTGTTTTTTTTTTTTAGTTTTCAAAGACTGGCTATCTGTGACATCATAGTGTTTTCAGTATTTCATTGCCAAGTGACATCTGTGTGGATTTGAGTGCAAATCATGACTACAGTAATCATCATTGCCAAATCTCACACTGTTTGACTTCAGCAAGGGAAAAAAGTGCCATTTCATTACAGCTCACAAAACAAACAAACAAACAAAAAAACAAACAAACAATAAAAAACAAAAACAAAAAATCACCCACTGAGACAGCTTTGATTCATCATTACTGTGGAGACATAAGTAACTTGGCTGCAGCCTCCTTATTTTTCTGTTTCTTGGCTACAAATGTTTTCTGACTCAGTTCACATTTTAACACACCTCCTACACCAACACTGGTGTTTTCAGAAAAAAATCACAAAAGGTGAGTGACCAAAAGATGTTGTCAAATTAAAAATAACAGTAATAGTAATAATAAGGGGGAAATAAAGAACCTACAGCAAATGTTCACAACAGCAAAAACGGTGATAACAACAGGTATTTATTAGAAAGAACCGCAAATACACACACAATGTAAACAATTATAATTGAAAATGCAAATAACACCACAGTTTTCCCCATATAAATTCAATTTAAAAAAAAATGAAAAAGGAGAAACATATGATGGTGCAAGTAATGCAACAGGCGGAATGTAGAGTGGGGCATCAGCCGCTGTTAAACAGTCTAATGACAGTGGTACAAATGAGCATCTGAATTGGCCCGTTTCATCCCCGGCGGTAGGAGTATACAGCTGAATTTGCTGCCACAGCTCAGCATGGAAAGGGTGAGAGGGATTTTTCAGGATGACCTGTTTTTGTTCTTCATCTTCTCTTTAGCCAGGGTGCTGCCTGCCACAGACTGGTAGAACGCTTTTAGCCATTTGGTGCGACACAGAATGATCTGAGTCTCCTCAGGAAGAACAGTCTACTCTGTCCTTTCTTGTAGAGGGCCTCAGTGTTGTGCGTCCGGTCCAGTTTGTTGCTAATATGTACCCCCAGGTACTTTTATCACCCCACCCTCTCCATCTCCTTTCCCTGGATACAAACAGGAACAGGTGAGCTGCTGCTTCTCTGGAAGCCCACCACCAGGTCATCGATTTTCCTCTTGCAGCCATGTCCAGGGAGGGTTCCTACAGTCCCATGGACTCTAAACTTCAGGATGAAATTTGTAACGGTTGTCATGGAACATCAAGCTGCTTGGAGATGGTCTTATAGACTTTACTTTAACATATTTGTCTCCAATTTTCTTTCTGATCTCTTTAGACAACTCTTTCCTTACATGTCTGTGGTCCATGTTCAGGTTGGTGAATGGCATGATACTAAACTACAAAATGATGACTTTTCATCCTTTAAATTGTCAGACTAGCTTAGTTCAAGACTGAAGACACTTGTGATGATAATTACAGGACACACTTTAATGTAACACATCACTATAGCCACTTTCTTCCTTCCTTTCTTTTTTCTTTCTAATTTTCTATCTTTCTATCATTTTTCTGTCTTTCTTTTGTTAGTTAGTTAGCTAGTTAGTTATTCTGCTTAAGCACAATTAACAAAAAGCAATACCTGCTTTTCATTAAGTGATTTTTGATATGTTATTTGTTCTTACTTTTTTTCTTACTTGTTCTTACTTCTCTTTGATGCAAGGTTGGCAGCAAATTTATCCACTTGTGTAATATTATGTCAAGGATTCTGAGCATTCATAGGCTCAGAATCCTTGACATAATATTGTCTTTTTATGTCATCAGGGTAATACATTACATCTGATCAGCGCTGGTGATCCTGCCAAAAGTATTTCTTTAAACACATTATACACCTAGACAAAGACTGTACCTGCACAATCAGGTGTGTGGAACCAGTCTCCTCTTCTAGGCGCTTTTCTCAGCATGTTGATTTAAGACTTAAATTCTAGACTCTTCTCTTTTACATTTTGAGAAGCGTAAAAATAGTTACGAGTGGTGACACACTGTGACTGCTTCAGGATTTCCCTGCAGCCCTTTCCTTTTAAATCTGGCCGGCCCATCACCTGCAGCACACTTCAATGTCTTAAGATGGGGAAGTTACTCGGTCCAGTGACCTGACTGTACTAATGTGTTGCAGCTTTCATCAAACATGAAGGTCAAACAAGACATAAACAACTGAACTGTAAAAAAACAAAAGAAGCGCACTTTCAGTTGTCTATGACATAACATGAATAATAATTTAGTCCATAAATTTGATAACCTGTTACTTTGCCCACTCAGAACACTTACCTTTCATCAATGCTTTAAATATGTGTTTACCATTTATTTTAATGCCTTTACATAAAAATCAGTGAATATAATATGTAATAAGTTTCAGTATTTGATTTAGACATATCATGCCCTTTAAAAAAAAAAAACAGTTTAATAGTTTTACTGAAATGATATGACATAAAAGTAAATAAAAGGGATTTTAATACACCTTTATGTTTTTATATAATTTTGCATTTTATTATTTCAGTTTATTTGATCACTTCATTCATTTATTGTAATTCACTTTTCTCAGTCTGATATGAGAAGAGTGATATGGATTGTCTATATAGAAGATAAATAATGGATCAGAAACTGACACAAGGACAGAATGAGAGAAAATTCTTTTTTTTTTTTTTAGCTTCTCACAATAACTATCATATTCCTTAGAAATGGATGGCTTCTCTTTAGAGTTGATGCAATATAGTAAACAGTAGCAAATAAATAGAGTCAGTATTTGTTTGGTCCAACTGAAGCAATGAGACTGCAAGAAGCTGATGCTTCATGGAGTTAAAGGAGATGAAGTCACTCTATTAAAATAAACAGAAAAAAACAAAGAAATAGGCTGTAGGCTAAAAGATGGGCAATAAGAGAAGGAAAGGGGGATGAGAGACTGAAGGGGGAACGCTGTGTGAGTTGGAGGGTGGGGTGGGGGCAGAGGCTCTTGCAGCTGTCATGAGGGTGAGGCCTCGGGCGACTGTGATCAACTAACCATGAAATCTACACTGAAGAACATTGCATTCAGACGTGCAAACACATAAAGGGTCCAAATTTGAAGGGTTTATTTGCTTTTAATTTATTCATTAAAAATTGAATTGCAATGAAGAGAGAAGAGAGAAGAAATGTTGATCTCAATTCAACTTACTTTATAAGCCAGTTCACAGCAAAGGTCATTTGAGTAGACTTTAAGAAAAGGTAAACTACTTCAATTCAAACTGAAATAGATCCAGTTCCGTCCAGTTAATCGAAATCAGTTCATTTTAGTTCAATTTATTTTAACAATACTTCATTAATCTGTGAATGGAAATTTTACTATTGCAGTTAGTCAGTCGTGATTGCAAAGTCGTAGAAGAGTTGTAGAATGATCTCCTGTCTGAATGAAGACACTGTTCTTTAATGCGATGTGTAGAGGATGTGCAGTATTGTCCATTAAGACTAGCAATTATGTAACATTCTTCTTTGCATCTGACAGCAGTCCATCTTAGAGGTAATCATCTTTATCACTTTGTTCAGTTCTATAACTGCTCTGTGATCTTTGTTCTTCTTTTTTTTCAGTTTTGGTCATCTTTTCTTTCTCCATCACTCTTCACTTGTCTCCCACACCTGTTCAAAATTTTCTTCACCTGACTGGTCTCGCCTGAGCCCTGTTGTCTTTCTCTGTTCATGTATATAATTTGTGTGTTTATTTCCTTTTGTGGCAGTTTGTTATTATTGATGAGCATATTAAGCTCTACTTGGGATTTTTTTTTTCTGGCTTTTCTTATATCACTTTGATATTGCCCCTGTAGCAACCATAAAAAAGAAAAACAAATAAAACTATTATTGATTTTCCCCACCGACAGAGAGTTGGGCATTTGAGCCCTGATTTTGAGTCTTGATTGCAAGTTATATGAAACTGATGGATCTGTTACTCCCATCTTTGTTCAGTAGAACTGATAGGTTGTTGAAACATGGGTTTTTATCTTAAGCAATTTCGGTGTTCCCCTCATGTCAATATGACATGCATGTGGATATATACATGCATACACACAGACACACACACACACACACACAGACACACACACACACACATACCTCTTCCTTTTTTTTTTTTTTTAACCTAATTATGTTGCCTAGTCACTACTAGATCTGGGTCAATTCTTTGGCCTTCATATGATGTTAATTCTCTCTCTTTTTTTTTTTTTTTTTAAATAAAATGTGTTCCCAAATTTGTTAGCCACCATAAAAGCTAAATATGAAGCAATCACCAACATTTAAGTATCTTCAGAATCGAAATAAGGAAACAACTAACTTTCCTCTGTCTATACAAAAGTCTAAAGTTCACTGATTAACACATTCCTGTTCACCATTCTTAATGAAATACAAAAAGCGAGCAAGACAAGTGAAAACAAGGGATGAGAAAAAGAAAGAGGAAGTAGCCAGACAATCACGAAGAGAGCACACTGCGGTTTTGGCATGGCATGGAGGCAAGGAATGTGTGTGTGTGTGTGTGTCTGGTTGTGTGTGTGTGTGTGTGTGTGTGTGTGTGTGTGTGTGTGTGTGTGTGTGTGTGCATGTGTCTGTGTCTGTGTCTGTGTGTGTGTGCATACATGTTTGCCTGGGTTACTCTCCAAAGTCCAAAGTTGACAGCCAAGCAAGCGACCTGCTCTGCCAGGATCAGCGCAGGGTGGCACACTCCACAGACAACATGGCAGTGTATGCTGGGGATGTTTGTGTGTGTGAGAGAGTGTGTGTGTGTGTGTGTGGCAGGGTGCAACTCCATGGGTGGTCTGGCCTGTTCAGCTGCTTCTTTGGCACCATGGGTGTCTGGGCAGCAGCATTTCAACCAGACAAACCAACCAAACAAATGAGAAGCTTTTGACTTGTGCCACTAAAAGCTTGTAGGCCTCAGCAAGTTGAGACTTATTGTGTGAAAAACATCAAGGTCCTGTTGATGCACATGCTGCTTCCAAGCACTAAGACTGTGATATATGAATACATCTTTTTAATTTAAAAAAAGAGTGAAAGAGAGAGAACTCTGCAAATGTCTGCGATAGTCAGCTTTGGACTTCCAAAAAGGTCTTTGTCCAGTTCTATTTGTTTATAATTTCTGGAAACATATATACTTTGACTATCTCACATGTTCTTCTTTCACATGGTTCATACATGTATAGCGCTTTTATAGATTTGTCTAGATTTTACCAAACAGCTTTTCTAACTTGTTTTGCTCATTCACACGCACACACATTTACATTGTATTATTAATTCTACAAATGCAGTGTTTTATTTTTTTGTTTTTTTTTCCCATTTGTTTGTTTTTTGTTTAGGTTAGAACTGTGATGGACATGGGCACAAGCCCCCAGCCTGTGCCTCTTGAGATAGCCTATCGTGCTTTCAAGTGTGTTTTCTATCAAGATCATACTGCTTTAAAATAAATATTTTCTAACATGTGTTGTCATGTCTGCCAAAATCGTAGGGGACTTTGTTGAGGGCATACGTGTGTCTACCAGCAATGAATTCTCTGTATTAGCTGCTATGCAAGAAATATGATAAACCATCCCCTTGCTTTAATGTGTGCAGAGGATTTTTTCCCACAAACCTTTTGTTCAAAGTTGTAAGCTATCATTTTCAGTGTGGAAAGTATGGGTAGATGATGCGAAGAACGCCTTGCTTATTGCATTGTTCCCTCCAGTTTCCTGCATTTGGGTCCTCCATTCCTTGTAACATGTCATTGTCAGATAAGTTAACAGACTTGAGGAAGCAAATTTAAAATGATCAAAGTTCTACATTTGGGCATATAACTGCCATTAATGCCAAGGCTCTAATTCCTTAATGTTGTGGTCTTATCACCTGTGGTCCACAGTGATTTTAGGCTATAGTGTTTTTATGAATAATAATCTACAGTTCATTTTCTTGGTTGTAGATTAATGGCTGTAAATCATGTTGTAGCTGAAGCTTCTTTTTTCTACTCTTCTATGCCTTCTTTTTGTGACTTTTGCTTTTACGGGTCACCACAGTGAATCGCTTGAAGCACTTACCCGATCTTCTGCATCTGCTTCTGTCACAACAAATAACCATGTATCCTGTTTAGTTTTCCACTTTTTGTCCTGCCTGGAAACTCTATCTCCAGTATCCTTGTATCAATGAATTCACTCTTCTACTCTCAATTTGTCCAAAGCTCTCAATCTATTCTTTCTTGGTGTCCAAAATGTCTACTTCTTACATGTCTGGATGTACTTATTCTTAATCCTATTCATCCTCATTACCAACAAAAGTCCAAGCATTTTTAGCTCTGCTACCTCCAGTACTGCTTCCTGTTGCTTGGTCAGTGTATCTGTCTCCAATCTTTTAAAAAGCTACTAAGAGAAAATACTTCAACTGGTATTTATACTTCATCAGTAATTCATCAGGTTTCCAATACATCACAAAACATCTTAAACTGAATGTTTATACTAAGGAGATTGGAGGATTATTTCACATCTAAGCAGTTGTAGGCTATGGATTGGCTTGGCCTGAAAGGGTCTGAAGATAAAGCTTAGCTAAGCAGCAGACAGCTTACACTAACAATGTGTCAACTAAACACAGCAGCTAATTCTGATGTCGCCACAAAACTGGGAGGTCCCACTGTGAACGTTTGCTAGCAGATATTTATCTCCTGTGGGGCTGGGCTTAAAGAGGCAGGAACTATAGCAAATCATTTTAGGACCCTTCCAAGTGGAAGTCTGCTCAGACCTGCAACTTGCAAAGTGACGCAGTGCTCGGCTTGCCTGATTGCAATATCTAACTACATGAGCAATATGCTAAGCAACAGGGGGTCCTGGTGGAGCGCTGCTATCCTTGTCACCTCTGGCAGCCCTTCTTTCCGATGTTCGTTTGATTGCAAAACTTTTCAAGTTTTGTGGATGCTTGCACAGAATTCATCAGAATTAATACAAAGTAATATGATTGTTTTTCATAGGTTGGCATGAATTAAAATATCTAATTGTGACTGAACCATTGTGGGTGCCTTTCAGTTGGTGTCCGAGCCTAGAACCATTTGCAACATGGTGCCAAGTTGATTTTGGCATCCAGCTGCAGCAGAGATGGGTGAATTTCAACAGATAAAGGTGGCAGAAAGTGATACACAAGAACTACATAAAAAATCTGGTCAGCCAAGAGCTGATTTCATCTCGTACATTGCTACATCATAACCTGTGGAGGAAGGCCACAGGTGAAAAGGTGAGTGGGTCTCAAATAAGATTTCAACCTTGGACAGTCTAACCCGATTGGCAGTTGAGCCAGGAGTGAGGACATTTCATCTTTCCTTGTTGGGAAAGAAGTTGTAATGATGACTACATCACTGGAAAACTGAGTCACCATCAACCCTGGACTGGTTGGCAAGCCAGTGGCAGAGCATTGCTTCAGATGAAATGTGCATGGTGGGAGCTGGAGAGCACCTCGGAGAGGTCCCATAAGGGGATCCTACCACTCAGAGTTGCAGCCTGCTGAATTGAATCTCCAAGGCAGACTACTTGGACTCCATTGGTTTATTTCTTGACAGTCTCATATGCTTTCAAGCTCTTTATAGTTTCAAAAGTAAGGGATATGGGAACCAGTGTCAGCTATTGATACACCTTGTGAGCTTGTTTTTGAGGTATTTGGAGATGCTGTTTAAATCAGTATCTAATTTACTGTCATAAAATTTCTATAAACTTGCAAAAAAAGAAAAAAGGCAGAACTCCTAGGTTGTGAGTTTGTACACTTACAGCACCACAAGACAAATATATTTAAAATAAAAGAAATATTCTAAGTCATAATTCAGATTAGAAAAACAGAAAACAACTTCACCGACAGTGCTAAATGGGCAAAAATGATAACATCTAGCTAGATCAGACTTCTGGAATGGCTATCTATCATCTACCACTTGAGAACTTTAAAATCTTTGTTAGAGACATGTTTTTTTCTTTTTTTCTTTAGTTCAGTGTTTGTATGTCCCATATAGTTTTAGCACTTTTTTTTGTTTGTTCGTTTGGTTTTTTTGAATGTTCAGTATATTTTACAAAATCAAATGCATTTGTTCATGCTTCATCTGTTGCCCTGTGAAGATATTTGGCTTAAATATGGCATTATTATTTTGCTGGAAACCAGCATTAAACACACTGGACTGCCATGTGGGCTTTTATTTAATTTGCTCTCTTTGAGACAAATTATTCATTTCTATTTTTCTTTCATTATTGTGGTCATTGTACGAGATGAGACATGTCTGCAGCAAGGTGCAGCCAAATATCAGTTTCTTTTTACTCAAAAGCTTGTTTCTATTTTAATAACAATAGGCACTACAATATCCTTTATACATAAAGAAATACCGTTCATTTGTATGTCATGTAAAATAAACTTTTAAAAGTATTCTTTAAGATTACATAAAATCTTTTTGAGTGCCATATAGGTTACCCACTCATAGAAATGTAGAAGTAGTGTAGATTTCAAGCAGTTTATCCAGGACTGGACAAACACAACAGATTTCACCAATGAACAGAGCATCTCCAGCCTCTCCAATACCCCCAACATCTAATCACAAGATCTGCGGGGAATCCTAGGAACAGTTAGTGCCATGAGAGAGTGATTCCATCCAGCAGTTGTGAAACACGAAATGTAATGCTCATTGCAACCTCTAGGGGCTGCTAGCACAGCTTTGCACATGTTCTAATGTCACAGCAGGCATGGAGAAGTGGGACATTGGACACGTTCTTAAAAATCTCTCAGGGGAATACTCTGCCAGTGTATAAGTTTTACTTTGTAAATAATGCGGTGTCATATAGACCCCATAGGGGCATTTTTTACAGACTGACAGCAGCTTGGGCTTTGCCTTCATCATTCATGAGTTCAACATCACTAATTTGAAGGAAAGCGCAAATTAAAACCATTCAATTTTAGTACATATTTGCCACCAAAAAAAATAAAAAAGAAAAAAAAGAAAAACTGCCACTGTTTGTTTGAAGCCTCATATGCTGTCTGGATTCAGTATTTATGTGCAGTTTTCTCTTTATGCTATCCTTTCAGGAGACCAGGACACTGTGCCACTGCAACCACCCGCCCACCCGCCTGCAGTATAGTACAGTAGAAGGGCGACAGAAGGAGATGTGAGGCGATAGGCCTCTTTTTTCAGGGCAGAAAAAGACCCCAATTGTGTCTGAACGCCCTCCTCTCCCTCGCCTCGCCTCGCCTTGCATGCCTCTGGAAGTGCAAAGAAAAGAGAGAAAGAGATTTAGAGAAAGGGAGAGGGAAGGAGGGAAGGCTGGTTCGCTGTGCAGCTGCTCCTGCGGAGGCCTTTGGATTACATCAGAGTGGCAGAGAAGAAAGGAATGAGAGAAGAGTGAGAGAGGAGAGGGGCACCCAGAGGAGAGGGGGCACCCACAGGAGGGTGTGAGGCACACTCCACAAATCAGACCTCTTTTTTCCATGCTCTCTATTCCTCCTCTCTCCCTGTGTCTCTATCAAGGGTTGTAGTGGTGTGGCCTTCCACAGAGCAGTCATTGTCATCAGACTAAGGAGCACACACACACAGGAGGAAGTAACAAGTTACTTTTCCTCCTGTTACTTATTGTAACTGACTATAGATCATGGTATACTTTCCTGTCTTATGTCAGTCCTAAAAGGAGTAAATCCACATAAAATGTGTTTAGAATTCTTCAGCCAACAGATGAGCATGTCATGACTGTTGCTGAGACACGCTCTGCTCTTCCAGTTTCAGATTTCAAAGATTTTCCAACCTGACATTTTCTACTCCCTTTCAGCAATAATAACCTATCAGCATAGTGTGTACTGTGCTAGGAAGTGTCACAGATCACAGGGAGGGGAAAAGTGCTTCAAATGGTCACACTTGAAGACGGTAATGTAATAAAAGGTAATAATGGTGTTAATGACACTCTTTTCAGTCTCTCATTTACAGATAGCACTGCCAATTTTGACATAACAGTGTGAATGGGAAATGAGTTTCCATTTCACAGAAGGAAGTTGTTATAATGACAACTTTAAACACTGCTTTTGGGATGATAAGACATGCCTCACATTTGCTGTTGTCCATCAAAAGTCCCCATGTTTAAGGGGTCTAAATAAGTTGATGTTTGGAGACCTATGTACACTAGTCAAGACCTCAAATACCAAACTGATTAGTTTATGTTGCTCACAGGGTCAATGTCATGATGTATTGATGTAATATCACAAAATTGAAAGCACACTGTTATTTTAAATCCTATTTTATGCTGTTTCGTCTGGGCAAGATGTAAGAAGACTTAGTTCCAGGTGTTGCTGACATTCAGTTCAATTCAATTTCATTTACATATTGCCAATACAAATGGTCTCAAAGCACTTTTTAGAAATACATGTATGTACTTTGCTTGGGTTATAAAATGTTCCATATGATCATGCCGTGGTTATGTCTTTTCCTCTTGGTCAGTATTTGAACTTGTCGTGTTAGTGATTGGCATACAGTTAAATCTCTTTAACCAGTTGAAAAATGATGGTCCTTCCAAATGAGGATGTGCCCAATAAAATGACAAGCACCTGTCTATGACTTCTGCTGCCCATCTTTCCACACTGTTCTGTCTCTATATTTTTAAGTGCCAAAAAAATCTTTAAAAAAAACCCCAAATAAACAACATCTGTCCTACTCTTAATGATACCTGAACATTTTGCTCTCTGTATGAAGATATAACAATATGTCTAGGCTTCATGACATACCCACACATGCATAACCTAGAATGCCAGAAGGGGGTCGCAGAAGGCTGCTCATTTGTCTGACCACAGTGGCTCAAGGCCTTGCAAGTGGTTATCTGGCGTGGAATGTAGAAAGCACATATACAGCATGGGCCAACTGGGCACATTCAGGCACACTGTAGAGGATGCCTGGACACATTGTGAATGTTGTGGGTCACAGGCATAGGATCCCACATGGGCACATTGATCTGTGGCTTTGAAGGGCTGTACAACATAAAAACTGGCATCTTCCTACGTTGTGCATGTAATATAATGTCCTGAGGCACACAGAGATATATAAGACAAATAGCTATGCACACTCGCTCTTACTGACAAGTTAGAATCACCCGTTAATTTAGTATGCAAGTGTCTGAACACTGAGAGGAGAGTATATGAGCTGGAGAAAACCCATGCAGGCACAAGTAGAACATGCATATGAAGCCCAAACGTTAACAAAAGCTGGACAAAAATTTGTGAGATGAAACCAGTGTTAACGTACAAGGTGAAAACAGAGTGTGTGCAACTGAAGAAGGGATGAACATGAGAGCCAGCAAGTTATTAAGGTCCACAAAATCGATCAAAGAGTGTGCAACAGGAATGTGCTTTGCCAAGTAGCAGATGATACATCAAATCTGACCATAGCCAGATCCCTCAAAGCTGCAATCTATGTTAACAAATTTATATATATGTCATGATTAAAGATGAATTTGGACAAAAATATTTTAGTTAAAGTAAAAAAAAAAAAAAAAAATTGTCAGACTGTGGCAACCTGGTTAAGGGAAATGGAAAAATATTTAGGCATTATTGCTTGCAAAATAAGGACCAGTAACCTAATTGTAATTTTGACCTCACTATTTTTAATTAACAACAGATACTATTACAATATATCTGATAAAGGCTTATTGTCAAAAGCTGAGGGTAAATAAAGATCATTGTGTCTATGTTACTCAGTGTCCCAACAAATGCTAATAATGAGTTGGTTAAGCTGTTATAGCAAATTATTTGGAAAAAGAAACCTTATTAAAAAATGAAAAGAAATGATAAGAGGGAACAGATCAAGGAGTCCTGGATATCTTTCTTTTCTGATATAAAACAACTCTTTTAAAATAAAGTGGATTATAGAACTGAAAACAATCCCAGTGGAATCTGTAGCATTTTCAAAGAAACAAGATGCAGAACTCCTTTTTTCTGAAGATTAGACATAATGCCATGAAACTCACTTTGAGTGCAGAATTCTTCTGACATCTTTTCAAGAGAAATATGTGTTAACGATAAAGCATTGCTCACAGTTTGTCATGCATTGTGGGATATTTGTACTCTTTGCTCAGAGACTTGTAAACTGCAGTCATAGATTTGCAAATTATGTCTTTAGTAAGTCAAAAAGGCATAGCGGAGGTTGTACAAAACGTTTCCTTCATGTTCTAGTCTTTCCACAGAAAACTTGGAAGGAATACCAAAAAAATAGAAATGACTTCAATAGAAAACTAAATGATTACCAATGTCCACACACACACACACACACACAAGTTATAGCATTTTTAAACTGCACACTTTAAAAATGTTCTTATTGCCATACAGAAAAAAGTCAGCTTTTTGTGTTGGACCAACAGGTATGGATGAGGAGATGTGTTTGGAATGTGCCAGACAGATGTCACCATAAAGGCCTGAGCCTGGGAGGAGGAGGCGAGAACGGAGGGGGGGGAGGGGGGTATGAGAGGGACCAGTGAATTGCCTGGGCTCTTTGAAAGTGAATTTCCTTCCCTGCAGCCAGAGATTAGCAGGCCCTTCAATACAAATGGCTGCTACAAGTGGCCATAGATAAGACATGGAGGACAGAGGGAGGAAGAGAAGAGGCAAATTTCAAACATTACTGCTGTTACTGTTGTTTTCATCTGCATATCTTATTCGCTGGAAACGTTCACATCCTTTTATTGTCAGCATGTACACAAAGAGAATTAACACACAAGATAAATAAGACAGTTTACAGTAATACCAATAAGCCCCTCTCAGTTTTCACTTTTTTCTCTTAAACTAAGAACTGTTAATGGTGTCTGAAGAACCATGGTAGCTGTTCTGTAAGGTATAACAATCTTTATTTGTCAGTATATATCTCATGAAAAATATCACAGTTTGTCCTCTGCTTTTAACCCAACATTAGTTACACTAGGAAGGGTTACAGGCCTTAGTCCTGGGCCCACTGTGGCTCTCCTCTGTTACCAACCCATGGGATTAAACCTGGGTCCTCCCCACCCAAACCCACCTCTGTAACCACTAAGCTACCACTTCCCCGAGGTTGTGTCCATACTCAGTCCGCCACATCAAAATTGATCAGCACCTACATTAATCTTTCATCTCTGGGTTGGAAAAAAATGTCATCCACATTCCACCATAAAAACACATATCTCACAGCCATACTCACTTAGCACATGTGGAAGAGTGAAAACAGGCTGAAAACTCAGCTGGCATAATAATTATTACTGCAGATCACTCTTATGATGAAGTTCCTCCTGAAAATGTAGGCTTATGCAGGCAGAGCCTGCAAAACAACAACAACAAAGTTGTCTGCACTTGCTGCTTCATCTACTTATTATTGTTTACATTTTGCACTGTGTGTTTACAGTGTGTTGCTGTCTTGTAATGGTCATATAGTATAAGCTTGGGAATACAGAAAAGAGAACATATGAAGCACAAACAAGTGGGGCAAGTGGTGCATTGTTTTCATAAGTTTATATTTTTGTCATTCACATTACTAGACTGCAACAACTGCATTTGCAAATTGAAATTAAGGTCTTCTTCAAAAGGTTTCTATTTTGGGGTCATACTTGTCTGAACAGTGTGAATGACAGAAGACACCACAATAAAGGTTTTATAGTTAAAAGTGACAGTCTGACAGCAGTGTAACCTGGTAATGTTTTTGTACTGTTGTCAACACTGAACAAATTTCATCTGGTTCAGATTAATGAATGGGTAGTGGCGAGTTTTTCAGTTCAGTTCAATATTTTGAATAGCACAGTTCACAACAAAAGTCATATCAAGACACTATATAAAGAAAACAAATAAGTTTGATGTAGTCCATTAAAATAGAGAACAATTTAGTCAATATTGTTGTTGTCCATTTATAAACCAATATATTCAAATTGAGACTATACTCAAAATTCATATAATACCATTTCATTAAAAAAAAGACTTCCTTACTAAGGAACGTAACAGACTGCATCAGATCCTTATATTAGTGCAAAGCCCCATCCTGAGCATAAACAAGGCTACAGATGAGAGGAAAACAGAGTTAACAGGAAGAAACCTCCAGCAGAATCAGGCTCCTGAAGGGCAGCTTACCAGTATAACCTAATTAAAGTTTGAGAGGACAGGAAAAACACACAAACAAGAATTCAATTCAATTCAAAAATACTTAATTAATCCCCAAAACGAAATTAATTCAAGCTTTCGCCCTGAGCAGACAGCAGAGTCTGCCTGTTGCCTGTAGTAAACCAAATCGTTGCTGCTAACTTTGTGAGATTTTTTTTTTTTTTTGACAGTGAGCACTGGCCCTGTTGAAGTTCTGGCAGAAACAGTTGTGATCACTGATATGAGCATCACATCAGTATCCCAGAAAGCAGGTTGTGTCACTTACAACCTGCTTCAGTCCCACCTCCGTGGAACTGAAGAGGGGTGCTGCTGGTCCCCACCATCTGTACGAACCTATCTCTTCTTCCTTTTGGCTTCAAAATGAATGCTGCACAATTAGGCAGTAACTGAGGCAGTATTTTATGATGACTAAATAATAATAATAGATAAATAATATTAAAACGAAAACAGGCCCAAATCCTTATACGTTTGTGTTCTAGAGGGAATGGTTTTGAATCACATTGTTATACTTTGTGTTCAGTTGTTACCACGTCCTTCTTGAGGCCCTTGAACTGCATCCTGTTGAAAGGACAGGGAAGAGGAGAGCACGAGAACAACAGCAACAGACCAGGAGCACTGGGAAGGAAGAACACATGTTGATAATAGCAACAATAATGCCTTCAATGAAGTAAATAAAGAGTGATAAAGAATTTAAAAAAAAAACAGAGAGAGAACAGGTGTATCATGGGAGGCCCCTAGCAGATCTATAGTAACATAATTAAGGGATGTTTCAGGGTAAATGAGCCATCCTTAAGCTTCATCAAAAAGGAAATTTTTCTTCTTAACTTATAGGCAGAGAGGGTGTCTGCTTCCTGAACACAAACTATCAGCTGGTTCCAGAGGAGAGGAACCTGATAACCAAAGGTTCTACCTCCCATCTACTTTTAGAAACTCAAGGAACCACAAGTAAACCTACTTTGAGAGAGTGAAGTGCTAATTTTGCAATAGCATGAAAGTGAAAAAGGTGGTCACAGAAAACTGTTTAATAAGTTCAATAAAGTCTCATCAAGAACAAACCAGTTCAGTTCAATTATATTTCAGTTCAGTCAATTTCATTGTAATTCATTTAATTCAGTTTATTGCAACACAGTCCAGATTCAAGATTCTTTAATGCCATTGTTATTTCATTATTATTCAGTAATAATTCATAAAAGAAAGATTTAGATAGATAAAGAAATCCAAATATTCAATCTTCACTCTGTTGTAAAACCCTATCCTTAGCAAGCATGAAGGAAAACTTGAAAAGAAAAAACCTAGTTAAACATGAAAAAATATTCAGCAGAACCACTATCATGGAGGGTGGTTCTCTTCCCTCGACCGGTTGAGAATCTGAGACTCCAGGAAAGACAGACCAACTTGCACATAGAGCTCAAATCCAGGGATATCTGGCTATGAAGTACAAATTATAATTATAAGATTTTTTTTTTTTTTTGTGGGTGTGTGTGTGTCTGCATATATTTTAATGGTTAGTACCATGAATTGGTAAAACCTTTGTCCAAGGGATATATATATATATATATATATATATATATATATATATATATATATATATATATATATATATATATATA
>JAOWBL010000018.1:767851-778447 GCA_028564865.1 Zenarchopterus dispar | reverse complement strand
AAATTTGAATATTTTAAGGGCTGTAGTGGGGCAACAACACAGTTTATTCATTTGAAACTAAATCTTTGAGAATAAAAGTTTGAGGTCTCATAGGGCAGATGAAGATGTCCAAGACTTCATGAATGCTGCCACTGTACTGAGACAGAGGTGAGGAGGCAGCCGATAGAGCCCAACATTGTCTGGACATTCATGGGATCTGCTAGTTTTGATCGTTCTGAGTTTTGTTTTTTTTTCTTCTTTGCTTGGGGTCAGAGAGAATGACAGAGCCTCTGAAAGGATGAAGGGGTTAGGCTTCACCCCACCCTCCTCCTCATCCTCTCTGTCCACGCTGTCCAAGCCTGGGTGACCTCCAAACCAAACTATCAGAATGTCCCAAGCAGCCATGGGGGGCTATTGTTCCTCAAAGTAGGTCAAACCCCGCAGCTATCACAATCAATTTGGACTGATTTGAGAACAGTTGGGATGGAGACTGTGAGACACAGGCTGTAAGGCCTATCACACTTGTTGATGTAAGCTGAAGGAACAGGAACTAATGATAGTATTCTTTCAAATTCATCCCCCCTTTTCTCATTCTCATTTCACAAACTTGTCCGGTCTCCTTGCCCTCTTTATCATTGTTCTTCTCCCCACCCCTTCTCTCTATACTAACGCTCCTTCTTCCCTCCTCCTTTTGTATACTGTAATTAGTCATGTGGAACATATGGAGCATCATATTACATAACCCAACAGCAGCTGCAGCTAGAGCCAAGATAATTCAAATCAGGGGCCACACATCTTTGGAACAGCATCTGAAGATCTGACGAATTTAGCTTTGTCATAGCTAACTGGATTCTATATCTCAAGAAGAAGAATAAAGAACAATGACTTGCTTTTGCTGGCCTCTTCCTTTCATCAAGCTAACAATAAACGTATCACTAGAGCCTACTTTCATAGACTACTGTCTCTCAGCCTGCTGCTTGGGCTTTGATTATTTGGAAAGGGAGCTTTTGGTTTTCCAAACAATATTCAAAAATCTGCTTTGTCTTTTTTTGTTTTTTGTTTGCATACGTAGAACATTTTAATATAATATATTCTTGTCAGCATCATAAAACAAAACAATAGATGAAAAATGTAACTCGCCTCTTCTGTGAGTCTTTGTGTCAATGCATGTGTGAGGTTAAGAAGACAATCATTTTGAAATTAAAACGCAATTTTAAAAGTAAGATTCGGGAAAATCTAAACTAGTGGATCTGACATTAAAGTCCTGATTTAATAAATGGCTGAACATTTGGGGGACAATGCATTGTTTCCACCAGCACCCTGAAAGTTTTACTTAGCTTTAAGCCTTGAAGTAAAGGGAAAAGAAGGTTTTCATTTCCAAATATAAATAAGTCTTCTGTGTGATTATTCACTGATTTTGTCCTTATTGTATATATATTACATTATATATAATAATAATCAAAAAAGTACTGCTGGCATTTAAGCTCTGCATTCATATAAAAGCAGAATTTTCCTTGTACAATCATTTCTAGAAATATTTTCAGATATGCCTAGCTATACGTGAATATGTGAAACACTTCCCGTTACCCTTGTGTTTCTGATTTTTGGCTCTGTGTTGATGGTGTCAATGGTGACAATTTCAGAAAATGTGCACATGCATAAAATGACGAGTTCTGATCTGTGTGTTTTCAATCATATTGTACTGTTGCATATCGAATACGAAACTGATCAAGAATTGCACATTGAATTGACACAGTAATGACCTGAAAGCTGGTAAAAAAAAAAAAAATCTGAAAAATCTTTTATGTGTCATCAGTGTTGAAAAAAAATCAAATAACTTTCTAGAATATATTATATTTTAGAGCAGAACCACACATTGTGACAACTTGCCACAATATCTCTCTTATTGTGCTAGCAATTCATATCTTTTTTAGTTTTTTCTTTATTTCCTTCATTGAAAACAGATTTGTAAATGAATTTTCATTCCGATTTTGATTCTGTCCTGCATGAAGGAATTCCACTTACTTCTGAAACTTTTCACTGCCTGTTATGATGAGTTACCCTAGCCATAAGAAAGTTGTTTACATGCAGAAGCAGCTGTTTGAAAATTCTAAAAGCCCAAATAAAACCAAAATTCCATCCATTTTCTATACCCATTGGTTCATGTACAGGGTCACAGGGAGTCTGCTGGAACCTATCCCAGCTCATTACAGGTGAGATGCCTCGACAGGTCTCCAGTCCATTGCAGGGCCACATATAGACAAACAACCATGCACACTCATGGGAGTTCTCAATCGACATAACATTCATGTTTTTGGGCTGTGGGAGGAACCAGGGTACCCAGAGGAAACGTGTGCAAGCTCCACATAGAAGAACTCCTGCTGGGCCCAGGAGTCAAACCAGGAACCTTCTTGCTGGGAGGCAACAGTGCTAACCACTAAGCCACCGTGCTGCCCTAAAACCCAAATTGAGACCCCAAATCCCAGATGATCTAAACAGGAGATGTCATGGATGTAAACAAGGCCGAGAAGTTTAATCTCCTTCCTCTTTTACAGTAGGGAATATGAGATGTGATATAAATATGATGGACAAGCTTGGAGCGCTAACAAAGATCCAACTAGGGTATCAAAGGATGCAGAAACTTGGCTGCGGCAGGATATCCCTGACTCCAATGTCTCTCTGCCCAGCTTTCAGATGACAGAGGAGATAGAAAATTGAAGAATAGCAGCAAAAATAAGGGGAGTGGGAATTATGGTGCTTATCAACAACAAATGGTGTAATCCAAGATAAGCAACTGTAAAACTGTTTTTGCAGCCCAGATATTGAACTGTTACCTGTGCGTTTTCAGTAATAGTATCCACTCACATAAATAACCACTGTCATTTTAGCAGCAATATACATCACGCTGCATGCAACACAAATGCTGCCTAACACACACACTTGGATTGGATCTGGATTTTTCAGTCAAAATCCAGACTCATAAACTGGTGATAGCTAACCAACCAGACACTGTGAAGGCTGACAGACTCCAAAAGAAAGCAGTGGTGACTGATGTAGCAAACCCAAGGAACTGCAACATAAAAAAGAAGGAAAATGAGAAGCTGGAGAAATACCAAGGTTAATATGAAGAGACAGAAAAGATGTAGAAGGCAACAGAGGTGCTAGTGGTAGATGAAGCATTGGGAGTCGTGAGAGAGTGCTGCTGGGAGACTGGCTCCTGCAAATTCTAGGAATAACATCAGAGCTCTCAGGCCAGAAGAAGTCCTCGGAACAATAAAGCTACATCACAGAATCCTCAAGGTCCCGTGCCTCTGGTAGAGGATCTGAAAGATCCAAGCTTGATAAAAGTAACTCCCCACAGAGAATGGGTAAATCCAATGCTAAGGACTTTCATTTGCTTTACTCTGAAACTCCACTGGTCCTGATGATACAGTCAGCTTGGCTTACATAGTTAGTGTCTAGTAGGTGGTTTGGTAACAAAGTGTGATCAATTTTGCATAGAAAAAGCATAAGACATTGAACACAGAGTCAAGGGTTATTCTGTTAAAGTTGTTTGAGTAAATGAGAGCAAATGTGCTGTGAGGTGCAGCTCTGCTAATGTATCCAGTTTGTTACAGACTCCAACTGAAACAAACTCCAGCTAATTAACAAAATATCTCATTGTGTTTGTTTATGAAGTTAAACATATAAACTCAGGCAGTCTGTGTTTGTTGAAACACAATGCCGATGGTCAACACTCCCATGCCTGGTGTTTACTATAGGATCCCAACAGTGCGAGAGCCACCATCTCTAAGCTCAAACATTTGGTTGTGAACAGTAGTAAGACCAGCCCAACTTGAATTAGATCTCTCACTTCTTTGTCTCTTGTGCCACTAAAACTATAATCATAGATTACGGGGTTCATTAGCCATGTGTTATTTCTGGGGCTGCATTAATCCCAGCAGCCTGTTTCCTGGCTACTGCCACCATATGGACATGAAACTGGAATATCCTGGCACTGTGGTACGACCAATGAGCAAGCATACAATGAGCTCAAGTGTTATGTAATATTATTATGACTGCTGAAATTAAATTTTAATCCATAAATGTCTACTTTTTTCTTTCATTTTTATTTGTTTTACTTATCTTTATCTTTAATGGAAAGAATAGATGTTTAAAGCAACCTGCAATCACAAATTAACTTACCAGCATGTCTGTGGAACTGAAAATGATTTTCAATGATGTTCTGGTAATAACAAGCCAGTCTTACTCTTGAAACTGTGGGCACCTGTTTGACACGTTTGAATTTCGGCTTCAATCAAATTATATAAAAATAAAATCTTCCTGTAACAAATGAGTCCAGAGCAAATAAGACACAATATTTCTCACATGTAGTAGCTTGGTTATTTTACTGTTACACACTGTGAAAAAGGCACGTAACCGTCACTGTTGTCCATATAGTTGGAACAATTTTGTTTTCTGAAACATTCCTTTTTTTATTTACAATCCTGTAATGAGAAAAGGTAAAAAATATTTTATTCAAACATTTTGGGCAACAGTACATGATGACAGAAATGATTTTCTCTTTTCTGTTTGCATCCCACCAGCAGCATTGTGACTTAGTGGTTAGCACCTTTGCCTCACAGGTTCCTGGTTCGACTCCCAGCCCAGCAGGAGTCTTTCCACATGGCGTTTGCATGTTCTCCCAGTTATTGTGTGGGTTTTCTCCGAGTACTCCAATTTCCTCCCACAGTCCAAAAACATGTATAAGGTTGCTTGACAATTCTAAAAATTGCCCGTAGAGTGAGTGTGTGTGCTTGTTTGCCTATGTATGTGGCCCTGTGATGGACTGATGGCCTGTCCAGGGTGTACCCCTGCAATGGGCTGGGACTGGCTCCAGCAGACCCCCGTGATCCAGTAATGGATTCAGCGGGTATAGAAAATGGATGGATGTTTGTACCCCTCCTGTTTTAGGGACATAAGCCCTTTACATAGTGTTTTTTCTTGCTTCATTTGCCACTTTTATCATTGCTTGTTTGTAGGAGAAACTGTCTGGAAAGATGTCAAATCTGATGACTTTTTTCCCACCTCCCATGGTAGACAAAAAGGCACAAAAAAAATGGAGAGACTGGTTGTATATGTAAGAGATAGCCCCCATCCATTCCTTCACCGAGTGAGAAGTGTGAGGATTTCCAACAACTGTCTGCTCACGTTCTTTGTGTAAAGCACCTTCACGTGGATGCAGAACACAAGTCTGCACCAGGCATCATATTCGTATCCCAACAATGTTTCTTATTTCTTAGAAGAAATTATTTCAACTTTATTGACAGCATTACTAATGCTTCGATGAACGATGAAGTAAGAAGTGCAATGAAAAGCACCTTCAGGAATCCTGATGGGATTAAAAGACATCACTGTATGTATATGTTTTGGACCACTTAAGCACAGTTTGACTTACACATAGCAAGTCAAACCAGTCACAGACCGCCAGATCAAGAGACGCATTTCCACAAGCGGGAGGTCCGGATAGATCTTTTGGGGCGGGGCATTTATGTCTGTCTTCATCATCAGGAACGGCCCTGTAAAAGCAGCCTTCAGGAACCTTTACAGGGCAAAAAACATCCCTGTATTAGGAGAGGTTCTCAGGCTGGCCAACAGGATTCTCCTGGGCGGGATCTCTGCTGATCAGGATTTCTAAATTACATTCAGCACTTTCACATGAACACATGTCATGTGACCACAACTCATATGAACCATTTGTACCAGAGACATTTTACTATGAGTTCATTTGGTGAAGTTTGAAATTACAAGAAAAAACTACTGATGGACTGCTGAGCCAATTTATAGTCTTGTTGGCATATTACGCCATAGAGGTCTGCCAAGTTTTTTTTTTCTTTTAATCTCAATCACTATAACTTCAGTGTATGTTTTTTAAAAAAAGAAAAAAGTAAAATCCATTGTTTACATGTTTCTTCTTCTCTTTATTTTGTCTCCCTTTATGTTGCTAGTTGTTTGCAGACAGTAAAAAATACTCATTACTGCCTCCTGGTGGTCGGCTGTGCTACTTTTCAATCAAAAGTTCCCATGTGGGGATGATGTGCTAAGATATTAGCCATCGTAAAGACAGCTGACTAAAAATGAAATTATTACAAACTTCCAAAAGTTAAATACTGAAATAATATGTACATTTATTAGGTGAAATGTGGCGCCGACTGTGTAATTGAGACACGCCGACTGAAGGGGCTGAGAAGACGGTTGTTAGATGTTCCTGTCTAGTGTATTTATCCTGATCTCCTGCTAGTGGAAACCCACCAAAGGAGAACATGTGCCTGGTTCTGCTCGATGTTTCTTCCCAATAAGGAGGAGTTTTTCTTACCACTGTCACCTTGTGCAGGACAAGGGGTGATGTGGATAAAACTGATTTAAAGAAAGAGTGCAATCTGTTGGGCTCCTTGGGTAGGCTGTTTTTAAATTAATTGTCTTTAAATGAACATGAAGTGAATTGAATTGGAATTAACTGGCTAAATAGTATAACAAAATGTAACTAAATTGAAGTGAACTGTGTTTAACTGGATTTGCATTGAACTTATTTCCTTTCCCTGAAAAGTGTCTTGAGATGACTTTTATTGTGAGGTAGAGCTGTAGAAGTAAACTGAAGAAACTGAAAACACCAACATGTGCAGCCCTTTTTGAATATTTCCCCGTGGCTGCCTTCAAAGCTGACCTCAGTCATTTTGCCAGATGTATTTATACAATTCTGAAGGTCACGCAACATATCTTAGTTTTCAGGAAGTTTGAATCCCAGTGAATGATACTCCTATCTGCTTGTGTTGATGTCCTTTGAGCTACTGACTAATGTTAAAATGAAAATGTAGTCTCTCATTATCCTACAATGACCACTCTCAGCACAATTGCCTCTATTCAGTTAAGGGTGGTCTTGTCTTGATGTTTAGTGGTGATTGGTGTGGTATTTGTTAAACATCATTTGGCTATGGGGTGTCCTCTCCCTCACTTCTTCCTTAAGGCTGGCTAAAGTGCTTGTGATAACCTTCTTAGTTAGAATAAATAAGGCAAACTCAAACACTGCTTTTGTGCATCACAGTGATCAACAATGATATCTTAGACTTGCTCTGTCAGACATAAACTATCCTAAATCTTTTGCTAATTTACATGTATGTATGACTTATGGTTGTACAGCTGTTTACTTCCAATAAACTAACTTGCTGCCAGTGTGTGTGTGTGTATGTGTGTGTCCAACCTTAAACACAGTTGAATTGATGGATGTGTGATAATCAATACCTCCAGCATCTGTGGTTGCACGCTTGACCCTAGGGGTTTAATACCTACCCGTCCCAGACCCAGATCCTCCAGCCACACATATCTCATCCTCTGATACAACTAATTAAAAAACAAAATCTGTGTGCTATGTGTCATTTGCTTTGCTCTTTAGATCAACAACTTTAATCTCCTTGTGGAGAGGTATCACGGCAATATGCTAGATTCTTCCTTGTTTTTGTGATGATTAATGTATGTGAGTGTGCTGTATCAGTGTGTACCTCCTGCTGTTTGGGTGTGTATCACTAATTCTAGAGGCCCATTGTTTTTAAGTGACACTATAACAAGCTTGTATGTGTCTGATCTGCTAGACTTGTTGCTTTGTGTCCATATGGTGACGGCTCCTTAGCTTATTGGTGCTATATCATAACATCCTGCTCTACTGGCAAGAATAAACAAGACGGGAGATGAGAAAGGTCCCCTCATTACAAATGTTTAAAAATTAGGGAAAATCAATCAAATCAACTGCTGTCCTTCCATACTATCAGGCATTTACACTGAAGTAAAGTAAAAACTGAATTGACAGAAACAGATCAGTATACACCGCATTTTATTTCAGAGAGAAACAATGAGTAACTCTGTTGGCTGTGGCAGAAATAGTCTACTCTGCTCTATATTGTTTCATGACAATGTGTGTCCATTATTATAGGCGTTACCTCTAAACAATACAGACAGTTGTTCCTGTGGCAAAAAATAACTTAACAATAACAATTAAATGACTCACAGTAACTTTCCTTTTGTTTTTTACAGCAACTAATAAGGGTGTTTATTTAAAATGTTGAAATGAGATTTAAAATGTAAGAAAACCTTTTGTTTTGTTTTTTTGTTTTGTTTTGTTTTGTTTTTGCTTTTGAGGATGCAGGTCATTGAAATGTGTTGCTAATCACAAAACAATGCTTCAGGTTTTCTCATAGGGATTTTCTTCCTTTGAGGATGAACCCCTGGAAATTATGCGTAAGATGAAGTGTGACATAAAACAAATTAAGTGATATAACTCAATATGACTGTGAGTGCTGGACTGCAACTAGTTTAATCCGAAACAGTACTCAGGCCATATACAATGGTGGACTTGTTGAAGATTACCGGGCATGAGGAGAGATAATCCAAACGCATGTGTCATCTTGAAAGTTGAGAGCGAACAAAGAAAATCTTACCAGAGATAGACCACTGGGTAATTACCTACAATCCATACCCTCCATCCACATACACACACACACAAAATAGTGAGTCATATTCCTAATCCCCAGGGACAGGGTTCGGTGGTCCATCTGGGGCAGATGGGCGAGGGTGGCGCGCGTTTGGCATTAGCCTATGCCTCACTGGTTGCCCGGCCATGACCCTCCTGCTTTTGATCCTATTAGCAGGTGAATGAAGAGATGGACATCAGACTGACAGTCCAACTCTGGCTTCCATTTGGCCACCTGACCTGAATACTCATTAGCCTACACATATGCTGCTGAAAATACTGACATATTGCTCAAGACTTCAGTTAGCCATGCTGAGTTGTTCACATCAAAGTATTTAATCAGTGCTGGGGTGAAAAGATGAGGAAGTGTAGTAGACTCTTGGGAGAAGATCGATAATATGCTATGTCAAATGAGTATCAACTCTTTGTCATCAGCCATTGTTGCAGTTAGACAGATTGTAGTTTGCATTAACATTAGATTTGTCATTGTGGAGCTGTCTAATGCATGCATTGATAAAATATGTCTACAGTTCATCAGCAGGTGCAATGTTGCACAAACATGTCTCTGCAAAGCAGTAAAAAAAACCTTTGAAGATCGATCTACAACAAGTTGTCATGCAACTATGAGGTATAGACTAAAACCTTTGTCAGAAATTCTGGGAGCGTAAGAAAGTGAGTGTATTAAAAGATTCACTTCTTTGCTATAAAAGCTTTTTTTATTTAATAAAGAACTTTTTGTTTTAATACAACTGTAAAATGTCAGCCCACTCCACAGTATAACAACCCAGTCATGTCACAATAAGGCCTCTAAAATTGTGAGACAGCAACTTTTTTTCTTTTTCTTTTTTTTTTTTTTTTTTGCATAGATATCATATGCTGTATGGTCAAATAAATGGATAAATCACTACACACTAATATTTGACCAATTTCAGCTTTGATTATGGCATGTATTCACACTAGCATCATTTGCCATATTATCTATTTCTGCCCAGAGTTCCATAACTCTTATATTGATGATAGGAGAGTCAGACCACTGCATACATTTTTTCTTCAGGATTTCCTAAATATTGTCACAAATAAATTGTGGGGGGGCAAGGGGGATCACATTCTTGAACCTAGACCTGATCAACTGATGCAACCCAAGATCATGATACTGCTGCCACAGACTTGCATAGAGTTCATTATGGTGGGTGCATCATTTCATCTGCTGGTCTTGCCCTGAGTCACCCATCACTCTAAAATAGGGTAAATCTGGATCAGCGGTACTTTTTCTTTGGAATGCTCTTATTTTTGCTTATTTAAATCCAATTATTTTCATCCCATCAATGCATATAGACACCACACTCTCTTAGAATGTGTTGGCGTATATTTTGCAACCAAGTTTTAAAATAGTTTTCCTCCAGTAAAAAATGCAACTTAAGAAGAATTTGATTCATATAAGGACAAGAAAGACAAGAAAAAGATGAGGCAGTCTTTCCAGCAAACGTATGTGGCAGCAGGGTGAGGCAGAGACAGGTAGCCATTCATCTCAATGTTTTTCTTTTCTTTTTTTTTTTTGTCTTTTATATATCTGATAACAGGTTGCAGTTCAACTCTGGATGTCCAGTTGTATTTTTAGTTCAGTGACTTCTGCAGATGCTTACATTTACATACACATCAGCTAAACAGGACAATTAAATATCAAGGCCGTGCATATCCTCCCCACAACTGAGTTTCCATTTTCAGTCCTGACACACTTAAGGCACTCCATGCATCATTGTTAGTTACTTATGAGCCATAGCACAGGAACTTCCAACCCGCTTGGATGGGAAGTTTACAGACAAATGGGTGCACTGTAGTCCCTGGAATTCCACCTGGAAAATGTAAAGAAAAGAGTTTGGAAGATCTAAAAGTCCCCTTCAAAAGTTTTTAATTATATCTACTAAAAGTAACTGAAGTATTATTTGTTGACCAAAGTATTTGAAAAGATCACTTTATGAAATTTGTATTAGTGTGAAAGTCCAACCAGATCTTTGCAGTTATTTTCTTAGCAATTCCTTAATACTGACACCCCCTCACACATCCCCCAAAAAAGTACTAGTAAAACTTAGTAGAGCAAACTCTTCACACACACACAT
>JAOWBL010000018.1:747003-767751 GCA_028564865.1 Zenarchopterus dispar | reverse complement strand
ATACTGACACCCCCTCACACATCCCCCAAAAAAGTACTAGTAAAACTTAGTAGAGCAAACTCTTCACACACACACATGCATGTTTGCTTGCACACACACACGCATACACACACACACACAGAGAGAGAGAGAGAGACTGTGATTAAGGCCTTGGCAAAGATGAAAGGCACCAGGACCAATCAGACAAGAGTTAGGGGCACCATGGGAGGAAGTGGGCGCGCCAGAGGCATTCTGGGCCGTCTAGCTGTGACTGTCAAAAACACAAGTCTCTCAGAAACAGAAACAAACCATAAAATTAATGGAAGTGGAACAATGAAAGTGAATGAGTGCAATGGAAAGTTATATTGGAATCATAAAATGGATCTTTGGTATAGATCTAAGAAAGAGCAGCAGAAAAATGTTCCTCTACCTATCATAATGAGTTATATCAATTTATTTGTTATATTATTTGTACATTCTCTTTTGCATGTATTTGTTACAGCACATGGATCAATAAAAAATAATTTATTTCTATAAGTGACTGAACATAGAATTTTGAGCAACTTATTGACAGGGATGAAATATGGCATTCATAAGGAGATTGCCTTAGTGAAGAATCATGTGTCCAAAGCTCCTTCCCAACCCCTGCCATGTTGCACTACTGTGGTATTACAGTAGACCAGCGGAGAACAACACAAGTACTGGCTCTTGAGCGGGCCTTTTATATTTTTGTTTTTGGGCCACAGTCGCTTGACAGTAAATGGAGTATTAGAGCTACCTGATGGTGATCTGGTAGTGCTCTAACATGTAAAAATAAATGTTGGGCCATTAGCAGGCTATTGTGCATCCAGAGTTTTCTGGCATATGTTTTGAACTCACAGAGGTTGTTTAAATGTAGCGGTTGCATAGATTTGACTGGTTACGGTCATTATGGCCCTCACTGTGACATAGTGATTCTTGTATCTGGCCTGGCAAGGTTTAGGGGCCAGCATAGCACCAGTTTTCTTGGCACCAAGTTGGTGGTTTCCTCATATATGGTGGTGGAAAAGAATTGGTGCTAACTTGGACACCCATATGTGACCTATGCCACTCTCAACATTTAACCTGGTTTCTGCATTTCTCTGCAATTAATTTGTAACAATAGTAGTTGACAGCAGGGCTATGTCTAATTGTGTTTTTCTGTTTATGTCAACGGCACCTCAGGACTGTAGCCTAATTAGTCAAAATAAATCTTAAATTTATGTTAAATTTGAGATAATAAATGTCAAGACATTTACTTACTATGGTACTATTATGTTATGTAGAAGAAAGGAGATATCCTTGGAGATGAGGTGTATAGACAGACTGTCCTCTGAACTGACGGAAACATGGATTGCTTATAAAATTAAGAATAATCTGTTAAAGTGGAATATTGTTTAATGTGTTCACAAAATGATAAAGACCAATACATTTAGAGGCTATTGGCATTTTTCCATCCCAGAAACATGATCCTAACCCTGAAATGATTGGTGGGACTTGTGGATTATTTGCAGTTAAAGGCTCTGCCATTACTCTGTATGATTGTTTTTTTATCAGCAGATTCAATGAAAAGATGAAACCATCATGACTTCTTGTATGTATGTGTGTTTTCTCCATTTGTAAGTTGAGTACAGTTGGTGTCGTAGTAATGAAGATATGTGTTCATCTCTACTCTTCTGTCGTTTACCTTAACCTCTGGGCTTCAGGGCCCAAGGGTTCAGCTTAAAAAATAATATGCAAACACAGTAGTTCTTGGTTGAAACATTATTGCTGATAATGTCTGGGCCTGAATCTTTCTGACAAAAAGAAAAAAAGAAAAGAGGTGCTTGTCTCTTTGCAGGCTAATCAAATCCAAACAGGTACTGTTGGTTAAAAAAGAACTACAGGTAAGTTTCCATTAGTGGGGGGTTTGGGTAGTTTGTCCGGGGGCCGGATCGTTGACATGTCTCCATTATCAGGAAGAGCCCTGAAAAAGTGGCCATTAGGAACCTTTACAGGGCGAAAAGTGTTCCTGTAATAGAAGAGGTAGTCATATTGGCCAACCTGGTACTCCTGTTGGTGGTGGAGGGTGTTGGGGGGAGGGAGGGTTTCACTCATCTGGATTTCTAAATTACATTCTTTTAATGTCAACCACCTCTGTGTATGTTAAAAAAGAAAACAAAAATACAAAAAAACATTTCTGTCCCTTTTTTTGTTTACTTATTTCTTCTTCACTTTCTTCTTTTGCTGCATTCTTCTTTTATGTTGTTGGTCGCTTACAAACAGCAAAATATGTGCATTACCACTATGTGCTAAGTTGTATTGTTTGTTGAGTCCATGGTTCTTGTGCGGTGCTACGGTGTAATGGAGACACACCGGCTGAAGGAGCTAAGGAGGGGGTTGGTCCTGTTAGAGGCTAGAGGCTCTAGTAGGTTTACTTTGAACCCTCGCTGATGGAAAGGCACTTTTTGTGTGAATTTTCAACGTTTAAGCTCCAGAGGCAGAGTATTTTTCAAACTTTCCTTTTGAAGAAAATTCCCCCAGAAATCCATCAGAAATTAACAAAAACCTAGCTCATCCAGAATTCATGCTGCAGATCTGAAACCTGGTCCTCCTCTTTTTCAGCAGTCTTTCTACAACTCTTGATGTGGTGATGGAAGAGTCATTATGGGTGGAGAAAATGCAAGTTAAGGGAGAAAAACATGACGCAAAACCAAAGAAGAGAAAGAGAGAGAGAGAATAAAGTTAAAAGCACAAATTGCAGATTTCTTGCCATCAACTTGGATAGCAACTATTGCCACATACACACTCTCAGACATGTGCTCCACAGCAAGAAGACACGTTTAGTCTATATTGTTTCTTTAAAGCAAAGATATATTTTAGGAGATAATGAAGTGATTACTCTCAAGTAATTGTTAATCTGTCTTTTTTTAAATATACTTTTCACACTTTGCTTGTAACACATGGTGGGGCAAAGGGTTACTGTAGAGGTTATGTTACAGTGTATATCATGAGGCAAAAAAGGAGAAAAAAATCAATTCACAATCCTGTGTTTTTCTCAGATGATATGTCCTTGTTCCACAATCAATATTACTATTATTCTGATGATGATAATGCAGTAGAGCCTGTTTAGTTGATGTGGGGGGAGCTGCCAGGATCAATAAGAAGAATTGCACTCAAAAGGTCGAGGAATGACACTGACAGGATGATATAATCCTCGGTGCCACACAGTCACAATAGAAAATAGACATGTTTCCTCTAGGGGGAGTTCAGAATAGATATTTTGGGGCCAGGCCATTACGCATGTCTTCATAACCAGGAACAGCCCTGTAAAAGCAACCATCAGGAACCTTTACAGACCAAGAAACAGTAGTAGGAGAGGTACTCAGGCTGGCCAACAGGAACCTCCTGGTGGGATTTCTAAACTATGTTCAGCACTCTCACTTGAACATAAATCATGTGACCACAACTCATTTGAACCATTTAGATCACAGTCATTTTGCTATGAGTTTATTTGGTGAAGTTGGAGATTACAAGAAAAAAACAATAGATGGACCACGAGACGGTTCAGGTCTTGTTGGCATATTAAGCCACACAGATCTGGCAGGGTTTTTTTTTTCTTTTAATCTCAATCACTACGATGGCAGCATATGTGAAAAAAAACACAAACAAACAAAAGCGAAAGTAGCATCCATTATTTACGTGTTTTCTCTTCCCTTTATTTTGTCTCCTTGCATGCTCCTAGCCATTTGCAGACAGTAAAAAATACGCATTACCGCCTCCTGGCGGTCGGCTGTGCTACTTTTCACTGAAAGGTTCTTGTGTGGCGCTACAGCAGGGGCAGGGAACCGTGATCCTCAAGAGCCGGTGTCCTGCAGGGAAACATCTAAAACATGCAGGACACCGACTCTTTAGGACCAGGGTTGCCTCCCCCTGCGCTATAGCGTAATTGAGATATGCCAGCTGAAGAGCCTGAGAAGACGATCGGTCCTGTTAGAGGTTCCTATCTGGCAGATCTACCCTGAACTGCTGCTAGTGGAAACATGTCTTATGTGAAACTTTTTGTGGATCAATGTAGCTATTTCATATCCTGACACAGGATGAGCTTGTGGTGAGATATAACCATTTGTCAACATTAGTGCCCCACTGTACTCATGAGACCTTTTACCCTTATTCAACTTCAGATGTTGTATTTCAGGGATTGTGGGCTTTTAGGGACCTACAATCGGAGGATCTACTGCAGAGGTCAGCTGGGTAGGGTTTTTGCTAATTTACCATGAAAAGTATGTGTATGCACACAAGCAGAAATTAAATTTGTTTAATTCAGTTCATAAATTTGTAAAGTGTCAGTTCATAACAAAGGTCATCTGAAGCCACTTAGTACACAAAGATTATCAGTCAGTGTAGTCCAATAAATACAGTTTAGTTCAGTCTATGTAGAATCAGATTATCAGAATAAATCATTTTTTATGTATTTATAATCGAATTCAATGTGATACAGTCAGTGGAGATTCATTATAAAAAAGTCTAATTAATAAACCCCAACAGACTGCAACATATCTTCTCTTTTATTTTGGTTTAATAGGCAACAGTGAAAAGGAGCAACTTTACTTTCTCCACCTTTAAAGAAAAAATAAGACAGAACTGTAGAACCCTTAACTTTTGGCTAATCAGTCAACAATGACTTCTTTTAAAAGTATTTTTCCACTCATATCTGACACAAACTCTGACTTGGTTATATAGTCTTCCCTCTGAGATTAATAAAGTATACCTGAATTGAATTGAATTAGTTTGTTCTCTAAAGCAACTCTGGGTATGACTCTATATGACACAAATAAACATGAGCACACCTTGGAGAAAAGATGAAAAAAAAGTGCTCAGAGAAAAATGCAACCAAAATCCCATAATATATTAGGTGTAAAAGTACTAAATCAAACTCTCACCTCCAAAAATGTTGGCACATGGCAAGTATCTCTTTGTCTCAGCCTTAACGATGAATTGCAGCATCTCTGACTGATGTTTCAGCCTCACTTCATGAGCTCATATCCCAAAGAGGGATGGCAGCAAAGCAATTGCACTTGTATTTTTGGAGGAATTTTGAAAGAATTCAAAAATCCTTCCTCATAAAATGAGTTAGCATAAACTGCAATCACTTAGAATGCAGGAGTCAAACTCTTGTCCTCAAGGGCCTGTGTCCTGCAGGTTTGAGATGTTTCCTTGCACCAACACACTTGATTCTAATTAATGGTCATTAAGAGGTTGTCATCAACGTCTGAACAAGTCAGTCAATGTCACAGCAACTTGGTCATGGTGTGAAGAAGCAGAGAAACATCTAAAACATGCAGGACAGCAGCCCTGTAGCTATTTCATATCCTGACACAGGATGAGCTTGCAGTGAGATATAGCCATTTTAGAAGCTTGGTTTAGAAGTTTCAGTTTGCGTTTCCATGTGTGAACACTTTTCCATGCAGGTGTCCACTCACGATTTGATCACACAGAACTTATTATAAGCCACAAAATATCCAAGAGCAAACAAGAAAGCTAAGCATATTTCACTTTCGAAAGCCTAAATGTTGTGTTTCTCTATTATTCATGATGGTAGTTGTGAAAATACAAGGGCTATTATGCAGTTGAAGACGATACATACAAACTGCTCATACATGTATTCAAGAACAACTAGTTGGTTTTGTGTTTTGTTTTGTTTTAACCTTTTTTACTTTGTGTGTTTGTGTGTTTGTGTGTGTGCGTGCGTGTGTGTGTGTGTGTGTGTGTGTGTGTGTGTGTGTGTGTGTGTGTGTGTGTGTGTGTGTGTGTTCTGTCAAAGAGAAAACTGAGGTAGACTAAGGCCCACGGCAATGAAATCTGACTAAAAGCAGTCAACTCTCAGGATGTCCTGATTAAAACAGTATGTCCTTGTGTATGTATCTGTGTCTCAAAGAAAGAGAGTGCACATGGAAATGGAGGGTTTATACAATACGAGGGAGGAGAGTTATTACTGTTGTTACCTCCTTTGCTGGTACAATTACGCCTTTGACTTAATTCAAGTCCATATCAGGAACTAAGGAGGGACTGTAGTTGCAGCCAATTAGTGACTTTGTAGGCTGTTTATACTACAAACATATATGTGGCACCAGGAACACAAAAAATACAACTTATTGGTTGTAAATTGCCTTCAATTAGTAATTGCATTCATTAACTATTTTGAGAAGAGCCAATAAAAAGAGATTTACACACCTTTCTTATTCAAATTGAAAGAGGGGGCTTGTTAATGCAGACTTTTCCTCATTGTTTGCTCTATAAACAAGCACAGGAGCTCATCCTCTTTATGACCTCAGGTTGCCATTTCCTTTCTTACTATGTGCATGTGTAAAATGTTGACAAAACAAACAAACACACACCAAAATTATGGTGCAAATGGAGCCTCATGCATACTTACTGTTGGGGTTCAGTTGTGATTGTAAAGCTGGGATAGCTTATACCTTGTGAGTCTCTGTGTGTGCATATATATGGTGAGATCATACCAAAATCCTGGTTTTATTTGGGTGTGCCTCAAGAGCGTTTTTTTTTTCTGTGCATGGTTCTGTCAACAGATTAGTTTATTGCAAAAGCATGTGGGCCATGCTTGCTCTCTCAACACTTCCCATAACTTATTTCATCCATCCATCCATTTTCTATACCCACTGAATCCATTACTGGGTCACAGGGTAACTTATTTCATGTTGACATTTTGTGTCATATCTCTGTCCAAATAGACCAACAAAACAAATGACCCAAATGCGGCTAGATTCACCAGGTTAGGGCCATTTTTGTAGACCTTTCCAGTGCTGCAACTAAGCCACAAGTGCCAAGACTTGCTGAGATTAGGACCAAATGTGTCTGTTATCTGGGAAACAGAACATGACAGAAGAAAACTAAACTTGACATGAGGAATAATATATTGAAAATATAATGATGCCATCATTGTATTTTCTTAAGAATATTGTAAGATGAAATTGACTATCACTCAAGTGTGGCAATCCTTGTGTGAAACAAGGGCAGGAAGCAAAACTCAACAAAAGACAAGAAAACACAATAGTTTCAAAATAAAACAGCAAATAAAATTAAAAGATGGCCTGTGGAAATATAAATACTAAAAACTTCAAGGACAAACAAAAAAAACCCCACTGAATATGACAGTCATGGATCAGAACATCAACTTGTTGGCAGGAGTCGTGCTACATTTAACTGTTAGACTTTGTGATTTTACTGGGATATTTGAAAAATGAGATTATTGCTGAGGCACAACTTGTGCATATTAGTCAGACTCAATGACTGAAGATCTGAAGTTCTTTGCTCTTTTTGCAAGCCACATAGGTACATGTATATTATCTATACATGTATATTATTATAAGTCTAAGATACACAAAGAAGCAGAAAACACAACGTGACATGCTGCACAAAATAATAAGGGTGTTTAGGGCGAGTCAAATTAGAGGGTGGCAAACCTCTTTTTTCTACCTCCATTAAACCACAAGTCCTCCAGCCCATGCAAACAGCTCTACTATAAATGACAAGAACACTTTTGTTTCTTACCAAAACACACCCACAGTTTCTCTCTACCTCGCCAACATGTGGTGAGGTCTATAATGTAATTACACTGTATTGAGACTGTGTGTGGTGGTGGAAGGTTGTGTGGGTGCAATGTGATTGTTGATCCTTCATTTACTTGATATTTGATTGACAGGGGGCTGGTATAAGATACAAGTATTTAAGCAGTGTGTGTAGGTAGGCACAACTGAAAATTGGTTCCCTTGTTGGAGAAAAAATATCCAGTCAGTGGAATATAACGCTTCCACTAAACTATACATTTGTACACTTTATGTTCGTGTTCATTTGAGAATACTGTCCACATTGTCTACCATGGATCAGTCCGACATCTGTAGTTGTAAGTACTCTGTAAGAGCCTGTTGTAGTAAAGAGTGTTAAGAGTAAAAGGAAAGACTCTCTTACCAGTAGGCTTTTGTCCCTACCTTCACCTGTGATTATGAACTGTGGGTAGTGACTGAAAGAATGAAATTGCAAATACAAATGGCCCAAATGAGTTTCCTCCATGGAGTGACTGGACTCGCCCTTAGAGATAGGGTGAGAAGTTCAGTCATATGGGAGGGACTCAAAGTACAGTCCCTGCTCATCCACACCAAGAGCAGCCAGCTGAGGTGGTTTGGATATCTGGTTAGGATGTCTCCTCCCTGGGGCGGTGCTTTTTAGGCATGTCCAACTGGTAGATGGCCTAGAGGCAGACCCAGGACACACTAAGGAGATTAAATTTCTCAGCTAGTCTGAAAATGCATTGGTGTCCTTCCAGAGGAGATGAAGGGGGTAGCTGGAGAGAGGGAATCCAGGTTCCCCTTTGCTTAGGCTGCTGCCCCTGTGACCTGAACATAGATAAGTAGAAATTGATGGATGGATGATAAAAGGTAGTCCTGAGTCCTAAAAAAGGTTCCATTCAGTACTAATTTTAGGCAGCATGAATTGAACATTGATTTCTATGTAGATGATTCTCAGCTACACCTAACCAAAAAACTAAATGAGATTGACAAAAAAAAAAAAAGATTAGAAATATGTCTTAATAAGAAAGACTGGGATTGTATCACAATAAGACAGAAAAAACTGGTGCTTGCATTTGTTACTTTAGGATTGGATTATTGCAATTTCTGATTAAAAAAAAAACCTGTCCAAAAATGTCTCTGAACAGCCTCCAGATAATTCCAAATGCTAAGGTCTGAGGATTCATGGGACATCATACCAAAGATTAGCATGAAGATAATACTTCAATCTTATCTTCCCTTCATTGGGTTCTTGTTACTTCCAGGACATCATTTACAACTTTTCCTCTTACCTAAAGGGCCTTGGTCCTTCTCTTCCTTAAAGAGCTCTTGGTTCCATTTTACCCCAACAATACATTTCCTTCTCAGACTTCAGGCTTACTTGTGGTTCCTAGATTTTCCAGATGTAGATTGGAGGATGAGACTTCAGATATCAGGCCCATCTCTTCTGGAGCCAGCTTCCAGTTAGTGTTTGTGGTGCAGACACTCTCTCTGCCTTCAAGATAAGCCTTAAAACTTTCCATTCTGATAAAGTTTATAGTTAGGGCTGAACCATGCCTTCAGATATATTGCTTTACAACTAGGCTGCTGGGAGACCCCACATGAACCAATGGCTTTCTTCCTGTCCCTGTTCTCTTTAAGCTTCTTGTATGTATATGTAATTACTATTCCAATTAACATTGTTTTCTGTGGTGGTTGAGTGTGGTTTCTGTTGAGCTGTAGAGAGAAAAAGATGCTGAACCAGCTGCACTCAATCTGCTAATCAGCTATCTTTTCTATTTTTGAAATAGCTTGTTGGGACCATGCAGAGAGGATCCTCAGATGTCAATGCTGCTGCAACACGTTGCTTTGAAAAGGAAGTAAAACTGGTCTTCTTGCTTTTTATGTTTATTGTAATTGTTAGAAAAGGACTCTAAGTAGCAGCGTTTTACTGCACTTTTGTTTGTGTCATATCAGAAGACATCCCCGGACTAATTGTTGGTCTGTGTTTTCTATCAGAACCCTAACTGTAGAGGCAATAGCAGCCCTCCCTGTGCTTGTTTCTGCTGTTTTGTTTGTTTGTTTTTTAATGTTTTCTTCTTTACTGTCATCTTATACTGGCTCAGGACTGACCATAAAAGCAAAGGTAAAGTTATGAAGGAAGATGAGACAGTGTCTTTCCTCAGTTGTTTTCTAATGACTCAGTATTATGTATGTTTTCAATTTGAACTCAGTTGAAAGGGTTTTCGATTACAATGAGTTTAATTATACAGTATTTAACTAGACAACACTGAACTTGTTAGATCTATGTGTGAAGTACCATGAGATGACTTTTGTTGTAAACTGGGGGAATACAAATAAAGCGAGAGTTGCAGAGAATAAAGAAGCATCATAGGATTCTTCCACCCGAGCTGTGACTGTGATTAGTTTTATTTTTTTAAGGCTCTACACATCATTCAATCTTAAGCACAAGCCACAGCTTCTATATTTAAGAAGAAAAGTGATTATATATAACTGAGTCTTTACCATAAATGAGAATTACTATGTTTGGCTTAAAGAAATGTAACATGTCTTTTTCTTTTCTTTTTTTTTTCTTTTGATGCCAGGATGTAGTATTTACATTACCTGTATTTTGTCTGGAGTTATAACTGCAGGAAGTGATTGTCGGTTAAATATCTGAAGATCAGTTTACAGAGGAAAGCAGAAAGCTTACACATCAAACATAACTTAGGACTTTTCTGGGTCAGCTGCTTCACTATGTGCACAGCTACTAAATGTGATAAATCAACATGCAGGTTGTCATTTTTCCTTTCACGTGTTAAGTGTGTATTTAATTTGGAGTCTGTGACAGCCAGACTCACACAAAAAGTTTTCACCGTTTGTAATGAGACATAAGGAGTTAACACAAAGTTGTACTACATAGTTAAAGCTCATGGGTGGGGTCAGGTTTCAGGGGTTTTCCATGCTTTTGGAGACAGTGTGCTACAGGTGATTTAGGAAAGATTTGCTAAAATAGCTTGATGAATATCTACTGATGCAAAATCTATGCAAACGTAGGAAAATAACTTGGGTAGATCACGATGATTTCCCAAGTGAAGAAAGTCCCTACCTCAGCAGAGCAAGATACTAGAAAACAGCTGGAATGTAGCGTCCTTGTCTAGTCATGTCAGAGGGGGGGAAAAAAATCATAAGAAATCACACCTCGATGGTAAACTTTTTTTTTTTTTTTTTTGCAATAGTCCATTGACATATCCTTCATCATCACACACTATACAGGCACACTGAGCAAAGAAGGTCGATTCTACAAGTACACTGGTCAGGAGATATAACTCCTGTGAGGTTTTATAAAAGTTTACTAAGGTTTAAAGTGAAATGTTTCCTCTGGGCATTCCTGCCGTTTCTAAAGACTATCCATTAATCTTTTATTGCACAGATTTCCTCTCTGTGAAAAAGTTGAGAAATTTGTAGTTTTAGAGCCCGTCGAGATAAGATGGCACACATATATAGTGATAACAAATCTTGCAGAAGCATATAGAACCACATGTCTTCCACACACTCACACACCCCCATGAGGTGTCTTATCTGCAGCAAGGCAATAAGCTGTTGGAGGTTTCACAGGGTATTGAGAAGCAAATCAGCTTTTTGTGACTGCAGCAATCAAGCAAACAAAGCCAATGTTAAGTTCACACTAGCTATGTCGCATTTCCATTCCCCCTAGATTTGCAAAGAAAAACTTGCCAAGTATCACCAAATCTTTTTACGCTTTCACCAGGTGTTTTTCTCCAGATGCGCTGATAATCCAGTTGATTGTAAAAGTTTAAAGGAAACTTTTTTTTCTGAATTTTTATGTCTCCAGCATGACTGGATGTGACATAGCCGGTCAATATAAAGTCATTAAAATCTAGTTTCCACCTGTTTTTGGCCTCATTAATATGATGTAGTTGTGCTATAACACCAAATCATTATGCATCACTGCATTATATAAGGGCTTTGCCTCCGAATAATAATTTGAATGGTCATCTGCTGTCTTCTTCTTCTGTTGACTATGCAACACCAGTAGCGGCAGTTGCAAAATTTGTCCAAGATGTTTTTGTCCATCTTCTTCGAAGGTAACCCTCCTTTTTCTTTGTTTTGAAGAGAAATCTCCCAGGATGAGATAAGGACCGTTATGGAGGTACACAGGGAGATAACAAGAGTTGCGCTCATAAAAAGCAAAACACTATTCAATGGAAACATCAAATCCCCCCACAACAATAAAGAGGCCTCTTTATACACTGTAAAAATGACTGATCTTTCAGTCAGATGATACTCCTTACTTTCTTAGACTCCATTAATATTTCTGAAAAGATAAAGTGCCAACTCTGTGGAGTCTAAATGGTATGTGCTTAACAAAGTTCTACATGGTGCTTCACAATCTGGTTCTCATTAGGGATGGGCATTTTTAGAAATAGAAAAAGTCATCAGGAAAATTAACAATCAATTATCGATTAATTATTAATTTTTTCATGAACATTTACCAGACATTAATTATTTTATTTTTAAAAAAGGAAAATAAGTTTAACTAATATAGACTGGTGACCTGTCCAGGGTGTACCCCTGCCTATCACCTGCTACGGGCTGGGATTGGCTCCAGCAGACCCCTGTGACCCAGAAATGGATTCAGTGGGTACAGAAAATGGATGTTTAACTAATGTAGCGTATGCTAAACTTTAAATGTGAAAATTCAAAAGCCACTTTTTCAATTATAATTCAAAAGGTGGCTTCTGAATTAAAATTCAAAAGTTTCAGATTTTTGTTGTAAAAAATGAGCACATAAACATACTCAGGTGTGCGACGTGAATGCAACCCAAAGACCATCAGTCCAGCCGTGGCTGGAAAACACTTGCTCTGCCAGTACCAGAGTTGCGGAGAAGCCAAAAAACGGCCACACATGCTCCATTCACTTTCTTAAAAAGACAAAGATAATAATAAAGAAGGTATATTGAGCAAGGTTTATTACATTTTTACCAATCATTTTTAAGTTTAAACAATCCCACACCAAATGTAATTTTGCTAATTTCATATATGCTTTCAATTTCTACTGTAATCTTGTGATCTTAGTTTAGAACAGGGGTAGGGAACCCTGGTCCTCAAGAGCTACTGTCCTGCATGTTTTCTTGGTTTCCCTACTTCTTCACACCATAACACAAATGACTGTGTCATTGACAGAGTTGTTCAGACCTAGATGACAACCATTAAGTAGAATCAGGTGTGCAGAAGCAGGGAAACATCTAAAACATGCAGGACACTGACTCTCAAGGACCAGGGTTCCTTACTCCTGGTCTAGAAACAAATTATTTTCACTACAATAAATTGTGCTATGACTTTCAGGTTGCAAAACAACTTTCTCTCCTGACCGGTCCACAACCACTTCACTTGTAGCATCACTTGGTCATAAAAAGTATGACGTCTTCTGAAGGCTTAGCTCAGGCTTTCTTTTTCCTCTGGTCTTCTGTGGTGCTGTAGTTGGTATCAGCTACTTTAAAGCTGTAAGATCTAAGATTTAGAACTTAAAAATATGTAAATCAATATAGTTTTTGCTCCACCTTCATATGTTAAACTGGCTCAGGGGGCATTCAGTTCATATGTCAACATTGTTGAGAGACTAGAGACTGGATGGACCATTTCAGAAAAGCTTACAGACCGGATGGGGGTAAGTCAGGGAGCAGTTGATGGTTCAGTACTCAACTCCATCTGCTGATGGGTATCTTTGCATGCTATCTATCTGGAACCATAAAGGGCATTCCCATTCAAACTACAGCCAGTGAGAGAACAGGGAATAGGCTCATGTCATGTTGAAGAAGGGAAGCCCACAGGGCAAAGTGGAGACACTGCAAACACAACGTGCCACAATTTGAGGAGGTAGCACCTTTTATATTGCAAAGAATTTTTGAGTCAGTACCTGCTCTGTACCACAGACGATCTGATGCCCACATGTGCCAATCCATTCTTTATATGACTTTTCTTTTTCCTTTGTGTTCTGAACAAATTGTAGCGTAAATGCTGTCACCACCGCTTTCTCTCTCAGTCCATTTTCAAACTAAAAATTCGTGTTGTGCATGTGGTTACACCTCATTTTTCACGTATGTTTTCTTGACATCAGGTTTAGAGACTAGTTTGGTGACGGTGACATGAAAACATCAACCAGCTGATTGGTCATGGAGAATCCTCCCTTATGGAAATATGAACGACATGTCCTGATTATCCAAAAAAATAAATAAATGTAAAACCTCTGCACCCTATTTACAGAGACATAAACCAACAGCATGGATTTACTGCAGCATATTCCACCCAAGAATATGAAAAATTAGATCAGCTGCACATCCTGTATCAGTTTATAAATGCAAATTTTGCGGTCTCATTTGGATGAACAAAAGGAAAAGCATTTGGAAATAATGATATGTATCATATAACATCACATGAGGGTGGATCAACTCTTTGTTGCAGTGACAAAGCGTGACATTGTCACAGACACCAAGGAACAACTGATGAAATGGCAATGTCTATGTTATTTACTCCAAGGTATATAAGATTTGGACAGTTTGAAATGCTGAAGCTGTGAATTCTAGTGGGTTGGACCTGTGTAGATACCGTGAGCCTCATTCACAGATGATTGTCAAAGCAGCACCCTGTAGATTCAGGTTATTTGTAGTGTGTGTCTGCATTTGTGTGTGTATTTGTGAGATATGGGATGCATGCATTCCAGCCTCCCCTACCCCCCTTTCTCAAACTCCTACTGACCCATTGTGTCGGGGGTGTTTTCCTCTTATCCTTGCCCTTGGCCCTACATGGCCCCTGAGCACCCACCCATCTTGCTAGAACAGAGGTGCCGTTAGGTCAGTTGTGGTGGTTGCCGTTAGGTCAGGACACATGCACACATGCACGCACACACACACACATGCACATACACACACACAGATCGACCCCCACCTATCTGTGTTCGCGGATCACTTCACAGGACAATCTCCCTATCCATCTTTGCAGGGTCATTGTGGACCTGCCCTCAGCTGAGAAAGGAGCTTCATTCACAGGGAAAAACCCTCCTTCTCTGCCTTCTCTCTTTCAGTGTGTGAGGAAAGCCTTCACACACTGTGTGTTGTTGGAGGTCATATTTAGAATATGAAGAGGCATCAGGACTTCAAAGCTGGACATAGAATGTGGGTGAAGACAAATGTCACTACTCCAACGCCCATGCAAACTCACACACAGCTATGCTCAGCTCAGAGTTAGTTGAAAAGACTTGTGTATTGCAAAATATTTCACTAGCAGAAATTTCCACACACACAAACAAGTACAAAAAAGAGAACACATACGATAAATAGCACATGACTCCTAAGTACGTCACATAAAAATGATTACCATTTTGTTGGCAGGTAATTCCAGGTATGTATCCAACAAACTTAGTGTGCTCAGGTGTGAAAGAGTGTGTGCATGAGCCTATACATTGGTAAGGAATAAATCGGCAAAAAGTGCACAACATATAGAAAAACTGAAGGGGGGTTACAAAAAGCTTGAAGAGGATTGTGGGGGTGGGGGTGGGGGGTGAGCTCTGAAACTCACATACTTACTTTTCTGGGTATCTGCAATAATACCACAGAGCAAGGAGGAGATGCTTGTGTAATGATTTCATAACCCAGATTCTTCACCAGGACAACTGAATACATAATTGTAACCACAAATCTGAGTAAAACTAACTACGAAACCAAGTTTTAACAACATTTTTTAATTCATGGACATAAGCATTTTAGTCTCAACAAATTTGTCAGACCTCATAAAAGCATACTGCTGTCACAGATTTCAGACCCAGCAAATGTAATAAACAGGTAAAAATAAATCATCCAAACACACACACACACACACCAGTATAACCTAGATTAATGAAAGATAATACTGTGCTAAAATGGTGACTGAAATAAATATAAGCATCAACTTCCTAAAGCTCTCATCACAAGCATATTAGGCAGTCAATCCTTTTTGGAAAATCATTTTGTTTTTTTTTTGTAGCAGTTGTCACATTAATACATAAATCAAAACAACAAACAAAGACAAAATCAGGAACATAAAAGCTCAAGCATGTAGCATGAGGTGCAGCCCTAGCTACACCCTCCGAGAGCAACTTAAAGAGTTTTTCTCTGCTGCTGTTGTTTTGATGGATATTAATAAAGTTTCTTCACAAAGCTTAAATGTCCCACTGATCTACCTTGTTCTGATAAAGAAACTGAGGAAGACATATTTAAAATACAAAGATTTAGCATCAATCTGAAATTCTTTTGACAACTTTCAGAAAGTAATGATGAGGGCACATGGATGCCAACATGAAGTAGTTTTGCATGGCTGAGCAAGTCACATCAGGGCACAAAACAAACGCATCGATTGGGGTAAATTTCCTCCGTTAGATTTTCTAGCCAGGGACTAAAAGGTTGTGTGATCAGTAATCTGAAGCGCTCTGTCTACTGCAGGTCAGCTCCCCACTGTCCCTTTAAACATCCCTCCGCGTTACCGTAAAACAGCTAAAGGAGCCTCAATTTAAAAGTCACATGCTCCAGCTCTCTTTGTTTCCCACAGTAAGCCTCTATATGTGTCTGTGCATGAGGAGAACTGGGAGGACACGACATGCCACTGAGAAAGAGACATATTTGAAGGAAATGAGAGGTGCGAAGAATAGCTGCTGCTTTTAGTTTCTCTGTCTGTGCCACACATTTGTTGTAATCCAACTAATCTTTTGGAAAATTGATTAAACATTATGAAATAAAATAATTCAGACTGAGGTTCAAGAATGGCATGCACAATATGAACACAATATGCCTAAAATATTTTGGTTATTAAAAGCTTATGATGGTGACATAAGATTAGCTTGTTTATCTGTATTATTGAAAAGGAACTGGAACTCATGTGAAGAAGAAATCCCCAAACTGGACCGCTGGCCCTACAAAATAAATAAATAAATAAATAAAAATAAGAAAATGAACTGAATTAAAAGATCTCTGGAAGAGCATTTGGATTATTGTAACGAATCACAAGGCAAGTACAAGGTAATCTTTTCTAAACAATAAGTGAAAGTGAGGTAAGCTATGTGTGAAAAGCTTGGATCAAGAGTAAGGAAAGATAGATAACATTTCTATTGCACCAACACAAAATATATATTAACACTGTAGATTTTTTATTTTTTCAAATGTCTAAGAGGAAACTGAAAATATGGTTGAATGTGACTTCAGGCTCTGACAACAGAGTTGTCACCCTGGAAAGACATTACGGTAAACCCAATAGCTCAGAGTGGAATTCCAGGAATGTGAAAAGCTCTGATTCACATTGAAACAAGATTAAATGTATTCAGTTTACACCTTTTATGTTTTAAGTGTAACAGCTAAACATATTTCAAATTACAATGCCAGACTGAAGTGATCTACATTGACCTCTATATGTCAGACTGTAAGAGTCTGACTGGGTTTACTGATACGTTTCTTGTGGGGTTATAAAAGTTTTATGCTTGTTAGTCAATAGGACAGAAGACTGTTGTCAATAGAAAATACCTGTACTTTTTTCAGTTCACTTCAAAGGACTTTGATAGGGTTATCAATGGCAATGTAAACCTTTTCCAGTGCAATGAACTTTTCCCCACATGAAGCGTTACACCAACATCTGCCTAGTAACAGCAATTCCTCCCATTGGTGCAGTTCCAGTCTCCTCCCGTTTGTGTGTCTGTGTGTGTGACACAAAGTCTTTAAACTTCACTTTTTTTTCAAATATGTATTAGATATTATTGCTAGAGAGCCATCGATTTGCTGAATGGATTTTGGTCAACTGGACCACCATAATAATAGCATAAAAACTGTCTGTGTAGTAGTTAAATTCACTGCATGGTATAGGTGGTCAAATGGAAATGCAAACATATTTTATGTACTATAAAATCTGGTTCCCTTTTAAAAATCCTACGTTATGAAAACTTCAGCATCTGCTTCAGTCACGCAGAGCAGAGCCACGTGGAGAGGTTTACATTGTTGATTTACCTGCACTGTGTATGGGGAGTCAACAGTATTTTTTTTTTTAATTAAGTTGTTTAGTAGTTAAAAATAAAACTGCTAAGAGTGTATAGCATCTAATAGTCTTATCAGAAGAGGTACAAGTGGCTTGATGTAATGCACTCACTTCCGTACTCTTCCCAGATATATGGAGTAAACAGTATGAATGAATAAAGCAGTGTTTCACTATTCTCCCATGTGCTCACCTCATGTTTGCTGTGAACTGCTACTTTCATTCACTTTCAGGAAAAGAGGAAGAAGGAACAGGACTTTTATCGCCCCCTACCGAAAAGAAGACGGTAGCCTGTGGAGTTCGCCCGACAGAAATCCCCCCCTTGACTCGGCCCCGGACCTCCCACCTCCTGTTCAGAGGCAAGCGGGGAGGGAGGGGTGCGGTGAGGGGGGAGGTCGTACCTCCTCTCTCTCTCTCTCTCTCTCTATCCTTCTGTATGTACACATATATGTATATAACACAATCCCTTCCTCGCGAGCTCCCTAGCAGACTGCATGTCTCTTTGATCCCCCCCCCGCCACCCCCTTAACAACAGCTGACGTCACCGCCCTCCCACCCTCACCCTTTATTCAGCGTGCACGCTCACCGACGAAGTCGTGTGTGTTCGCGTGCAAAGGCGCGCGAGTGTAGATCGAGCGCGATAAAGGGTTTTTGTCTCGCGGAGCGAAGCGCTCCGGTGCTCAGAGGGCTCGCGCACACCGAAGGAGTAACAGCGCACATCAGCAGAAGCCCGGCGGAGAGAAAGCGATCCCCCACCAGCCGACTGTAGCCTTCCGTCTGCTTTCAGCTCTTCCTGCTAAAACTCGGGGTCATTCGAGCAGGGTGATACTGTTGGCGGCGATTATTTTATCCCCAGCCGAAGTATTATGGAGGACCAGCTGCTGTGCTGCGAGGTGGACTCCATCAGGAGAGCCTACCAGGACGTGAACCTGCTCAACGACCGAGTGCTCCAGACCATGCTGAAGGCAGAGGAAAACTACCTGCCGTCGCCAAATTACTTCAAGTGTGTTCAGAAAGAGATTGTACCCAGAATGAGGAAGATATTAGCCACCTGGATGTTAGAGGTTGGTCAACTTCGCCCAGTTTTCTTTCTGTGAATGAGTTGCGCCGCCAACTTCTCTGGCTGTGTGTCGGTCGCCTGTGACCTCTTAAACATGATAAATGAGTCCTAATGATACACCGTTGAGCCTCGGAGAGGTTAATGTCTGCTGTTTCACCCCGCATGTTACTTAAAGGCTTTGAAAAGTATGTCCCGAAGAGTGCTGGGTGGTCCTTCCAGCAGACTATAGCGCCGAGACTTGTCGAGAAACCGAAATCCCTTTCCAGCATAAATACCTTGGTATTCATTATTTCACACTTTATATTATCCAGAAGCTTGTCGTATTTGTAAAGATTGGACTTTTTTCTCCAAAATATCAGTAATGTACACGTATGCAGTCTGGCCCGTGCCAGTAGCTTATTACGCGCCATCTTTGTTGCGGTGTATGAGGAGGTTTTTAATATCATTAAAAATCTACAATCTAAACAGCAATGACAATCAAAGGGTTTTATCAAGCAGAAATGCACCTATAGCACTATGCGCTTACCTGAGAAGTGATAACTTTTATTGGGCTGATATCAACTGGTAAAGTTTGTTTTGCTTCCCAAGACTCAGCTCTGTCTGTGAAGGTCGCGAAGAAAATTAGTCTTTTTTTTCAAAGCGCAAACGTTTTAATTCAGCCGAACAGTCGGATTTGATAGTGTAGACATTTTAAAACATTTACATAAACTTTTCAATGTAATTAGTTGCAGTTTGACATTTTTTATTAATTTTTGAAATTCTGCATTGGCCATCGAGGGGAAGCGTCGCCTTCAGCACGTGAAAGAGCCTTCTCTTAGAAATATATTTATTTTAAATTAAGTGTAATCGCAATTCGACTGTTTTCATCGCCATCCGATCAGGGATTCGTTGACGATCATTTACGTGCTAATCGGACGTAGTCTGGTATTTTTTACATATTTATAAATATTTTTTGAAAAGATGACGAAGTTGAAATTAGAGAGTGAAACTTGCATCGACGCCACCTTTGTGTTTCAGTCAGAACTGACTGCAAACTAATTCCTGACTATTTTCAATACTGCGACACTTAAACATCTTGCTCTGGCGATAAAATATTTCATTTGTTGGCGTTAAATGGTTTCGGTTGATTTCAGCATGGAGTTTGGTTTCTAAAGCGTACCTCCTGGCGTATTTAAACCCGGATATTTAAATCAATAAAATCCCCAAAATGATTAATTTGATCTAAATTCGTTTCGGATGATTGTGGTCAGCACAGCTAATCCACGCAAACAGTTGTGCGCAGACAAGGACACGGAGTCAGCGGGGGCAAAGACATGATAATGCATATGAATGGGGGAATTTTCTCCCTGCAAGCAGCAGCAGCAACCTCTAAAGTGCCTTTCTCACCCCAGGTCTGTGAAGAACAGAAATGCGAGGAGGAGGTTTTTCCGCTGGCTATGAACTATTTGGACAGATTTTTATCTGTGGAGGCCACCAGGAAAACAAGACTGCAGCTGCTCGGAGCTACATGTATGTTTTTAGCATCTAAGATGAAGGAGACAGTACCACTAACTGCGGAGAAACTCTGTATTTACACAGACAACTCGGTCCATCCCGGAGAACTGCTGGTAATTAAGTTCTGCAGACACGCATGTTGCATAACACTTACAGTACATGATCGGCGTGCACAAAAGGCCACATGTCCACAATACGGTTTTGCTGCTTTCTGGGCCTCTCCACTGTTGAAGGATATTATTAGTATTAGTGGCTATTAAAATCTGTGAATGAAAGGAATAAATGTGCCGGAGTCTTCTGTCACTTTCCCATGGTGACTAGAAGGCCTTTTTATTTTGTGAATGGTCTCGATGCCTACCAAAATAAAAGCAGATTTACAGCGACACCTGTTGGCCATAAAGACAGAGGCTCGGACAATTGGCAATAGTTGAACAGTGGGATGTCAATCGACAGCTTTCCCTTATGCTTGCTTTAACATTTACATTATGTCGAAATTAATCCCATGAAAATATACTTTTATATGTATATATATATATATATATATATCTATATATCTATATATCTATATATATATATATATAT
>JAOWBL010000018.1:714539-734616 GCA_028564865.1 Zenarchopterus dispar | reverse complement strand
TCCCCTGTAGCGGTCTGGAGGATCCCCTGTAGAGGTCTAGAGGATCTCCTGTAGAGGTCTGTGTTGCAGCAGATCTGAAGAAGCCTGACTGAAGACTGTTGCTGAACCTCTGTGTTGTGATGAGGATGCCCAGGCTTGTCTGTCATGTTTTCCTTTTAGTGAAGATTCCTGTTTTGCACAGTTAGAGGCTTCAGAACAGTGTGCAGGTTGGCTCAACATGCCAAGTTGGCAACAACCTAGATTTACATATCCAAACTATTTATCACATTTAAAAAATGATATTTTTTGTCTCATATCCTGAGATGCATTTGGACTAGCAGCTCCTAGAATATAAGAATTGTACATTTCTACAGGCTGGGATACATTTTATATTTGTGCCTTTGAATGTAATCTGAGATGAACTTTTAATGCCAACATGCACTTCTTTTTTGTTCTAATAAGTATTCTCCCCCTCGACGCTACACAAAGAGCAGTTTCAATAAATGAACTGCACATGAGACATTCACAAAAAAAACAAAAAAACTTTTCTTTCGGTTGTGCATGCCTATTCATTTTTCACACACAACTGTTGTGCAAAAAAGAAAAAGAAACATGAATGAGTAGTTTATTGTTTCAATATGCTCTTTTTTCTCATGTCACAATATACCTTTATTTGTCACCTTGCTTCACCACTCTAACTTGTAGAATGCCAGTGTCCTCCCACAAAGTGGAAGAAGGCATTTAACATAGTAACAACCGCTATTAAAGTAAAAAATAAAGTTGAAAGATTTTTACATGCTGTTGTTAAAATGAAACTTAATATACATATATACTTCTACACACTCCAACAGTGAGAAATGTGTACTGCTCCAAGATCCCCAGTGTTCTGTTAATCTCCAAAACTCTCCTTCTCTAACAGGGACACTTTTTGCACTGGAATATGTCTCCCCGTTTCCTGCTGGAGGGGGCTTCAAGGGAAGGAGCACCTTAACACGGTGGTTACTGGAAGAGGTTGCTGTGGCTGGAATGGAGCTATGCACTGGTCTGGTCCAAGCTCGTAAAACAATCCAACAAGGAGTAGATGGCAGCTGGCACACAAACAGCTTTTTGCAAGAACATTGTCCTCTAAAGTCCACGAGCTGGGTCATGATAGACCTGGGCTCATGTTTCTTATTGCCGAGGGGGGGGGGGGCTTATGTCTGTGACTCTGACTCATGACTTCACTACATCTCAGCTGGAAACAAACGTCAAGAAAACTGGCAGCCATCAGTGAGGGATGATGGAGTCGTCCTTTCATCATGAAAGCATTTGCTTGAGTGCTTTTTCCATTTTAAATAAATTTAACAGATTTGAACAGATCTCTGTGAATCTGTTTGGATTTGAAATAACGGACCTGAACCATAAAAGTACAAATAAGTGAAATTAAAAGGTATGGGGGAAAAAAAGGCATAATGCAGCACATGCACACTATCTATTTTAGGGCATTATAAAAAGGCTAACTGGCTTTATTATTAAGCTTTAAATCGACTGGTTCTGGCAAATGTGATAACATGGTTAGTGCAATAAAGTTGCTATCCAAGTTTCACATTACAGTCTGTGCACACCAAAGCTCCAAAATATGAAGCAGCAGGGAGGATGGGAAACCTTAAACCAAGACCTTTAGACCAAAGGGCAGAGCTATGCTGATCAATAACAATGAAACAAAAGGCGAGAGATACAGAAAATACAAGTTAAATAATTATACAACAATAAGTGAGTGTCTCTGGATTATCTAATCACCGATAGCACTAGTGAGGAGTTAAAACCAGAAATGTGGTCTAAACCTTCATAGTTTGACTCATGTTTGCCTCCTCAAAACTTCAAGTACTTAAGTTAAAAAATATATAACAGTGCAAAAAGAAAGACTCATTCCTAAAATTCAAGTATATAACAGTTTTATTCAAAAGTATAGTGGGTGTATTACAGGTGTATTATATCTTAACAAATGTGTACACTGTATCACATTTTCATCTAAATGCTGCACTTCAGCCTTTGAGTACATTTTACCAATTTATTAAAAACCTCCAAAAAGGGACAGTAATCTTTAGAGTTTTGATTTAATCCTGAAGGTTCCTTGAAAACAGTTCTTACAGACTTCTTTAAGCAAAGTGACAACAGATTTGATCTAATATCTCATCCTGAGCCACAGTGAAGCCAATCTCCCACACGAGCACACGTCCTTTGCTTGTTCACCCAAACACAACCGCGTGTGCGTACCGGCAACGATGTCGGGACTGGCTCTTCCTTGGGGCTGATGTGCATCAGAGCACTAAACTGCAGCAAACTCTGCTTGAGTTACTGTAATAAAATCACCCTCTTCTGATACTCAGAAAAGAGGATCGTGACTTGTCACAATCCCGTCTCCACGGCTTCACACCGATGCGCTTTAGCAAGGTTCCAAGACTTTTAGATGCTGGACCGTCCAAAATTTCCATCAGACAGCAAGAGTAGCGGTCGCTGACTCCCACCATGCTGAATCCAACACAGCAGTCACTCACTGCTTCACATGCTTCAGCGGCCGGATGCGGTCCTCCACGTCACCGACTCACACTCAGAACGAAGTCCCCTCAGCCGTCTTGATGTAATCCTTGAAGTCGGAGGGAACGTTTAGCATAGAGCACACCTGGAGAGCAGCATACACCGTTGAAGTACACCGGAGAACCCACAGAAGCCAACATTAATACACAGCACTCAGCAAAAACCAGCATATTCATGATACCTACTCACTGACTGGGAAATGGGCGTCATTCTCCAAACAAACAAAAGGTGTTTTTCTTGGCAAAAACCTGAAAATGTTTCATTCTGAGGAATGCATGAGTTTTAAAGGATTAGCAACTGGTGCCCGTCCGTGGTTTTAACATCTTCCGTTTGTACATCTTTAGTTGGACTTTCTGCTTTATCCCTATGACTTCAAGGGTTTCCTCCGAGTATTCCAGACACCCAAGCCTCCTGTCCGTCAGGAAAATGGCAGACAATATGAATAAAATTGGTTTCCTGAAGGAAAATGTGCTTCAGGGTGTGGAGGAAAGGCCAAAAACTAGTTCAAAGCTGCCCATGTCTGTGAGAGAAAGGTATGCTGATGTGGCAGGAAAGCTCCAGGGTTCCACTGATGCACTGCTCTTTAGGTTTGGAAACGGGTCAACGGGTTACTCATGACATTATTTATGTACAAAAACACTCACACAGTATCAGCGTTACATTTAGGTCCCCAAATATCTTTCTTACTTTGCTTTTCTATAAACCATCACAACAGATCTGAAATTTTAAAAAGGCATACATGGAAGAGGCTCCCTGTTTTGTTTTTCTTTATTGATGCGAGTGCTGATGGAAGGTAAATGGGTGGGAACCTCTGCTCACATAAAACTGACAGGATGGCACTTCACAGCGCACATGGACTCTGCTTACAGCTACCTGCAGGATTTTCACTCACTATGCTGCCAAATGGTCACAAACGGATCAGCCATGTTGAAGACATCAAATCACTGACCTGTCTGAACTTGGCTCGAAGCTTCTCCATGTCCTCCTGTAGCCTTGTAGACTGCGGATCATCCAGATCAGAGATTTTTATCAATCCCAGGAGAGCTTCCAGGACCTTAACACGCTTCCTGTTCTCCAAAAAATAAAAATAAAAATCAATCAATATAAACAAGTTTACCACTAGCAAGTTTTTTTTTTCTTTTTCTTTCCTCAAAGGAACAGAACTCTGAGTGCTGATGCCCAGAAAACTCCAAACATCTGCCTCAGACGTTTAAGTTACAAACTACCACTTTTATTCTTGGTTGACAATTGTAGCAAAGACGTTACCAGACATCCCGTCTCCTGCTGATGCTTTTAAACCTGACTCTATTTGAATGTTATTTATGTATCTTTTATTGTGTCTTAACACTTCTAGCCACCCATCCACGGTTCGGCTTGTGGGCCAACAGCCCAAACTATCTGAGCTGGCTCCCCTCCATGTGGAGGAGCAGTGACTCCGCTCCAAGTTTATGTAAAATAACCAAACTTCAGGCATTTACATCCTCAATCTCGTTCTTTCAGTCAAGACCCTTGAAATGTATTTCTTTAACCACAGGTGAGGCGAGGTACACAGACTGACCAGTGAAAAGAAAGCCGCGCCTTTGGGCCCAGTTCTCTTTACCACAACAGGGCATTTAATGAGAACTTGTGGAGCAATTTCATTGAAGAAAAGTGGTGAAACATTAATCACCGTTTGGTCTCTGTGTGCATAACCATGGAGGATCACATTTGTTTTTTGTTGTTGTTGTTTGTTTTGTGCCGATATAATACAACTGCTGTGTTAAAAGAGGATGTGAAATAATGAAGGCTGTCAAACAATTAAATGTTTTTAAACATAATCAATTGAAAGATCATCACTGTTAACTTGTAATTAACTGCACAACATTTTCTTAATGTTCTGCTTACCTCAGAAATAAATATTTTTTAAATTACAAGTGGAGTGGGGGTATCCTTTTGACTGACAGTTGGCTCAGCCAATGGCTGGTCATTATCCCTTCCTCGTTAGTCATAATAATACAAAATTAAGGACATAATCAACACTTTACAGTAACCCAGCATCTCATTTGCCTACTGGATATTCTGCTATGAACGTCCACCAGCAGCTCTGCAGCTCCTTCCTGAAGATGCTGGCAGCCACTGCTAACTTTGAGATATGATGGCCGTGTTCCTTTCAGCTTCGAGGGCAACATGGTCACGCGTTGTGCAAGGAAAAGTATATTTCCCTTTTGAGGCTTCAGAACCACTTTGTAGAAAGCCAACAGATCACGTGATCGATGTGTTGTGTATTGCGTTTTACAGTGTATTACAGCTGCATCTCTGCCTGTTTGTCTGAACTACAGGTTCACCGAGGGTCACCTTTTTTGAAATATACAGCCATTTTTTAAAAAATAAAAAAAAAAAAACAACCCAGTGGCGTTATATACAATTAGCTTTATTGCATGATTAAAATATAAACTTTGCCAGCCCTAGGAAGAAGACTGTGTCAATAAAACTGAGGGCTGGGAGCCAAGTCTGCAGGTTAATGTGGCTGTGGACTGTCAGACGGTTGTGGACGTTCTACCTTTGTTTCACTCAATTTAAAAAAAAAAAAAAAAGTGCGTTATAAACTGGGCTGCAGCACCGTGTCAGACATTTTTCAAACGTCACATCCCTGTTCTCTGTTCGACCCTACCTGTGTTCAACAATAAATTATAAGAAGGCTTCTCCCAAATAAGACATTTTATTCTCTCTTTTTTTTTTTTTTTTACTGAAACATACATGCAACGCAGCACACGCACTATATGTAGTCAAAAATTTTTACCTCCATGACAACAGTCCTAAGGGTTTCTGCTGCATCTCATGAACTTTGCATCATGCTCACGTTAACTCTGCCTAAAGGCGAACATCACCATTATTACACGAAAAGAAATCTGACTGATGAAAAAGAAAAAAAAAAAAGATATGGATGAAAGTCATTCATGTCATCTATGGACTGCCAAATAGAAGAGGCAGTGTGTGGGTGTGAATATTCAGTGATTTCATTTGTAAAATTGTGAATGGACACTACACCTTGATTTATCATCGGTTTTATCCTGGAGGAGACATTTCCACGTGATGGCAAAACCGTAGTAGAATGAAATCTGAGAGAGGAGAAGAGACAATCATGAGGATTTACGTCAACAGTTTTCTCAAAAAGCTCATTTTCAAACAGACAAAGCTGAAAAATTCACATAAATGAAACACTTCTCTTTGCTTCATTTATTTAATTAATTATTTACTTTACTCATGAACATTATCATATTGAAGTAGTTTACTTTATTTCCAGGTTATGGTGGAAATGATTTAATGCTCAGATCCATCCAGTCTGTTGTTCCTTCTGAGCTTTGCCACCACTTCTTTGTTATTTGCACTATTTAAGTTACCATCTGATATCTTGTTCAGTATCATTTTTAAGATGTTACTGTGATATTTATTTGTTGTTTTAACTGCGATTTTAACTGTTATGGTGCACTCTTTTTATGCACTTTCATTTTGTCTGATGCCAGTTTCCGTACAAGCTACTTGTGTCTGTCAAAGTAAGAGATTTGAGAAAAATTAGTGTGTATTTCTCAGTTTTGCTGTTTGTTTGGTTTTTGTGGATGCAGGGCTCAGATGTGCATTTTGTCTTCTTCAGCAACTAACTATCAGAATCAGTTCCTTCAGCTCGAGTTGTCTGTGGCGCATATACCTTTACATAAGCAGGTTATTTTTCTGATTATTACAGCAGCGCCACCTGTAGTTTACAATATGTCATTAAATGTGACGTAAACAACAGAGGACTTAAGTTACAATTGATTCTCAGTACACATTTGTCAGAGCAAGGAGACAATAGTCCTTTCTGGTAGTAGCCTTGCTGAAGAGAAAGAAAAAGAAATAGTTAATGCTAGCCACAATTCCTTTCTTTTTAAAAACCACAGCATAGAAAAATAATGATATAAAACAGCCGAGTTTGTGAAGGATAACTGACAGAACTCAGCCATTTAAACTGAACAGTCTGTCTTCATTCATCCTCTTTATTTTTCCTCACCTCAGAGGACAGCTTGGCTCCATGACAAGCTCCATGTCTACGGCCATCCTGCAGCCCCCGTCGGGTCCCCTTCTCAAATCCCTCCTGGTAGCCCTCACCTCGGAACCTGGACAACAGCCACAATGACACACACATAAAAACAAACAACAAACAAAATCATATCATCTAGATCAGGGGTGCCCAAGTCGGTCCTCGAGGGCCAGAGTCCTGCAGGTTTTAGATGTCTCCCTGCTCCAACACACCTGATTCTCATTAATGGTTGTTAACATTGTTGTCATCCAGATCTGAACAACTCTGTCAGTGACACAGCCACTTGTATCATGGTGTGAAGAAGCAGGGAAACATCTAAAACATGCAGGACAGCGGCTCTCGAGGACCAACTCTGGACACCCCTGATCTAAATACTGCGAGGAGGAAATGTAAAACTGTAGCAGCTGTTTTTGTATGTGGAGATACACATATAACTGGGTTTTTCATACTTCCATACTGACCAGCACCTTTATTCGTTCATGAGAAATCAAGGTGCTAAAAAGTGACTTTGAATGTTATGTGGTTGTTGATGCCAGACTGTCTGGTTTGGTATTTCAGACTCTGTTAAGATTTTCACACAGAACCATCATTTTGTCTTTACAGAAAAAGAAAAAGTCCAGTAAATCGCAGTTCAAGGTAAAAATGTCTTGTTGGTCCCAAACGTGAGATGAGAAGGGACAGGTTGGATCAACAAGAAAGCCTGGATCTGTCCTGACTCCTGAAATGACAGAAGGATGCCTTTTGGAAAGTAGGACGACGCAGTTACTTTTTTTGTATATCACCCTCCGATTTATTTCATCACCTAATATTCTTATCCTCGTTTAAGGTGTAAATCAAATTATCTGTAGAGTACTATGATCACCTTGCTTTCACGAGAGAAACTGAAGAGACGAGTTTGTCCGTGACGCTAGAGAAACATCGCATGGACAAGAACAAAACCTCTGAAAACATAACAAAGCAAAATGAGCGAGAACTTTTCAGCAGGCTACGAACCCGCAACAAGAAAGACGTGTCAAAAGTCCAGAAACTACATAATAGTTTGCTCCGCTGCTTAAAAGCCTGTTGTTGAACTGAAGACAAAACATATGCAGCCCTCTGCGCATGCGCGGTTCAACACCTCACTGAACGATGCTACTGAAGTGCATTTCGGCCCTGTGCTAAACCCAGTAACATTTCTACCTCTCGACGATATTTTCCATGAACTAGACAACAATTTTTTTTAAAAACTCGCCTTTCATCCGCCAGCAGAATGCTGTCAAACAGGTCCTCCGCTCCGCGTCCACCTTCCATCTCTCTGTCCGACACTAAACAGGAAACCAGGGCCACGTCCTTCTTCTGACGTTTGACGACCTGCGCAAATGAAGATTACCGCCATCTACTGGACATCGTGATAATCGAGAAAAATCCGCTAGATTCTAGTCCGCATACCTGACTCTTTCATGTCTCTAGACAGAACACAAAGCACTTTCCAGAGGCTTTCAACAAAGTCCTAAAAGCAAAATCAAGTTGGTACTTTTTCTTTTCTCTGTTTCAAATTCTCTGTATTATACATACTGCATTCTAGCAAAACATATTATATAGTTGTGGGAGCAGAGTCACTAAATGTACGTGTGCCACCAAGCTGAAGAAATTCATGGATGTTCCCATTCATGTAAATATTTCACCCAAGGCATGCTGCTTTCATGATGACCTCCGGGAATATATGTTTTCTTACCGAGGCAGTTAGTATGATGTGCTGGTTGTTCCCTTCCACAAATTGTGGTATTAACAATATTTGTTATGCAAAATAAACTGCTGAAATGGCCTTGATCCCATTGTCACTGCAGTTCAGTAGAATTGGAAGTTCTGATACTGTGTGCTGTGTTTCAGGATGTTTTGCCTCATGGGCAAATCTAAATAGCTTCTCTTGATCTTCTTCTTTTAGCCTTTTCTTTTAGAGGCCTTACCCTTCATTTGCACGCTTGTTTTCTGTCTTGCTGCGACTGACCTTCATTCCTCATCTTTTTAGAGCATATCTCCGGGCTTGTGGTATTACCTGGCTACTTTCATCTAAATCAAAGTTTCTAACTCATGTTGCATTTTTTTTGTTGTCTAAATACCCTTTTTCTTTCATTAAAAATGTCAAGTCCTCATCCTGCTCTATCCCCCATAACTATCTTGACTAGTATAGTGTTTTTTAATCCTACAGTGTTCTTGAATATATTTCATCCTGCACCAACACCAGGATATACTAAATCATTTCTGTCAAACAATGGAAAAGAGTCTGTGACTAAACATTGTAAATGTATCACAGTGAGATGGAAGGCTTTTCATTTTTAATGAACAGAAGAGGCTGTAATTATTTTCAAAATTAAACTAAGGTTTTCTAAAACAAACTAAATCCTCATAAACCACTGACATTTATTGTATAAAACTTTTGGATTTGGGGGGAAATCCTGATACAAATCCTGTTTGATTGAAATTCTGGCTTTTGAACGAGGGAGGGCGCTGTAGGACATCTGAGGCGGGGTCTGAACTGTTTCCAGTCTGGAGGGATTTTTATATTGATGATACCAGGAAAGTGTTTTCATGTTTTCCCACTGGCAGCTGAGAAAACACAGCTGGAAGTTTTGCACGTGGAGCCATCAGCAATAATAACAAAGATTAATGATTGAGTTCTTCAAATATTTCTTTGACACAAAGACACGTGCACCAGACTGCAGAGCAACAAACACAGAAAGTGGAACCTGGACCTGGAACATGCTGCCATTTATGGGCCTTTCACTGGCTCCCTCACCTCCCTTGGATGATCTGTATCTCCTGTCACCTGCACAAGACAACCAAAGTCCCAGCTGATTCATGGTAGCCTGTTTATTTGGAAATTAATGTTCTTGTGTGAGCCACTAACAAAAGAATATAAACTGAGCTGCTCAGAACTTCATGAAAACAAAGATTTGCCTTATTTTAAGGCCCATATTTGTTGAGGCCCTTTGTAAAGATTTATTCTTACCGGTATATTTTTTTTCCAATGTACTTAACTTCATTTTGATTCAGTACACTTATTTATTCATTGTAGCTTTCACTGCACTCACACTCTGGAGAATCAAGAAGGAACTCTTACAGGGAGCTAACACTTACACAACTACATTTTCACCATTGAAAACAACTCAAAGCCCACAAATTTCACAGCAATTCAGACAAATGTTGTATTCGATAAATTTACATAATATCACTTTTGTACCAGACAGTTATTTACAGTATTTTATTCACCCCAGTACATCCATGTTGAAAGAGGGTCCAGGGTCTGCATGAAGCAGCCTGTGTGTCAATACCAGTCTGTATTTGAATCTACATCCTGTATTCTATGTAAGCTCTGCTGTATGTACTGCAGCTGACATTAGTAACTGGTCCTTGTAAAACGGAGATAATTCCTGCCTGGCATTCAGTTTTGGAAAGCTAGAGTAAACACCAATATTGTTGTTGTTGTGACGGTAGTGACAAGTTCTGTCATAGGATGCAGTATTCAAGGTCGACTGATCAGTTGCATACTGAAAAATACAGATGAAATCATCAGGGTGGTTTTTTTTTTTCATCAGGGTATTTTTGGCCCACTGCAGATTAAGCAGTTTTTCACATGTTGCATACTGCATACAGTCTCCTAAGTACTAGCATGATGCCACACAGATCATGTTACAGATGCAGTCAGTGTAAGTGTCCGCTGCTAAAATGATGCAGTGAAATGAATACAGCATTAAGTAAGTAATGAGGTCAGACAAAATACTCTCTAAAACCACAATGTTATTAAAAAATGTTGAGTAATTTGTCTTTTTACCAGTGGGCGTGTTGCTGCACTGTTTGTCTGTGCTAAATACTGTGAACTTTGTTAGTGTGGTTTATTATGGTTTGGAATGGTTCATGAAAGCTCACGCTCATGGCATAAGTAGTCTGGATTTCTGTAGCTTCTTTCTAGCCTTGTTGACCACTCAAAGAGATTTCCACAACAAGTGACATTTCCACACAGAATCATCGGCACTGTCTTAGACTAGGCAGTGTTTGTTTTCTTGTGTCTCACACACAGTCACACATCAGTGAACTCTGTATGAAGCGCGAGGTCAGATATTAAACCACTAACGTTCAGCTTGGCAGACGACTGCTCGACATCCTCAGCCGCAGCCAACCCAGAATATGCTTACATTTCCTCCATGATGTTTGTCCCTGTTCATGTTTCATATACCACAAATACCCGAGTAAACCTATGAAATAGATTTTTATTCATTAAAAGGTCCAAAAACGAGTTTGTTGGCTTGATCATTAAGGTAAACGGTAGTTAAACAGCAGTGCTGGTTTTCTTGTAGAATCTGCTTTCTCCAGCCTGCAGTGATGTTATAACCTCTTGCTGTTGGAGGATTTGTGTGATGTTTAGAGGTACCTTATTTTTTAAATATACAGATTCTTACACCTGAGTCTAAAATGCCTGCTTCTGTGACATTTGTTTAGAATTCCAAAACATTACTTTCGAAAAATAATAACTTTATGAATAACAGAGAGTACCAATCTGGTGCTATTTTGTTTCTTTGCAAACAAACAGATTTAAAAATATATATATATATGGTTTGACCTGAAATGACACTCGGAATAGATGGATGTTTGCTCTGACAGGATTGGGTCAAAAGCAGCTAATGTGGTCAATGTCTTTAAGATGATGGGGACCAATGTAAAATGAAGTCATGGCAGCAGAAGACTCCCGGTCTCTAACTGTGTGTGTGTGTGTGTGAGTGAGTGAGTGTGTCTGAGAGTAATGTGTTCTGTTTTGTTGCTGTTGAGCTCCTGTGGACTGAAAAACTCTGGCAGAACTCCAGAGCAACACAGCTGTGCAAACTGCAGCTGCTGCACAGATTGTATACACACAGTGTTCAAGGCAAAGGGAGGTGGGGGGCTTCTCTAGCAGTCCATTGTGTTAGTTTAAATAAAAGCAGGGTAACCTTATCTCCCAGTAAAAGATGAAAAAGATTGATCTCACTCTACCTCCAGGTTCTCAGTCATGTGAAAAAGAAAGGAGATCCTCTTCCAATTTTAAGGTCTTACATATCAGGACATAATCATACAAAAAAAAAAAAAAAATCTTGCCCTTACCAGCTGTTAGTATTCGGCAAAAGCAACTTCAAGAACAGCCCAAGACATAGTACATGATTATTTCTTTAAGTAAACTCTTACTCTTTCACGAGGAATTGAGAGAGTAAGCAATCAGCGAGAGATGCTAATCAAATGTACTTGATTTATTGATCATCAGCAAGTGTGTGATCCAGCTGAAAAGCAGAGGTTTTTCTGCTTTGCTGGTTTAGAATGTTCAGATATGTGTTGATGCAATTTTAGGAAGGAAAGAAACTGCTGAAGATCTTTGCAATTATTGCTACTAGGAAGTTTTATAAGGCAAATAACCAGGTTCATCTTCTACAGTGGAAATAGATGATTGAAAAGTCTAAAAAGAGTCAAGATATTTGGCAGTCACCTCAGAAGTGAATGTCCCAACAAGTTCAACACACGCACAGGTCACAATCACAGATACCATCTAATTCAGGACTCACCATGATGTAGGACACGTGGGGATCTGAACTCCCAGGAAACAACAGTGAACTGTAACTTATAAAGCAACTTGGTAAAGTGAGAAAGTAGTGGGAACCGTGATTTTCTCCCACAAATGCCCAAAAATGTGCATGTCAGGTTCACTGGTGATTCGGCAGTACATTTTCCAAAGGTGTGGGGCTGAATAAGGACATTTTACTGCATAAACAATCTTGGGTCTGAAGGAGATCTCACTAAAGATTGACTTGTGAGTGTAGTCAGTTTGTTCTGTGTGGTTTTATTTTGTGTACATGTTATCTTTAGGTTGGTGATGTGTATTTTGTGATAAATAATTAAAAAAAAGAAGAAGAATTGTCTGAGCAATTAACTGGTCTGCTGTTAATATTATCACTGTCTTTTCTGTATCTATCTTAATAAAGACACTGTGGTTGAAATAAGCACAAGAGACTGGTGCTCCTAGAAGGATTAGCACTCAGTAAAGATCCTGCTCCAACTTGACTACAGTTTGTGTTTTTGGGATTCGATTACTTGCTTAGATAATAGAAGGTATTGATTCCTGTCTGAGGATAACTTCTAATATCCAGTGAAATTCTGAATTCTTAAAATCCTTAATGAAAACCTGTATTATGGGACAATATGTCAAAATCAACAACTAACTAAAGAACTAATAACTAAAGGTCTGTTGGTCTGTTTGTGTCAGCCTGGAAGGGATGACACATATGTGTGCAGTCAGACAGTGAAAGTTTGAATCAGAGCACTGACATAATCATCACAAAGCAGCTCTCCTTTAAAATCATACGAGTAAAAAAAAGTACCGTAGTTCAAAAATACACAACTGAATATAAACTTATGAGATTAACTTCACTTTAAACATGATCACAACAAACTACAACGAAACAGCTCGGCTCATGCAAGACTGCAGTTTGTGAGCCTCATGCTTAGTGTGTAGCTTGCTCCTAATGACCAGTGTGTATTTGTTACTGCAGTCTTTGAAGTGTGGTGTCTTTCCAGGTTGTTACTATTGTAAAAAAGGAAGAAATCTTTCAGAGTCCATGAAATGATCAGTGTGTTCTGGGTAAATCCTTGTGTTGCTCTGTTTATGAACAATCCTGGTTTCTCCTTTGTCATTCAGAACTTTGGCGTCCATTCGTTGATGTTTGAAATGACACACGGATCGTAGAGCTTTGGAGATGTCTTGTTTTATTTGGGAGTGTTGTGACTAAAGCTGCAGCATAAAGGCTACTGAAAATGTTAAACGCCACGCAGTGTGAGCGGTAGATCGGGTCAGAGCTGAGGGTCATGGGTCACAGAGCTGAGGTGGATGCTGGAACCAGGCAACAGTAGATGGGATAAAATCATCATGCTCTGCACATGTGACATTTATAGCTTGATGTTTATAGCTTCCTTCTGCTGTGTTACAAGTGATCAAAAGAAAATTGTAGAAAATTCTAAAATGCTCACTTGGGAAAGTTGTGACACATCAGACAAAGGCCTTCTGTAAACAAGGAGAGCTCCATCTTTGTGCGTTCTTCGGGATTGTTATCCACTGAAGCTGTGCGTAGTTTGAGTTATGGATAATAAGCAGATACAGTCTGACACGGCTGCACTGAAGATGAACCCTGCCTATGTCACACGGGTCAGAGGTTATCCAAAAGGTGATAGACAAAGCAAACAGACAACTTCAAAAGGAGCAACTCTTCCCATGTCATCAGTATGGCATGCTGGTGTGTGCTTTCTGTTGCACTCAACTTGAATTGGCTCTACGATGACATATATGCAGCACGCCCACCCTCCACCCCCTGACCAGCCCCTTAGGTGAAGGGCATGGCCGTGATAGGCTGATCAAACACAAACTTGATTGTTCTTTTTGTTTGTTGAAGATGACAGATGTGTTCAGGGTCATAATAAACATGGGCTTCTATGACGTGTGCTGTCTTCAAGAGTTGGTCAAGTTCATGATCAAAGTAGGTTCAGGTTACAGCTCCATTCATGACAATGAAGAATAGAGAAGAATAGTCTTTTCTTGAAGATAAAACACACGTTCTGTCTCAGTGACAGTCTCATTCAAGATGAACTCTTCTAAATGAAATAATACCTGTTACTAAACAGTCCATTTCTTTTATTAGAAAGCCCTTTGGGTATAAAAATAGATTTGTTCAATACATTTTCATCATTTCCTGTAAAACATGTAAATATGAGGGGTTTTTTTTTATTTACATGAAAATTAACATGTCAGTGTCAGTAGGTAAACAGTGTAAAACACCTGAGGAAGAGGAGAAAATATGATCTAAAAACACACACAAGTACAACCTTAAATCTGGAAAAGTGGCACCTTCCTGCAGCGTTGTGCTGAGGGGCAGGAACAAAAATAAAAGTCTTCTCCCTGTCTTCATGTACTCTGTGAAAAGCTCTGCAGCAAGGAAATAAGTGGATTTTTTGCAGATGTGTTTTTTAATCACAATCAGTGTGAACAACTTGGCCGTGACTTTCTGTCTTGTCTCACTCTGTCCTGCCGCTCTTCTCCTTCTTCACTGCAATATCATGAGAAATGAATTTTGTTCGTAAAAACAAAAGATGCCTAGCCTTACTTTGGTGGCCTTCCAGGCCTGCACACTTGCAAGGAGGCACTGGAGTGTCACGGTCACAAACTTTTCTCCCATTACGCTCTCAGTTTCAAAGTGCAGTTCATATCCATAGACATATCAGAGTACTTTAGAATATGTACATCGAAAAGTCGAGAGATTGAATAAAAATGAAATAGGAACTTATATATTCCCACCAACTGACTTGAAACTCAGCTCTGATACTGTTGTGGCAGGCATTTTCTCCCCCAACTTAGGTCCTTGAAACTTTTTCTGCAGTTACGTGGGTTTGTCAACCACCAGGTTTCTACTAAACCTAAGATAAAAATATTGGGATTCCTGTTAATTGTATAAGTAAACAATGGTGATACATGACTCTCCCACTACCTCAGCTCTGCATATCAGCAGAGCATATTAGAGGGTATTATTAGACTTTTGCGATAAACTGGCTATTTGAATCACCTGATAAAAGCACATCCTAGAAGCGTAAAAAAAAGATTTATTTGATATTTGGGAGTTTTTCGAGTCAGTGCCTTTTCTATTACAATATTTCTTTTTCGCTATTTGGTTTTGCACAAATCGAGAGGCAATAAAAACATGGTTGACTGTTTTGAATGTGGGTTTTTCTGTATTGTGCCACTCCCTCCAGAGGTACAGCAAATGCTGTCGAAGGAAAAGTTAGGCTGCATGACTCTGATCCGGGTGTGTGGGATGTTGCAGAACCCTGGAAATATGATCAACTCACTGAATGAGAAATTCTAAACTCTAGGCAGCTACAAACAATGTGACACAGTTGTGTTATATTGGACTTCACAAGATGTCCCTTTTGACCCATAAGGCCCCAGTTTGACACAGGTGTTACACTGCCTTTGAATGTCCTGGAAAGTTCCTTACATGTATCATCTACTTCGACTGTGTTATGCTCTCCATATTTGTTTGAGCAGAAATGGGCTCACAGAAAAGCCCAAAAACCACTTCCATGAGGAGGAGGCCAAAATACCTGTCTACAGGTGCAAAAGTCTCATTGACAGCTACAATATGAAGTTCAAAATCCCCTCATGTTTGTTCAGGCCAGTTTCATTAGCTTCGTTTCTTAAATACTTTTCTTTTTTTTTTGTAAAAATAGTTCAAAAGCAATATCTGATTTTCATTAGTCAGTGTTCATTAAAATAGTTTGGTTCCTTTCCCTTTAGTGATGTGCCCTATAAACAAGCAAAACACAAGACCAGCAACAACAACACCTGCTTGTAAATAAACAATCACAGCCTAAGAAATGAGAACGTTCATCTCCTCCTCAGAAACTGAGAAGAAATTCAATAACAAATGTGATAGCAACTTAAGACACTTGTTTTACCTCAAAAAGTACACGACAACAGTTAAAAGAAACTAAAACAAAAATAGGAAAGTTAAAAAAACTAGAGTTAAATCATTTCAAAACGTAATTTATCACAGCCTATTGTTACTCAGTTGTGCAACTGCACAGCAGCAGAGGGCATGCTTGCACTTCAGTGGAATGCAGTCAAAGTTCTTTGGACTTTTCCGACCTGCACTCTCAGGTCGTGCAGCATCAGACAGCATGCCCACACATTTCTGTGTGTCACACAGCTGCAGGGGCACGTGCATATGAACAGCTGTGTTTGTAAATCAAGTGTTGCAAAATATATCCAGCAGCCAAACTTGACAATGTTGATTTACCAGGTAGCTTGATGAATCCTGTTTTTATATTTGTGTTTATAGTGGAGTGTTTGTATGATGCTCCAAGGAACTGCAAGTTCTGTGGGGACAAACCATAAAAACAGAAAAATAAAATAAAAAGAATTATGGTGAAGAAAAGTCATCCATCAGCTTCTGTCTGCTGGTATGCTGATGAGGGTCACTGATAAATGTTTACAGCTGAGCTTTTCCCTACCCCTGTTAAAATGCATAAAATGTATAAAGACACTTGTGCCCAAGTGTCTTTCATTCTGCCATATGAGAAGCAACAAGCATCCCTGGAGTTGTGCAGACATTTCTGCCAGACATGTTTCAGTCCTGCCACCAGGTGGCAGTACAACATTAAAACCATTCCAGGTTGATGCTGACTTCATTCATGAGAGGATCCTCTAATCTGGGAACAAGACACAAGCCTCTCCGCAATTTCAAACAACAGATATCCCTTCTGTCAACACACACACTCACAGAGGTCACTGTTTATGTATTTCATGATCTTCTCTAAATAATGAAGTCTTAGATTCATACATTGCCTTAATTATTACACTAACCCTACTCCTGATTCAAATGACTTAATCTTGACAATTTAATTCAGTATAACTGAGTTGATGATGTTAGTAACCGTTCATCACATTTAAAAGTCTTTTTATTGTTAGTTTTGCAGGGTGGGTTGGCTGCTGCCAGCACACGTCAGAATTCAGAGTTTCTGGAATCATCAACTGTGTCTGCCTCCCGCCACTGCTGAGGGCTGTGAATGACTGGAGCGCCAGGGTCTCACCGCTGAGGCTTCTGGGAGGTCTCTTCAGATTCTTGCCTGACAGCTAGGGTCCTCCACTCTCTCTGGAGAGCCCCTACACATCCAACTTCCAGAGAGCAAGAGAGTAAAGCTTCAGCTCTGGACACACACAGACACACACAATTATTCCAGAAAAAAGCATGGACACTGGAGTCGGGGGGGTTAAGGTGGGGTGGGCTACGGGGTGGGTGCTTCAGCCTCCATGTCGTCTGCAGGAGGAACATTTAACTCATTGTTGCCCCCTAATCCTCACCTCCACCCTTCCTGTGACCCCCCAATATAACCCCTCCCACACACACACTCACACACACTACACTCCACCCTTACACCCCACCCCTTGACCACCACATCTTTCACGTCTTTCTGGTTGAAACTGTCAAATTAACCTAAAATTCTTAATTCTTTAGACTTTAATCTTTGAAATAAAGTTTTGGTTTTTCTAATATTTAAACTGGTAACATCAAACACTAACACTTGTATAGTAAGTGTTAAAAACAAACCAGATAACTGCATACTCTTTACAATGTTGTGTTCCACCTGATCACACAACTGAAAGAGGACGAGGACAGAAAGAAGCAATAAAACAAACTGTTGGTTGGTCTTAGGGCGGTAGAGGTCAAAGGTGAGACTGGGGTGTGCTGCGCTGGGTGATAATGAGAGACTGACTCTCATTAGATCCAGTTCCTGATGAGACAACAATGTGACCTGATGAGGGCAGTCAGGTGTAACAAGCAGAACATCAACACCGGTCAGCAGTCTGAATGACAGACAGCAGGGAGACACAAAGCTCAGTCATGCTCACATTTGGGCTCAATCAAAAGTGCCTTCAGTGTGGTTTAAATGCTCCGTGGTTGTGTGGCCATTCACCTCTCTTTTTTAAGTGTGTAGAAAGAACTCACACAGGCTTACAAACACCAGCAGTTCTTTTTTAATCAGTGGAACAACAGGAGCCCTGATGATGGTAAAGTTGAAAGATTTTTCCATTAGTGTTCTTTATTCAGCCTAACGTGTGAAAAGTGACAGTGAGCAATAAGGCAAGTGGCCTTTACATAATATTTGACTGCACATCAAGTAAGGCCTAATAAAGTTTTCATTTAGTCTCAGTTTCCTCAGAACATCATGTCCTGTAAATTTACACCGTGTGGAAAACATAAAATAGCTGTCAAATATGAAAGCATGATTTTCCCTTTTTCCTCTTCACTCACCAAACTCTAATCCTCTTCCCTGTCTGAGCATGCTGTCCTTCAGTACACCAGAAAGCAAGAGATTTTTTTGGACATTTTGTGGAGACATATGGTATTATTGTATCTGTCACTCTCTTCTGCTGAAGTGCCTGATTTCAAATCTGTCTTCCAGATTAAATGTACCATTCAAATGTAATAAATGCACTCACTAACCCTGATGGGAGATTATTACTGTATGAGAGAGCATATAGTGCCTAAACTGAGAGCACACACTAATACACACCAAGCTGAGCTCGCACTAAAGTACTAAAGTGATAAATAGTGGCACTTTTCTTCTCGGATACTTACATTTCTCTTTTGTGCAGTCAAATTGCTATTGATCACTGTTTTAGACATGGTGAATCAGGCATGGAATAGCCCAGGTTCCTAAACCACCACATAGCAGAGGAATACTGAACTAACGTAAAAATCATGTTATAATTTCCCTGCTACATTATAGACTCATGATACCCCAGATTCTACTGTCATTCCAGAGGCAAACATTAAAGACTGGTGCTCATAAGGTTTCCAAATAGAATGCTTGCAAGTAGAAATGAGATGAATTTTTGATATTAAGCCTTTTGGTACAGGTAAAAGAGTTTTCATTTCCCAAGTCAAAGGTACAGCAAATGTTGAGGGAGGATGGATAGACCTGCTCTGAGCTGGTTCAGAGCACTGATTCCCTGTACACCTGAATAGCTCAAGGAAGGTATTTTCACCAGTCTGTCACATGGCAACCTGTTGTGTTACGTCAGAGTTGAACTGGCTGTCATTTCAGAAACCCGATTTAAGCCTTCGTGCACAGAAATAATAATTATTTCATATTATGTCCCATGTAATATTCTCCTGAATTTTCCTTTTGCATTATTTCCCAATAGCATCTTCCGGCATCGTTAACGTAACATGGTGCTAATTTTAAGCGGCGTAGAAAAGAGGCATGGGAAAATAAGTGGAGGCTGATCAAAGTAAATGAGTTCTAAGAGGTAAATGAGACCGTTTCAGTCAGGAGCACAGTGAGGGGGCAGTTTGATAGATGAAGATTAAAGCAACAAAAAGGAAGGGAGACCTCCCTGATGACAGTCTGGTTGAGTATGTCACTGGGGGTGTGACTCACCACTGTCTGCACAGTCAAACGCATGTACAAGTCTTGTCTGAGCTGTTCTTAGTTGGACAAATTCAAATCAAACAACTTCCACAAACATGAGACTTGTTTTTCCTGCATAAGATTGAATAAGAGAAAACATTACTGCTTAAACTCCTGCCATATGCCCGGTTATACACTGCATATCAATATGAACATCTGCTCCCATCCCTTGACACGTTCTTAAATACAATACACTGTAATTATTAGCTTTTGTTACTGAAAAAAACAACAACATACAGTTACAAGAAAATTTTGGCTCCAACAAGGACTGGTCCAAAACACCATTTAGTGAGTTTAAATTAGCGGGGTTTCAGAGTAACCTTTTCCAGGCCCGACCCCCTCCTCATCCCCTCCAGCCTGCGGGCCTCCATTACACTATAGTTCCACCTTGCACCAACTGTCTTACTTCCAGGTTGAGGCTCGTGTGGAACTAAATTTGTTGCAGTTTAT
>JAOWBL010000018.1:700438-714439 GCA_028564865.1 Zenarchopterus dispar | reverse complement strand
CACTATAGTTCCACCTTGCACCAACTGTCTTACTTCCAGGTTGAGGCTCGTGTGGAACTAAATTTGTTGCAGTTTATTGACTAAAAGCGAGTCAACCTCCACTGACTCCCATGTTAAAATGTCCAACTTTAGAGCAGAAATAAACATATTTACAGCATTGTTCAAAGAACCGTTTGAATCTCAATTGTTTTATTTCACACCCATGACAACTCTGAAAGAGGTGAATTTTTTTTTCTACCCCGGAGGTATTTATATTAAAGATTTAAATGGATTTTTAATGTGACTGATTGACAGTTGGCTTGGTCAACGGCTAGCCACTATCACTTCCTCATCCATATTTGTCATACTACCATGCTTAGCAAAACAACCAGCCACTTGTACAAACCCAGCTTCAGCTAAACGCGACAGTAAGTTTTAAGTTCACTGCTGAGAACACGTTAAATGGTATATTCTGCTGTAAACGTCTGCCGGGAGCACTAATGCAACATAGATGTTTTCCACTGCGTCAGCAAGCCGTTGCAGATGTACAATGGATATTTAGTATTTGAAGCCAGGTGATTCCCCATTTGAGCAACAGAAAATGAGGGCAAGAGGAGTCTGTTGAGCTCCATGTAAAGGTAAGAACCCTGAAGGGACAACCTGTAAGGTAAGGAAGATATGCTGTAAACGTCCAACAAAACACCTCACACTTTATGACAACACAAGCAGGCGGCTTCTTTTTTATTACAAAAGATTGATTACTCACCTTCAACTTCCTCTTTAATAAAGACTGCATGTTATTTGGAATGTTATTTGAATTAAATACTTATGTCTTTTGGCTGATTCTGAAACAAACACTTGCAAATTTAAATGTTAAAAAGAAAATTGAAGTCATAGGGCATCAATGGAGGAGTTCAACTGTCCAAGCAGACCTGAGAAACAATCTTGTTTTTTTTGTTTTCTCCTACAAATATGGGCCTGGTAACCAGAGCTAGATAACCAGGCTCAGTTTAATTGGTCCATTATAGGCGACATTTGACTATCAGCAATGGCTAACATAAACAAGAAAAAAAAACTTGTCTCATAAAACTTTCTTGGAGAAATGTTGATGAAAATAAAGTATGGCAACGATTCATTCTGTGCGTCTATTCTTCCCAATCTGGCAAAGGCAGATGGCCAACCTTTATGACATTGGTCGGTTTCAACCTAAAGCAAGTTTTACATAAATAAATAATTAGAAAAATATGTAGATACATGTTTCTGAAAATAACAACGATCATATCAAATATTTCTCCAGAAGCACAATGGAGAATGGAGTCATAAAACTGTTCTGTTATGAGTGGACTGGTAATCTGCCAAAGTGGGCATTTACCTGGTGGGCTGACTCACCTTGGGCCTGATGGGAACAATACAATTTGATGTTTAATTTTTTTGTTTGTTTGTTTGTTTGCTTTTACAACTGTTTACATAAATATGATGGGTTAATGCCAAGATAAGCAAAGAAAAAAAATCTTTTTTTAAATGCAGGTTGATCATGCAGAAGATGTAAGTTTTCTTGTGCATATGTGAGAGTGAAGGTGAATTTTCCTTCATCAGCCTTCTTGACAGTCTGATCTAACAAACTTTATTGGGACCAGAGACTGATTCTGTCAGTAAGCACTAAAATAACTGACAGTGAAGCACAGAAACAGAGACACAGACAGAAGACAGTGATGGATGTCATATTTATTGTTTGATGCAGTGGTGTTTGTGTAGTGTGGTGTGGTGCATGTAAATGAGTGTGGGGTGGTTGTGTGGTTGTGTTGTGCTGTTGGATGAAATTCCCCAACTCACACCAGCGCTGAAGCAATCCAGCAGAGAGAAATAAAGCAGGGATGTTGATCTCCAACACTAGTTCAGCAACAACCCGTGACCACAACCAGAACTTCAGGCTGAATCACAGTGGGCAATGGTGTGTGGAGTCAGTGACATACGGCAGACCACCATCTGTGCACTGGAATGATCGAATAGAGAACTCAAAACTACTGTATTTCCATAAAACTTAATGTACACTAAAAATTGGAGAACAACAGGTGAGAAACAAGTTTGCAATTTATTCTGATGGCCAGGAGTGCGGGGGTAAGGAGGTGACTATGTGAGAGAGGAGGTGGGGAGCAATAACAGAGGATAATAAAATGTAAGTCAAAACAACAGATGAATAACTAACAAACATATGAATCTGCTGAATCTGATTCCAAATTCAGAGTACTAGTGAATAATAGTCATAAAAAAATTCGCTTTTTGAGAGGCATTTTGAAATTATCATTTATTTTTCAGTCGTACAGAGGTAAACAATTATTGTTCAAATATGATCATTATTGTACATCTGGCAACACTGCACCTCTAGTACCCAGGGCACAGTGAGAAGGTAGGGAGGGGCTCCCACACAGGGGCCAAGGTGCACATCCCACTACCCAAGCGGCACAGAGCAGAAAAAAAAAGAAGTACCAGACCTGCAGAGCAGAGCCCAGAGCCACCTCACACAGGTCCCATAGCCACGGGAGTCACTACATTTCATGGGGATGCAGCCACCCTGAATCCCCCAGTCCCAAGGACAGAAGGCTGCCTCCCAAAGTAGGGGAGTGAGCAGGAGGTAATTCTGGCCCAGACCCACAACTGGATCCCCGGGGTCACTCATGCATCAGTCCGCATGCATCAGTCCACCGCCAGCAGCCCACATGCTCCAGGCCTCCTTGATGCACCACTCTGGGAATATAGTGAGGCGCCCTCTCCCAGACAGACCCACACCCCCAGAGGACCAGCAAGCATGCGCTTAATTTTTTAATAACAAACCTATCCATCCTTTTTCTATACCCACTAAATCCTATGGAGGGTCATGGTGACCTACTGGAGTCTATCCCAGCTCACTACGGGCAAAAGGTAGGGGGTACATCCTGGATCTTTTGCCAGTCCATCATAGGGCCATATATAGAAAAACAACTATACACACTTTAACAGAAACCAAAAAATTAAAAACAAGTGAAGAATTTTTCAGATTTGAGCTCATGCGACTATATTCATCAAAGTGAAGTGAGTTTCTCATGGCCCCCTCTCAGTTGTACACACACACACAAACAGTCAAGATGTCAAGACTTAGCGAGTTTGGTGATACTTGGTCTTGATAATCAACAACAAGCAAGTATACAGCGATAGCGCTACACACTACACACTTGTAGTGCAGTTGTAGTTGCAGACCATATATTTAGGGTGACTGCAGAGGAGATGTGGTTGGTGGTGTCCAACAGAGACTGAAGGTGCTAAAGTTTTTTGTCTTTTTGTCCAGCACTAACTTCTGTTAATATCCAACCATGCACAAATAACATTAACCAGGTTTGATTCTGATGCCTGTTATAGATGTTGGGTCATCAGGTCTTATTACAACATCAAAAATGCGATTTACAAGACTGTGTGACTTGATGAAAGTACAAATCTGTCATTGGAGCCAGTGGTGGATTTTAAAAGCATGGAGGGATCACAATCAGGAATAACAATGACAAGCCTGGGTCAAAACATTCAATTTCCAGCTGGACTACAAATTCAAAATGAAGTCTAAAATGTTGCACAGATGTCAAAAAAAAAGCTGCAAGGAGTTATCATGGCCATTAATATTCCACATGATCAATTGCTTCAATATCTTTGAAATCATTTCAAAAGAGAGGGTAAACATTTAAGTAAAGAGATTTTAAAAAATCAGGTCATAACGTGACTGTAGGCTCATTTTGAAAAGCCCGCTCTAACAAATTGATTTACAGCTGGTCCTCTTGTGACTCTGCTTCCTGTCTCCAACAGCTTACTTACCTGTGAGTGACAGCACTGCATGCTTGGGTGATACAGTCTTAAGGTTAGCTTGATGGATGAGCTGATGCCCAAAAGCTCTGTTTGCCTTGGTGCTTTCAAAGGCCTACCGTGACCTGCCGGCATGGATCAAGATGTGAGCCTCACTTCGGCCACACCGGAACACCAACAGGTTGTGACCTCTAACAACATGATCCAACATCTTGTGGAGACTGCACATCAATAAACACTTTGAAACTGCACCACTGGCCTCGACAGCCATCCATGGCCTCAACAAAGCCTTGCTGTGACACAAAGACAACACAATTGGGAAACAGGAATGCATGAGTTGAGAAAAGGAAGGGTTGAGTGGGAGCAAGGGGTGACTTTAGGGTGGGATAGACGAGTTAGGAAACAAATGATTTGATGCAGAAGCTGAGCAGCAGCCATTTGACTCCTTGGAGGACTATGGATTGTGACTTTCTGGGAGTGTTTGTTCTAAAGTGGTGCAGAGTTTGAAAAGAGCCTCTGATGTGACAGCTTTTTCTCTCTTTCTGTTGCTTTGTGGTGGAAGGACGCGACCAGGGCTCTGAGACACTTATATCACTGGGCCGTGACAGCTACACACATACATGAACACACAATACACAGAGTGGTGGCTCCAAACCTTTTGTTGCTGGGTCCTGGTCCACTGATCTTCCTCGTTGCTGAAGGACAATAAGGGGCAGCCAGTCAAACGGGGAGTCAGTCAGCTACTGTCTGCTTCCCAGTAACATAGCAGGCAGTTGCACGGGCAGAACTAATCTGGGAATGTCTCTATGCCCCCCTTGCTCACCCTCTCAAAAAAAAAAAAAAAAAAAAAAAAATTGATGAGAATTTAAACAAAAGACGTACATTGATCGACGACTGAAATAATACACACACAATGCTTTTTTGTATTGGTATTGGGACTTTATCCATTTATTCCACATCTGCAAGTGACAATCTGGAAACAACAGTAATTCCTCTGACAAACTGTGTTTTGTGTAAGAATATAAAGATAATGTCAAAGCTGCACGTTGTTATAATTACAATGATTTTATAACATTAAATAAGTTATGCTGAAGCAACAATCGTTTTTCAATGGAAAAAAATGGACTTTTCAAGAAAAACACAAGGAAAACATAGCACCATACAGTTTCTTTGAGCACATATTAACATCTTCAGCATTTGATTGTGGTTCTTATTTTATGCATATCTATAGCAACTGCATGCACTACTTCTAGTCAACTTGCTAACATTTAGAGGACATTTTGGAACTTTTTCAATAAGAAAAGCTGCTTCTTGTATTTTGAAGCATGTTTATTGAAAGCTCTAATACTGAAACAATAAACAACAAAAATTCAAAAATCCAAATTTTGAGCTGAAGCTATCTTAAAGGATGGAGCTAGGAGGAAATTTGGACAATTCTTTGTGGGTGGTCACATTGACGCATTTTCAATATTGAAACGTTGTTTGTTGAAGTTTTGAGTTTATGGTTAGCATGGCTCCTTCGTGTCATTGTTACAAGGCCTTTAAACACCAACATCTCTCTGCTTCTGAACAATTTCAAAAAGGCCAACAAAGTTACAACATGATGACACAATTCCTTCAAAATTAATCCATCTCAGGAACGCAAAAGATAATTTAGGAATAAAAATCCTTCAAAACATTAAAAGCTTGACTAATCATCGCGACTCCCAAATAAACAGACTTCATCAGCTGATATGCAACAAAGACTGGAGAATAATGAGAGTGAAACCAGTGAACAGCTTTAAGAATAACTCCTTTTTTCTTTCCTCGCCCCCTCTCCATCAATCTGAGGGCTCCTGTTTGGGATGTCCCTCTTCATTTGATGTGGCAGCAATTAGCAAGGGGACTTTTGTCCCTTTGGGCAGACGGGCGGTCCACTCCACTGATCCTCATCCATAGAGGCTGAATGGAGAAAACTGAAGATAACATGGCATGGGGATCAAACAGATCTGCCTTGCCGCCATTATGGCCCCTCAGCTCCCTCTTCTTTATTGGAGAATAAGGAAGAGGGGGAGAAGAGAAAGATTGAGGAAAAAAGTGAGGTGTTAGTTTTCCCATGAGAATGCTCAATGGGGGTCAGGTCTTCTTCACTGATTTCCAGTTAGAAGTAGAAACTGCTACAAGTAATGCTTTGCAACAGTCAGAAGATGACTCATTTCAAGTTTATCAAATGTTACTTACTATAAAAACTGTTTTTAATGCAGCACCTCCACAATTAAGCTGCTACACCCTACTGTCATTCTGTTTCCGTATGCTTTATAGAAAAAATTATGCATATGAAAACAAAACAGAACCATCATATGCACAGCCATGTGCATAAAAAAGGAACAGAGTTGTGAGGTTTTATAAATCAGGACATAGTAAACATCGCGTGGTCCTCACCAGGTTTTAAAATCTGGTAAATATAATGTCAGATTAACACAGAATATATTGCATCCTGTCATCATTTCCTTAAAATAGTCTAAATCAGCTTGCAGAATCAGTATATGAAAAAAATACGTATACCCAGCAAGTCATTAGCTTGTAGTGCCACCTTTAGCATCAATAACTTTAAGCAGTCTTTTTCTGTGTGTCCTAATCTGTTTGCAACACAACTATGATGGAATTTCAGCCTACTTTTCTTTGGAACATTGATTCAGTTCACTGAGCTTTGTAGGCATCCTTTTGTGTATAGCTCTCTTAAGATCAGTGTGGTCAAGGTCTAGACTGTGGGTCATTGGAACACCTAGATGTTTTTACCATACCATACCATACCATACCATACCATACCATACCATACCATACCATACCATACCATACCATACCATACCATCCCATCCCATCCCATCCCATCCCATCCCATCCCATCTCATCTTCATTTATCAAGCACTTTAAGATGCTATAGTGGACCAAAGTCCTGTACGGTGAACTAAATGAAAAGTACAAAATTAAAAGATAATGAAAACACAACTCTCCATTGACATAAAAAAGAAAGTAAAAAAATAGTAGAAAAAGATAAATACATAAATAAATAAAAACAAAGAAATAAACTAAAATCATTTAAAAGGGAATTTAAAAAAGATTAAACAAAACAATATAAAAATAGCTAAAAGTCAACATCTTAAATGGTGCCAAGGCCAAGAAGAAGAGGTGGGTTTTATGGCAGCTCTTAAAAACAGTAAGGGAAGGGCCTGTCTAACCAGAGAGGGCAGGTCACTGCACATTTTTGGTGCTACACCTGCAAAAGCGCAATCCCTTCTGACTTTACTCTATTCTTGGAACACACAGGAGCAATTGATCAGCTGACCTGAGAGACAGAGAGCTACGGTGGGGCTAGACTGTTTGGGGACTTAAAAGCAAATAAAAGAAAAGTCTTTTATTAAGATGCACAACAAACTCTTGTAAAAAAGAATAAGGTGACAGGCTGAAACTGATTAAAACCAGCAGACACAGACTGAGGGGTCATAAGCACCAAGGGGAGTTGAAATTGGGGAGTAAGTGACTTTTTCAATAAAAATGTTTGCAAAGATGTCAGAAATGGGAAAGGAAGATTGTTGGAAACAGACTCTGTTGAGACACAGGTTTGACTGAAAATGGAAGAAAACTAAGCTGCAGTTGGAGTATTTATGATTCAAGGGTGCCAAGCAGCAGTGCAAGGTGCTTTACTGTGCAAGAATGACGTCAAACAAGGCAGGTATATGAACTGAGAATACTGCATCAACAAAGCTCTAAGTTTAAAATAGGTAAGCCATATGATAAAATAAGATTAAGTGTATGTCTGTGTTCATGAGTGGGAGGAGACATGGACTGCATAAGACTGAGTCAATGAGGTTTAAAAAGTCTTTTCCCATCAGTTCAGCAGGGTGGCATACATGGACGTTAAAGTCTCCAGCGATATAGACACTGTCATAATCAGGGATAAATTCAGCCAAGAAATCAGAAAAATCACAAAATTCTTGTTGTATTTTGGGGAGGAGTAGAAGGGGTAGTGGTATGAGATGTGATGATAATTTGCTGTCAGGATTTTCATCAAATGCACTTCAGGCCAAACATTTTGGCTTTGATCTCAATTTATATCACTAGTTTTTGTCAGCTGGAAGAGACGTTCATATGGCAGTTTGCACCAAAATATACTATTTTTTTCTGCCATGAAGTATAACATTGAAGATGCTTACTGAAGCCTTTAAGGTCTAAGATGTAGCTTGGTGTGCTTTTGCACTATCACGTGACACTTCATATTTATAGTTGCCAATCTTCCACCTCTATTTTCTAGAAGAAAATTAGGGACCTGCGATGATGAATTTTTTAAATACACACAGAAGCTAATTGGCAAAAAAACTCTGGTAGTTCATTGAATGCTGGTGGGAATGGGGAGGGCATGACTTTTTCCAAACAACAGTGAGTGAGAGGTTGGCTCTGGAGGGGATTTAGAGTTCTTTCCACTGCCTTGTCCCTCTGGCCAGGGGAGGATGCTAAAATGATATATAAATGAATAGCTTTGATTAAAGCATGTTGGGTTTGGGAATTTGAGTGTTGAAGATGTGTGAAATATGCTGAGTTGTTCAGTTTTGTTCAACTGGGATTAAATAGCAGCTGTGTGAGATCAGTGATTTCTGTTAAAGGCAAGATAAATGATAGTAGTGATGTTTAATGAATCAATAAACCAGCCTCAGGCAGAGATGTGTGACTTTTGGGACAAAATAAGATTATTTGTTTTAGATAACAAGAGAATAAGTTTAATAACTTTAACTTCAAATAAGGGTTACATAAAAAATATTACATAACTTATGAGTACAACTCTGTAACAAGCAGGAATGGATGTGAGCAATATCTGGACCTCAAATGCCACACAGCTTGTTGGAGTAACTAGACATTTAGACCTTTGGGTGAATGTTAAGGTTCATCTTGGTGCAGACTGAAGTTGTAGAATGCAGAAAAGATAACAGCAGGTCGAGTGAGAAATTTGACCAGATACCTTCACAAGGAGAATGTCACTCAGCCCTGACCATGTTATAGTGAGTAAACGCTCCTAGTATTTTGCCTGAAACTTTTCAAGAAAATGGATTATCAGAATTGGCATAAATATGATTTGATTTGTTTTTGTTCTGTCACCACCTCCATAAATGAAAACAAAGCAAACTGCAATTCATATTTCTATTAAAATGATCAAAATAGCTATTTTTCACAAAGAAATTAAGAACAAAAGTGCCCTGGTGGTGGTTTGCATGACTTCAGAATAAAAGTGTATGGCTTATACTGAAGAGATTCAGTGGAGGAGATGCTGTGAGTGAGTCTTGTCCACATCGGCCACTATGGTATTTACATGTTATACAATGAAATATAAAGTGAATGAAATAGTAATGAAGCCAAACCTGAACTTTGCAGAACTAGACTAACAGCTTAAGCTAACCTCGTCATGAGAATCAGTGTTAAGGTAATTTGCACCTTCATCACTTAGTGTTAGCTTCTCATTAGTGTAGTTATTAAAGTGTAAATGTTTTACCATTTCAGCATTGACCTTTAAGGTTTGGAAGGGGTGTCTTGCTTTCCTATGAAACACATAGCATGAGTAAATGCGCAGGTACACTACTTCAAATCAAGTGGACTAAACAAACTAATAAGAGGCATCTCTGCCAGGGATATCTGTGCTCTGGACACATGTGAATAAGATTTTATAACTGTTACTTTTTGACAAGGTGGTTTTTCATATGTGTCCATAATCCAGTTTAAAAAAAATGTAATGAAAACACTTTTTTGTGCTTTCTCAGGCAGCACCAGGTGTGACATAGCCAATCAATCTAAAGTAATCAAAATCTAGTTTTCAGCTATTTTTGGCCAAATTTATACGACGTAGTTGTGCTGTAACACCACATTATGCATTACTGCAATACAGAAGGGCTTTGCCTCTGAATAATCTTTTGAATGATCATCCTGCCTTCATCCTTTGTTGACTATTTACTCAACAGTGGTAGTGGCAACCGCAATAATTTGTCAAAGACTAAAGTTGTTTGGACCATCTTCTTCAAAGTTGAGATCTTTGTTTTCTTTATTTGGAAGAGAAGTCTTGCAGATCGAGATACTAAGAGAAGTACGGCAATATGGAGAGAGAACTAAGAGTTACGTTCAAAGAAAGAAAAACACTGTTCAGAGGAAATGCCGACCCCCTGCAGGAGTATCTTTATCGCAAATTAAGAGTTGCGTGTTTTGGGGTGTTTTTTGTAAAAAAAAAACGGAAACACAACAATAAAGCCATATATGAGATTGCTTTGTCTTTTGAATCCAGCAACGACCAGTACCATTAACTATTGGAGTAACACTGATAATGCAATATTTTCTTCTCTCAGATGGATGCTAGGACCGTCAGAAGCAACCTGACTAAGAATAATGAGATGATTTGTAAGCTAGTGATTTGGATATATGGATTAAAGGAGGTGATTAAAATCTGATGAAAGAGTAAGTATGATGAAATTGAAGAAAGTGCTGACATGCCATAAATCAGTTCTGAGATGTTCTGTGGGAGGTAAAGACACTATTTGTAGAAGGATCAAGTGTTTGTAGAAGGATAAAGTGTTTGACTAATGGTGTTTGTATGTTCATACCGAGTAACAGTCCGCCCAGTAAAACTGCTCAGTTTAACTTTTACAGATCTTGTAATCGTAAAATAAATGAATTATAGAAGATTTAAAGAGAGTGCTGGTGGGTATGGCTGGTGGTGAGATGCAGTAAAGTAACGTTTAGAAAAATATGAGTAATGCAGTAAAAGCTTAATTATACGAGCACCTTTCACTCATATTTTTTTCTGTTTGCATGTGACATCTTTCCCATCCCGTAGAGTTGCCTCCAGGGTTTGGACTGTGAACAGATAATGATGGCAATTGGACTGGGCCCAGCTGGGACTGGACTGCTGTCAGAAAGGATGTTTCTGATGGACAATTGGACTGGACTTGGAGAAAATGTCATATTGAATGTTGATGTTTTATCAGTTTTGGCATGATTTTAGGTTATAACAGGATCCATGATATTATCAATATTTAGGTACCTCACCTGGCTATAGGCCTACATCATATATGTAAATCTTATTAGATTGTAGTTTAGAAATTAGTTGGTATTTGATTTGCAACATATGCCGAGACAATCATTCATTAATAAAGATTTTGTTCATTATCAGTCAGTAGTTATTTAGTCAAATAATTTTGATGTATGCCTCATTAATCTTGTGGATGTATCTGGGCACAATAGTAATCAACTTATTCAATCCTAGCTTAGTATTTGATTGTTTAATATAAGGTTCATGGCTACAGAAATGTATGGTTCCCTGTCCAGCCGCACCTGCCCGTGTCCCCACCATTCTCTGTCTCCTTCAGATTTCATCTGCTGCAAGAATATAGTCCACCCACATGCCCCGATTGCCACTCTGACATGTCACCTTTTGCTCTTTCGTCTTCTTGAAATACATATTCACCACAGCCATTTTCATCCCTCCTTTTTTGTCAAGCCCACCATTTGTTCTTCCACATTTCTGTCTTTACACCATATTTGCCCACCATTTGCCATTGTTTTCTGTCCCCTTCACCAACAAGGCTATTAAATTGTTATGCAATTCCCACTCTCTCACTGCTGGCAATGGTCTCCTTTATGTCATCTAACCCTGCAAAAATTCTTTTTCCTCCTCCAAATCACAGCTAACCTGTGGTGTAAGCACTAACAATGTTCATCATCACCCGTCCAATTTCGATCTTCATGTCCATTACTCTGACTGATAGTCTTTCCACCTCAGAAAAAGTCAGCTCCTACTTCACCCTCACCCTTAAACCATTTCTCCTCCTATCTACTCAGCTGTAACACAGTTTTAATCCTCCTCTAATGCTTTTAGCTTTGCTGCCTTTCTGCCTGATAGTGAAGTACTTTTCTGCATATCAGTGAGCGCAATACCTTTTGCTGTCATTGTACCAACATTAAAAGTTCCTACTTTCCCCCTACACTATTGCCTTTCCTTATTTCTTACTGTCTTCTGAGACATCATCCCTCATCTGTACTGAAATCCTAACAGCTCATAATGAAAAAGACCTTGTAGGGGGATGCCGAAGATATCTCAGCTCGATGTAAATACCCTATGATGTGGTATCAGCTGACAACTAGTCATGAGAGGCTGCAACTAAGACAGTTAATTCATGGAAGAAGAATGTGATTCCAAATTTCATATCTAAGTCTCCTTTCTGATATCAAGACCTTCTTTTATTATAAGTTTCAGGTTCTGGAAAGGCCATCCCGTGAAGACAGAGTGGAGCAATTCTTCACACAACTTGAGGGAAATAGCAAGTGAGTGAAAACCACCACTGTCTTATCAATAAACATTTTGGGGCATTGTTGTTTTACAGTTAGCAGGGGGTTGAGGACAGCCCTGAGGGGGATGTTGTGTATGTCCTCTGTGTGTCAGGATGTCAGCAGGGGGGCTATAAGTCAAACTTTAAGACAGTAATTTGCCACCTCTTTACTAGCATGCAGCCCACAGGGAGTGTGAGAGACCCTAGGTGGTAGGTAAAGAAGAAGAGAGAGAAATCAGCATGCGGGGTTGAGGATGTCAGTTCTTCTCAGGGCCATGAAGTCACATGTCCTGGTTCGCCAGATTTAACCTGACTTCACCTGACTTCAAAATCCAAGCAAACAGTTGAAGACATTTTCTTAAGATTTGTGTTCAGCTGGTGTCATTAAGGAAAAAAGTGAGTATAGTTTATTGAGTTTTAAATTGTAATTAAATATGTTTTAGATGTAATAAGTTTTGCATATCTAAAGTGGAAGCACTGTATGTTCTTATTTACAAATACGTTTTATATACTGTCAGGAATAAATGAAATCACTTGAAGACCCTCCAAAAGGCCATATGAGCATTTCAAGATTGTTACTTTGGTTTCACATGATCAGTTAATGCTATCAGTATAAATTATAATTTAGTCCTTTGAGGCTCCTTGTTCAAATCCTGGCTGAGTCCCTTCTATGAAGAGTTTGCATGTTACATGTAGGTTTTCTTTCACAGTTCAAAATCTTTCAGTTGATTAGAAACAGATTAGATCTTTTTTTCATTTTAAAAAGGTGTTTTAAAATGAAAAAAAGACTGACATGGATATAAACAAATCATCAGGTAGTCATTAGGATTACCACTCCATGTTGGAAAAGATCATAAATTAACATTACACCACTGCAAACCCACATCACAGGCCATAACAGCTCAATGGAAAACCACATGTGAGTGAAAAAGGGCCAGAAACAACTGGAATTACCTTCTTTGCAGATTTTAGATGCCTAACACGCTAATACCAGGGACAATAAACTCAGCAGATTAGTTTTAAACAAGATTGAAATTATGCCAGGCAGAAGAATTGACACTATGTTAACGCTATGTTGCTGGTTGGACAAGTTACCAGTCCATCACAGGAATTAATACATTTTCTCAATAAATATGTTACCCTTTATTCTTCTCAAGTTTTTGTGAACACAAAACAAGACAAAAACAAAACAGGTCATAGGTCATCAGTATCTTTTTTTTTAACTCCAATAGGCCATTTGTTGTGCTGCCAGCAAAAACCTATATAAACCATATAAAAACAACACACAATAAAAAGGTTAAAACTACACATCCAAATGACTTGTTTAAAAAAATGTGAAGGCAAACTGTATCTCTGACCAAATGGCAGCAACATAAAGTCATTACAAACAGGGTGGCCTGGGTCAAGATGGACCTTGCTTAAGGTCCTAAGCTCATCAGTCTGTTCTTATTAGTGGTGATCCAAAACCAACAAATAAAAGAAAAAGGGAAAAAAACTCAATCTAACAAGAGTAAAACATCTTCATAGAAGTGCTGTGAACATTCAAACTTAATAAGGTACATCTAGTTGCTTTCTTCACTCATTAGTGTGCAACACAAATAAAAGAGAGGAAAAGACACAGTCTTGGAGAGAACCGGTGGAGGAGATAAGAGCATCCAATAGAACACCAATAACTCCCGCCTGTTGTGACTGCTAAGTTAAAAAAAAAAACACACAAAAACCATCACCCTGAAAATCAGGCTAGAATCAACATTAAAAGGGCTTAAGTCTGTCACCTAAAACACACACACACACACACACACACATATATATATATATATATATATATATATATATATATATATATATATATATA
>JAOWBL010000018.1:688859-700338 GCA_028564865.1 Zenarchopterus dispar | reverse complement strand
TGAGGCTGCTAAATTTGACTCACTGGTGCCTTTAGTCATAAGAGTTTCACATATTTTCTCTCTATTAAAATAATCTTCTCGGTGAAGAAATTTATGAAGTCGTCACTGCTGAGAGTTAAAGGAATACACGGCTCAACAGAGCTATGACTCTTGGTCTTGCTACAGTGCTGAACAGAAACCAGGGTTTGTTCTTATTCTCTTCTATTAATGATGAATAATAAACAGTGATGAATAAGAAACAGTTTGCAAAGGCCCCAAGAGTGTTAAAAGCATTTGATTTATCCCTTAATAAATGAGGGCATCCTTAATAATGTCCTGGACACTAAGTGAGCAACTTAATCCAAAGATTCAGATGTTCGTGTTGCAGGATCTGTGCAGCTCACAGCTATTGGCTCATCTGGAAAGGGTATGTTAATAAACCGATCCCCTCCTCAGAAAAATCAAGTAGACACTGAACATCTCAGTTGTGGTTGGAGCTGAGTTTTGACTCATGTTTCTCTAATCGACCAGCCAACATCTCATCATAGAAAGTAGTTTGGAGATTGGAAAGAAGATTCAGGGAACAATCATGTTAATGTGGATACAGTAAATACAGGCATGCCATAATATCTGAACCATGAAGCATGTGTTCTGAATGAAGAGCAGCATGTTGCACAGCCAAACGTCCACATCACTGTTAAATGTAGCAGGGTAGTCTAATGCTAGTGTGATACTTTTTGATTTTGAGGTGGTGTAGAATTTGTTAACATTAGCCTTTTCTTATCTATGTACCTTAGTGTGCATGTGTGTGCATGTGTGTTTACCCAGTATTTAATTGTACTTCCTGCATGGTGCTGCTGCAGGGAGCCACTTCACTAAAACATGTCAAAGCACAATGATCACAGAAATGATTTGATGTCTTCAGATTACTTTTAGTGTACCAAGTCAAAAGAAGATGTGAACTTCATGTGCTTCCTGTTTCACTTACTCACATTATTCCACAGTGTTTATGCGTGTGTGTAGGTGTGTCTCTCTCTGTGTGTAGGTATGTGTGTGTTAGAAAGACTAAGAGAGAGAGGACAAAAGAGAGAAAACCTTGCATCCAGTTACAGGTGGTGGCATCTCAATAGGTCTAAAGAGGAAAGAAATGCCTTTGAATGCCACATGAAAAGACAGGGAGGGATGGGATATCTGGGGATACCTTCATTTCTCTGACAGCAGCAGTGCATAGAAAAAGGAAGCTATGTTAGGAATCTTTTCTTGCTCACAGACTCTCTCTCTCTCTCATGTCTTTGTGTAGTCCCTCTATCTCAGTCAAGCAAGGATGGCTGCTCCTCTGTGGTGTGATGCGCTCACTCTTCCATGCCAAGATGGTGTTAGAAGTGCTGTACAACAAGAGTGATGACACCAAGAAGGGTACCACTCTATATGTGAGTGTTTATGTGTATTTGTGTGTTTGTGTGTGTTTGTTTGAAGGGTGAGGGGTGTAACATGTCGAACCTATTCATCATTTGTCAGTGCCATCTGCTGATCAATTAGGGGAGAACAAGAGAGCCACTGACTCAATTCTCCAGCATGTCAGGGCCACACACACGAGTGGGCTAACGGATGCACACAAACACACCCACACACACACATAGTGGTGAACTGCTATTTTAGTGACAGTTTCATCATCCAAGCACAGGTTAGTCCATCAGTCACCCAGTATTAGGTATTTTTACATTTCATTTAACACTATAAGTTAGATCTAGCTGTCCTCTATTCTCTGTTTTATCTATCCCTAAACATGTCTCTCACTGTAAACTCTGAAGAAATGAAGAACCTTTCATGTCAGCAGACATATTTTAACTCTGGTTTACACTTCATTGATTCAGTCAATCCTCAACTTTAATATTTCATCCTGGTAAAATTTCCTTTCCATTAACCATAAAACCAAACTCTCCTGCATAATCAGTCAGACCGGCAAAACTAATGGTTCACCACAAACATCCCTTTCTGAACTATATCACTGTTCTGTGATCAGAGAAGCCATTTTGATAATGGAAGACCCATTAGACCCCCCTCCAGAACTCCATCCAGCTGCTGCCATCAGGGGTAGAAGCTATAGAGTTCCACTGACAAGAACATCTACAAAAAAATCTTCCATCCTCTCTGCAATAACAGTCTTGAGCAATCCCAAATCCACTCTGGTTTGATAGTGTATATGATTTTATGTTGTTCATTGTTCCTGCTATTTCTACTCATGTTAATTGTTTTTAGGAGTTTCAATACGCCTGGAGGTCTGTGTGTTGGTGTGGCCATTTCTGTCACCTTTTTGGAACAGACAATAAAGTTTATCTATCGATCTCATAATATTTTTCATACATCATCTTTGCATTAGTTTACATTAAATTACTATGTATATGTACATATACAAGGAAGGAAACAGGTTCTGGCTCAAGAGATCAATAAGCACTGGTGCAAACTGTGCCGATCTACCTCAAAACAAAAGCAAAAGACCCTATAAAGATGCTGGCTGATGCTGGCAAGAGATTGACATTATCTACAGTGAAACAAGTCCTGTACCAGCACAGGCTGAAAGGCCACTCAGTGACGAAAAAGCCATTATTCCAAAGGCAACATAAAAAAGCTAGATAACAGTTTGAAAATGCACACAGGGAGAAAGAAGCAGATTTTTGGAGACATGTCCCATAGTCTGATGAAACTAAATTTGAACTGACAGGCCATAATGACCTTTGTTATATTTGGAGGCCTGCAAGCCTGAAGGAAATCCCTACTGTGAAGTATGGGGGTAGCAGCATCGTGTTGAGGGGGTGTTTTGGTGCAGGAGGGACTGGTGCACTTCACAAAGCAGATGGCATTATTAGGAAAGAACATTATCTGGAAATATTGAAGCAACACCTGAAGACATCAACCAGGAAATTAAAGCTTGGTGTGAACAATGATCCTGGTCATACCGCAGAATCAGTGACAAAGTAGCTTAAGGACGAAAAAGCCAATGGTTTGGGGTTGCAACCACAAAGCCCTGATCTCAATTCTATTGAAATTTGTGGTCAGAGATGAAACTGTGTGTATGAGCAAGCTGCCTGACTCAGTTACACCAGTTTTGTCAGGAGAAACGGGCCAAAATTATTGTGAGACACTTGTGAAAGGATACCCTTAATATTTGACCCAAGTCATAAGGTTTAGAGACAATGCTACCAAATACTAGGAAATGTGTGTACACGTCTCACGTTGAAGAAAGAAAAAAATTCCTCTCTTATAATTCTCTCATTTAGCAAAATGATAATTATAACTGGCATACAACAGGAAAGGTTTCACCTGATTCAATGTCAGACGGTGAGAACAGAGAAGAAAAGCTTGTGTTTTTTATACAGTACATGCAAACTTCTGCTTTCAACTGTATGTATAATTATCCAGAATAATGATCAATGATCCCCGTGGGCTGGGCTTAAGTCCATCATTGAGTACGGCAGTAAAGGTGAAGGGCTTTGATTAGCTGGTGCCTGAAGTTAAGTAACAGGGCAAAGCTCAAGCCCGGTCACAACTCAGTAAAGAATGAGAGCATCAATGACGAGAGACAGTAGAGAGACATAAAAGCATAGAGAGCGGGGTTGTCTGTCTCTTCTACAGATGAAAGACATTCAGCGACAAGGAGGAGGAGAAGTCTTTTCTTTTGCTGATGAAAACAAGAATCAGCAGGGCTAAAGGTAAAGAGGGCGTTCGTATGGCGGCGGGTTATGTTCAAAAGACGCACCTGTTGTTTGGCCTGTCGCAGTCTATCTGTCCCTCCCAGCTTCTCTGTCTGTCAGTCTGTCTGACCACACACAGACGCAACAAGCAAGCACTTCAAACAAGCCACCACACCCACTAGATCATGCACACATACATACACAAAACACACATACTACACGCACATGCACACAGAGAGTATCAAAAGACAAACAAAAATCAAGTGGTGCACCAGGTGAGATCCGATTTGCGCTCATTTATTCTGGACAAAATCGTGTAGCAGATGACAAAATGTGATAGTTTGACATGTGTAAAAGTAATTTGTTTGTAAAAATCTTAGATGGTGAGCAACGAGCTTTTAAGTCTGTTTTTCTAACTTCACCAAAAGCTTAACAGCTTTAGAGGTGGTTAATATTTATATATATATGAAAGTATAACAGTTTTCCATTATTATATTTATTCTGGCAGTAAGAGTAAAATATAGCACAAGATTCACACTAACTTTTGAAACTCTTAAAAAAAATCCCTGGAAGGAAAGCGTTAGAACGTCAGGAAATAAAGTGCTTGTGTATTTCTAATAAATTTGCAGGACAGGAGCTGAGATAAGACCAGAAGTTGACAGTCGTACAGGTTTGACTGAAATTCTAACCTCAGCATGTTAATAGCTTCACAATGATTAAATGTTAAGCTGACAAATAAGGTCACATCAGAAGTGGATGTGTTTGAACTAGATGAACGGAAAAAGAATGTTAAAATGTTATTGTAAATTCTACCTGAGGCAGCTTCTCAAAGCCGTGAGTCTGTGAATCTGTGCTTTTCCCTCATTATGTGGCTCAGAAAACAGAGAAAAACGTGACGGAAGGAAGTAAGGTTCAATGTGAACAGCATGAGGTCAGGAGCGTTTGATGGTGATACATAGCCATGTAAGTTACAGGCCCACCCTGCTGCCTCAGTAATTGAAACCCTGTAAACCACCCTGACTGCTGCCTGAACTGTCCCACTGTGCATGCGGTGGCGAGAGCAGACCTCCACAACGAGACCTCAGTCAAACTCATCAATCCACAGAGCTTTTGATTTTTCATGGGTCTTTCATGCAGAATATTCTGTTATTTGGCTACCTCGACCAGTTAATGAGCCAGTTATGGCACTTTCAGGTAACTTTAAGGTTTAGATGATCAGATGACTCCCAAGGAGCAACCTGAAGTGGTTTCAGCCAGAGCAGTGAAGTGTATACTGAAACAAGTAATGCTCTTGTGGGAAATATTAAGGAAGACACTACTAGAGAAAAAAGATGCAAGATCAATGTTTATAAAATCTTTTATAGCCTTTTATAAGCTTTGCAATTTCACTGGTAATTTTTTATGAAAATAGGACACTAAAGGAGAGCTCCACAAAAAAGGCCATGGATCACTTTGTTGATCTCAATAAAAGCTCAAAATCCCAGGAAGCTATTTCTTTGAAAAGTTATTTCCTCAACACTATCAGATTGTGAAAGTCAATGATTTTTTTTTTTTTTTAAAGCTTCATATCAGTGCTTGTGACTTAATTATCAAGCTTAATCCCTCACGGAGGAGTCGTCACGGCGGATGACAGTCCCCACATCGATTTAGCCAGGTTTTACCTTATATGTCCTTCCTGGCAACAACCACAGGGATGCACACATGGAAACATACATGTTTTTTGGACTGTTGGAGAAAACCCACACAAGCATGGGGAGAACATACAAACTCCACATAGAAAGTCTTATTCTAGATCCTGATACTTAGTTACATTTTCTTATATTTAACCCACTGTTAAATATAAGACTAAATATATCTAAATATATCTCAACTGCTTTAGTTGTTTATGGAAAAAGTTTTACTATTGTTAAGATTCAGAAAAAATATGATCTATTTCATACACACATGCACAGGTATATGCACACATACATACACATAAGATTAGAATAAAATAATAATAATAGTACCATATAATCATTATTACAATAGAAAAGAATCATTTCATGTGGTAAGTATAAAATAGTCAATTATTTAGAGCTTACTATTTCAAGCTTCATTTACTTAAATCTAAGATGGCAGTATTCAGAGACCTTTATAGTCAAATATTCAAATGTCGGTGGCATCATTTGTGCATTGAGAAAAGGTTCAAAGTGAAATGTGATCAAGAAGTATATATTTATCCACATAACTCAGTGTCTACACATGGGGAAATAAAAGACACACACTCAACATAGACAGGGAGGATGGCCATGTTGCGAACATCCAAAACAAACTCTAAAAGTGGGCGCAACCACATCACACACAGCGTAGATGACACACAGGGATTAACAGTGATTACCTTGATCTGGGTCCTCACAAACTCAGATGTAGTGGAGATGAAATAGAGATCTAGGGATTCATGTCAACTTCTAAAGTTGTAATTAAAGAGTTAACACAGACTAAACTAAAGCTTTGATAGACATGAGTTGAAAGACTGGATATTTGAAGGGAAGACTGGATTTGTGTCTCCATATTTCTGTCATATTAGAAGCTGAAACAATCACGCTTGTAAAACTGACTCAACAAGCTGGAAAGTGAGGTTAAGTACAATATAATTAACAACAGAATACTGTCATGGTTTTAAATATTAAATTGAAATGAAACCATTTTTTTGTGGAGCTTTTCTGCTTGGCTTTTCTCCAGTTTCCTCTCAAAAATAGGAATGTTCAGTAGATTAGTGATTCTAAAGATCTTGAAGCCAACATGATAGGTCACATAGGTGACAGATGATTTTAAGTCTCTCTCCTTGTGTCTGTGTGTGTGTGTGTGTTTATCACATACATATTCCTGAACAAAAAGGGCCCGATTTTAAAAGGTGACATATTGCACTTTTCTTTTATAGAATATGATATGATATTGGTTGGCCTGGTGCGGTATGGGGAATGTTTGATTTTATCCTCAGCAGCTGGTACCAACTCTACATAAACAAGATATTTTAAAATGCATTATAAGCGTCATCCGTTGGGAGATCTCTATCTTAGCGCTCACTGAGCAAGACATGGAGGACACACTGTATAGTTCACTAGTCCATCATAAGCCAGACAGAAGCAAATAAGACCGCCTGGTAAGGTCACACCTGTACAAGGGGACAAGTTCTGCATTTGGACAGTCACAGTTCACAAGAATTTAGAGAAGTTCTTTTCACAGATCAGAATGTTCTTAAGGCCCGTTCCTTTAAGCTCTAGCTTTTCCACTTTTCCATCAGGATTAACTTTATTTGCCAAGTATGTAGACAGATAAAAAGAATTCTTTGCCTGCAGATGTTGTCTCTCCAGTTAACAAAACGTAATTAATATTTAATAAAGAAAAAAGGCTGAAATAGCGAAAAAAAAACAAAAGCAATTTCATGCTAAACTATGCAAATACACATATACACAATAATGATGTAAAAATTGAGGAAAAATTATGCTTGTTAGCAGATACTTGATTGAGCAGGAAGACTGCTGACATTATGTATACAAATACTTTAGCCAAGTAAATCATCATATTTTAATCCTGATAAAAAGTTGGAAAACTTTTGGTCACCAAATATTTACAAATATTTCTTTGAGTGAAATACCATGCAGTAATATTCACAAAATATTTCACAAAATACTGTAGCCTAAACCATCAGACAAGAACCACTATAATTTATACAATGTTCATAAAGAAAGGTATATGAAGAAAGAAAAGGAAAAAACTCTTGGTTACAACATACTGCATATATATGAAAATGGGTAGAGGTGATAAATAAATTACCAGGATTATGGTTACAAAAACATTTGAACCTGTAATTAAATATATAACCAAACATTTGAACATATATCATTCTGAAGAATTTGCAAAGTGCAAAATTTCAGAGAGGGCTGATGACTGAAATGACGGAGGACGGTGCCTGCACACATAAACATATACTTGTACATCTTTCACAAGTCCACATGGAGCATTATAGGTATGCTGGGTCTGGTCAGTGATCATTTGAGGAAGAAATATCCAGGAAGATTTGGTGTACACAACTACTTTTTGAGAGCGGTGATTGACTTGGACACACACACACACACACACACACACACACACACACAAAGAATGGCAGTGCCTTTGACCTGGTTCCCTGTATTTAAAGCCTTTGATTTTCTGACAACACTTATTGTTCATGGGCAACCATGTCAACCATTCACGTCCCACCCTAAGCCTGCTTTACTCCTTTACTCTCTCTTTTTTGCAACCGGGGATACCTGTACAGAGCAAGCTAGCTGTGGCAAAGCAAAGAGGGGGAGAGAGAGAAAGCGTATGAATGACATGATGATCGGGGGCGGAGGTGTTGGATTGTGCTGCATTGACACATAAAACCAGTGTTTCTCAGTTTTCAGATGTCTCATTGAAGGCTCTTCCCGCTTTGATATTTTAAGTAGGTATCACAACAAAAGGCGCAACAAATGGCAGGAGCGGTGCTGGAGGACTATTACTGCAGCTAATGGAGGAGTGACTGTGTAGTGCTCAGGGAAGGGAGGAGCAATCCTCCCTCCTAAGGGAAAGGTAGGGTTACCTGGGAGGGATACTTCCATATTCCCCTTCCTCCTCTTTCTGTAAGAACACAAGAGAAACTACTGCACAGTTTCACCTTGGCTAATTAGCTTTCCTTTACTTTATCACATTTGATCCAACAAACTTCAAGCACTTGACAGATGGCTTTGAACCACTGTGTATCCTGTGTAATTCATACAAGCCAAATACTTGAGCTCAGAACCAGAATGGATCAACAACAGTGTAGTTTGTGAGACTGGATTTTTTTTTCCCACTTAACAAAATGCCAATTCACTTTTGTTACTGCCTCTTTTTGCCAGGTCAGATGTGTATCAGTGGTGTTTCAACTTCCACTTTCCAATCCATCTATGTGATTACAAATAGGATATGCTGCAGAACTGTGACCATTTTCAAAGGAAATGACCATCAGTCTTGATAGATTTGTGTTGGTGTTCACACTGTGACTGCTTGGCAACTGAGGGTCACAACCGTGCTCAGTTACCCAACTGGTCACCAAACTAGGAGTTAGAATAGACTATATTCAAATGTATCTATTAGAGTATTACAGATAATCACAAAAAATAAGGTTTTTAACCCTCCCTGTTATGTTCCGGGTCAAGTTGAACACCATTGCTGTTCCTGACAAATGAATATAAGAGGAGGGTTGAGACAGAAATGCTGGCCCACTGAATAGTATCTCCATCTCTGTGTTCAAGTCGTGGTTGGGGCTCCTTTTGTATGAATTACTGCATCAATCCTCTGATGGCATGAAGCTGAGCTCTTAGGGTTTGAAAGCCATTGAAGCCCATGGTCATTGAACCAGGTACTGGTTCTGTTGGCAGCCTGAGCAGGTGCCAAGTCCTGCTGGAAAATGAAATTTGCATCTCCAAACAGATTGTGAACAAAGGGAAGTATGAAGCGCTTCCAAATGAAATGTCAAATTTACTTTCATCTGCAAAAATGACTTTGGACCACTGAGGTTCAGAAGTGGCTTGACACAAGGAATGTGACAGCTGTGGGCTCTATGACCTGGATATGTCTGTGTGTAGTGGCTCTTGAAGCACTGTCTCCATTCCATCTAAATCTCCCACAAATTCTTGAATGGGTGTAGCTTCACAGTCCTCTTCAGGCTGTCATTATCTCTTTTGCTTGTGCACCTTTTTCTCAGTCTTTTTCCTTCCAGTCAACTTTCCATTGACACACTCGGATATAGTACTCTGTGAAGATCCAGCTTCTTTCACAATAAAATCTTTTGGCTTGCCCTCATGGTGGAGGATGTCAATGATTGTCCTTATGTATTTCAGTTTACAGTTTTGGCAAATAATTCAATAAATACAAGAATTAACACTGAGTTCAAAGTTCACAGTCTCATTCATTTCCAAACATTCATGTCTTTTTTTGTTTTTATTTTTTTTATGTTTGTCCAATGTTTGACCTAATGTGTTGAAGAATTTAGGCATATAAAAGCTTCAGCAAAACCAGCAATAAAACCAAATGTATCATTTCCTTTGTCTTTTCTTAACATCATAACGATGGAACCAGAAATGAACCAGGCATCGTCTTTTTGACTGTGGCGAGCGTAGATGAATTCCTCACACTTTCACCACAGACAAAATCAGTTGTAAGCAAGCAGTGTAGTGTCTACCTGTTGTCTGTTTTTAGCAGGGTTAAAGCAATTAACTAACGTTTCCACTCACTGTCAATGATGTGTGCTGAAGTTCATTATTCCCCAGTTAGTACAACATCTTTGACTCTGGCTACTATATCTCATTTTGTTTTCTTAGCTGTGACACAAGGTTGCTGGATTTTGGACACAGTTTTGCTCCTTATACAGTATCTTAATAAGCTGTATCAGAAGATGCTATCAGTAAACCATCAGCTGTCCTCTAAAACTGAAGCTATGAAGTCATAGGAAGACTTAATTGGTTTGCATCTGAAATCCTGGATCAGACCGGTTTGACAAAGTTGGGTGTTAGTGCTGGCGTCCCCCTTTTCACTAGCTCGGAGGTCCAGTATTGAAGCTAAATGCTTTGCCGTGGGGTGATTTTGACAGCCCTCTCAAAAGCAAGAATTAAAATAAATAAATGAAAATCCAAAATCTACAGAAATGTATAACATTACTAGATGTTGGGTGAATGAAACTGAAGCACATTTACTCATTAAACTGCACATTAACATTAAACAGTCTACCTTGTAGGCAGACACGCAATTATGATAAGAAAGTAGTGATTTAGAGTAGCAAAGCATTCATTTCAGTTGTTCTTACACAGGCACTATAGTCTAAGCTACAAATAAAAATATTTCAAGCTGACTTACGGGTCTAATTTACCTTGGACCTTAAACTTCAATGGAAATACAGAGACACGGTGTTTGGTTATTAAAAAAAACATTAAAAATGCCCTCTGCTATGTTGTGACTCTATTGGTTAAAATGCAACTGTTTATTTAACCCAGTTTTCAAAAGGCTCCTGGAAAGGATGTTGTTGTGGTAAGATCTTTTAGAGATGCAGTGTGTTAACATTTTCATTAGTGGTGTGCAAAATTCTGCACAGCAGTAACACAGTGAGGAAATATTTTACTGCCTTTTGTTTGACTGATCTTTTCTCGGTTTGAGGCTCTGCATGTTGAAACCCTGCTCTCATGCAGACCGCACTTTAAAAAATAAACAAGTAAACAACTCATTTTCAAACTATATTGGGCTCTTGATTGTAAAAAATACATAAATAATAGGGTTTTTTTTTTTTTAGAAAAAAGCCTCATCACATGACACTGGTGTTTGCATCCTTTCTTCTCAAAATTCAAAAGTGACATCTGTCTGTGAACATGCAGTAAAGCCCCATTTGTCTAGGATTAATATAACCGAAGCAATACAGACAGTTCAATTATAATAGTGACTATTAATATGAGCACAACTCTGTATTGACTGTTATAAGGGCACTTTTCTCTGCAGGTATCACAGCTCATGAGTGAATAGACCTTAAAGCTTGAAACTATGCAGATTTTTATTTTCCCAATAACCACACATTTGTAAAAGTTACTGTGTGACAAAACTGGTTCATTATCCCATTCATTTTAGGGCATCTGAATTTCCATAAATGTTACCTCCTCATCCTCATTCTCATCCAGTACATCATCTTTGTGACTCATTTGCCATGAGAGCACTCACAACACTACACAGTTCAAGCACATCAGTAAACAATGCATTGACAATGATGTATAATATTATAT
>JAOWBL010000018.1:678178-688759 GCA_028564865.1 Zenarchopterus dispar | reverse complement strand
TGTGTGTGTGTGTGTGTGTGTGTGTGTGTGTGTGTGTGTGTGTGTGTGTGTGTGTGTGTGTGTGTGTGTGTGCAGTTGATTAGACACTTTGCACTACATCTAATGTCGGAGCACAGCTGTAGTACGGCATGTGGTTTTGAAGCCTTGAACCTACCAAAACAAAAGTCTACCGATTACCCATTTGACCAGATCATGTGATTCGTAGTTTAGGATGCTTTCTCAACCATGAGCACCACACCGGATGCATTCAATCAGTGTTGTCATACTGGTCAAAACAAACTGTAGCCAGCAGGAAATGAACTGTGGGATTCTTTAGAAAATAAAACAATTTCATTTAATCAAACCAAATATGTCAAGTGTGAACACACCCCAAAGGGAAAGACTGTAGCTTTAATTTTCTTTTACTTTACAGTTAAGTTTTTTGTCACTGAACTAAAAACATATAAATTCTCTTAGACCTTTGACTTGGATGTCTACATGACATCATGACTTTTGTGGTTGTGTTGGAAAAAAGCCTAACAGTTAAAACTGTTCAGTCAAGAAATTTTTGTGAGCATGGCCATCAATGACATTTGTCCTTATTAAAATGTTTCAAGTAAGTAAAAGAGGTCAAATTATAAAAAGTAAAGTAAAATTGTGGCTGTTAAATATATGTAAAAAATCAAATGTCAGAAAGGTCTCTAGATAACCTGAGAAATATGAGCTGTCCTTTCAAATGTAAGATATAGGGCAAGTTTAGTTTTACCTCCAAACAGAGAAACAAAAAACTGTGAACATGATACCAGCCACTTAACCAAAGCTTTTTTTTTTTTTTTTTGGCTCGTGAAAGAAATCTGTTACAAATTAATCCTGAAGAATACCAATTGAATTTCTTTTTACATAACTGCTGTTTTGTTCTGCCCACTTTAATAACACCAATAAAAAAGAGGAATGTTCTTTAGTATTTTTAATAAACAGGTGAATTAATGTAAATTGTGACTTTCGGTTCTATTTGAAAGCTTTGGAAAGTGTTTTTAAGCAAACCAACATGTCCATATTAAAAGGTGAACCGCGGTGAGCCCAAATAAAAGAGAGGGTGAAAGAAGCAAGGCAGAATAAAAAAGTTGCCAATTTGTTTGCTGTGTGCTGGAACTGTACTAGACTTCTTTCTGAAGTGCCTGACAAGCAGGTGAGATCAAAGTCATGGGGACAAAAGAGGTTCAGCAGCGATTTGTCAGGAGACGAGAGGCAGCGGCTGGATTCAGCCCTCTGATCACCGCTTCACCAAAGAAATCTGCCCATGAGAAAAAGTACAGCAGAAAGGGTTCAAAGGTCATTTTGATTTGCTCTGGATTACTGGTACCTCCTTTCCCCTCCATTAAAAGGGGGGGAGCAAGAAAAGGACCTGGCTAATAACCTTTGTATTATTCCAAAAAAGAAACCCTTTTGTGCAAAGAGGGGAGGTGGTGGTGGGTGGAGTGGGGTAGGGGGAATTTAGGGAGGTCAATTAAAAAAGGAGCCCTGAAATCCTTGCTTTCATTCATGGCTGAAGGGCAGAAAAGAGGAAAGTTAAAATGTATGCTTTTAGGTTTTGTGCATGAGCACTTTGTGTGACTGGGTTTGGATTCATTTGTCAAGTGTGTGATGGCAAAAGGAATGGCTGGAAATATTTCAGTTGGGTAAATAATAAAGAAATCGCTAAGCTTTACTCTTCAGGTAAAGTACTGCTCCTTGTGTTATTTCTTCTAAACACAGGTGCGAACGCACTCAAACACGCTGAGGTTGCGCTGGGATCTGATCACTCCGGCCGCGTCAGGAGGTGGTCAGGAATGCAAGTGTGCAGTGTAATGTGAAGTCGAATGGCTCCCCAGCCACAATGAAGGACCAATTAGTCAACTTTGTATTGTGTGGGCAGCAGGACAAAGATCCCAAACACAGTTGATTTGTCTCTGCCAGACAATTTAGAAAGTTTGTGAAGTCTGCACCCAAGCATCAGCATTAAAAAAGTGCTCCAACTTTCTTTGGCTGAACAGACTGTGGTTTCTTTTCTGCTAAGCTGCGTTTAAGTCCCCTTCATTCAAAAGTGAGCATAATGTGATCATTTGTGCAAAATGTTAGAGATGTGCAAATTCATACAGATCAGTTCCTCCACAGGCTTCTTTACATGCCTTGTCAATGCTTTTGCACAGTCCTTCCAGGGCATCAGTGGGTGGACTAGGAAGATCTGAATTACAAACTCTAAAGAATCAAGGGTTGCACGGGGAACACAAATCCTTGACATAGACAATTCTTTTCATTACTTTCCATATATCCTTTTCTTTGTGAGAGACAAAGAAACTGGCTGCTTTCAGCATCTCTTGCTAAGGGGGATGTTAGTTGTGTTGTTGGAGTCAGACGCAGCATTCTACCAATCTGGAAGTTTGAACAAGCAAAAACCGTATGGGAATTATCTGGGCCCTGTGATGGACTGGCAACCTGTTTAGGGTGTAGCTCTGCCTTTCACTTGACCCAGTAAGGCTTCAGAAGATTCCCCTGAAGTGGCTATAGATAATGGATGGCATTATTTGGGAAGAATGTTTTCTCTGTTTTATGTGTGCCTATCTAGATATTCATTCATTTTCATAATCCTACCAGCAAACTACAACACTGAATTTTTACCTAGTAAGAAACGTCGGCGCCATAAAATCTTAAACATTTCTTTAGAAATGCTCAAGAGACATGTCCCATCCTGCACAAGTGCAGACTTAATAAATAATGGAAAATACATACACTTACACACACACACACATACACACACATTTAAGGTAAAACACAGAGCCATGTGGGAATTTTCACATCTCTATACCATTCCTCATACTTGTAACTCCAGTTTGAGGAAGTGTGCAGATCCATGAAAAACCCACAGAAATGACCTATTATGGAACATTTATGTTTGATAAACAAGGGAAACACATAAATAGCACTTTATTTGATGGGCCAAGAACACCCAAGTATTTGGGTATGTCATAAAACAGAAAAAAATGCTTTTGATTGTTCGGTTGACCCATACTTTGATAGAAAAGTCAAAGTTGATGATGAAATATAAATATAAAATTGCCAATATCGTCTTGATCCTTTTGATGTTCTGGCTTGGACTAACAGGATGTCTCTATTCAGTGTAACTACTAGCAGCTTTTAAGATTTGTTCAGTGTTCCTTCCCTCTAAAATCAAATGATGTGAACATCTTTCTGATTCTGTGTAAAGCCTGCAGCAAAATCTTAATCAGTCAACTTTTAAATACAGAATTGAATCACTACGTAAGGCACATTTTTACTCAGTCCATAAGATCCAATTACAAATTTAATGTTAACACTGAACACTGACTTGCATTGGTTAATCATTGGTTGCATTGGTTCATCATCATCCCTAGGATTTAGGCATACATTGGTCCAACAAATTTTGAAATGAAAACATTTCCCTCTATGGACTGGACTTTGTATATTTATACTGCAGTGGGTCAAAAAAAGACTTTTTCCCTAATCAGTTTGTCCCATATAGGCCTAGCTGGTACACACACAACCCTGCTTCATGTTTGAATTAAGTTATGACTTCATTAATACATTTGAGATTTTATCATTAGGTTACACTGCTATGAATCTGAATTCAGCTGTTTATTAATTCAAAAACCTTTGTGATCCTACATTTGACTCTAAGTAATCTGTTTAGGTTTGTGGCATTTTGATTTAGGTTTCCAAACCTGCAGGTCTCTCAAAGTCTTGCGGCACCTCTCAAGTTCCTTTCAGAGCAGGTCTGCCTTTCTTATAATTATTTCCTGCTTCTTAGGCTTTATGTTTCCCCCTGGTGTGAGCGTCATACCGCATTACAGCATGATTTGGCGAGTTGGTGTTCCTTTTGCAAATAGCCTAAAGGCATGTCAAAAATTGAAAAAATAACTGTCAAGTGTGTTGAGTGAACTACGTGGCTGTTTCATTAATGTTGTCACAGTAACAGGGTAGGCTGAAGCTGAAGTCCTGCCCTCAGATGTGACTAAAGGAGAAAAAGCCTCTGTTTAGCTATTTTGTTTCTGATGTTATTTCTTTTGTCACCAAAAACTAAACACACACATATCTCCAAAATCTAAAGGGGATGGTTTGTATGTGAGTGTTGCACTGCACAAATTGAGAGCATTGGCTCTCCTTATTGCTGGGATGCTTTGTGGGCGGTGTGGAGGGGAGCATAATTAAAATAGTTTCTGAGAGAAACAGCACACCACATCTGAGGTTCCACCCTCTTCCAGCATTTAACCACATCAGGAGCATCTCACTTAGAAATGGCCACCAGAACAACCTCTGATACACACGGCCTGGCTGATGTTTTGGTGTGTTGTCTGATTTGTGAAGGGGTTTGGAGGCATAATGCACATTTGTAATTAAAAGAACTGCTTTTTTCTGATCATTGGGGTAAATAAAGTGACAGAGGCAGCTAGCTGGGTGATGTATGGGAGGGGAAGACAAATTAACCGTCTACTCTCTGGGGGATTCTCAGCAGAGGCCTACATAGCAGCAGTGGAGCAGCGCCAAAGGGCAGAGAGATTTGTAGATGATGGTGCTAATTACCAGAATGCAAACCATAATGTGACCAAGATGGAAGCAATTTAGGCAGCAGTCATTTAGCCTGCTGTTCTTCCGCCCACCGGCTGTTGCCTAGCCAGAGCTGGGGCATGAGGATGAGAAAAGTCTGGGACAATCCATTGATATAGGATATAGGATAATGCTCAGCAGAGAAGTTCTTGTGTGGGATAAGCACATGGAGAGAACCCTGTGACACAACATTAACTCGTCTTACCTCAGATGAAACAAACTTTACAACTGGCAAGCAGAGCTAATAAGCCAGGAAGAGCATAAAACCTGGGAACCCTTCAATGCTGAGGGAAGAAGCCACATTTGAGACCCAACCTACAGAGGACTCTCCTCCTCACCTCCTGAATATCTATGTAGACACAAATGACTTAAAGGTAATACGGATCTCAGTTCAGCTTGTAGCAGTTCTGTGGACAGAGGAGTGGCTGTTACACTTTTATAAACGTGTGTGGATGATACATCTTCACAACCAACAAATTCTGAAATGTAGGAAGTCTAAGATGCCAGTAATTCTTTGTTGTGAGAAAATGAAGGGAAGGCCGGTGGCAATGTAAGTGGCAGAAATGAACTGTGATTTTTTTTTTTCCAAGTTGCAGGAAGTTTCCAGCAACAGTCTTGTTCCTCACCTGCTGCGGTGGCTGGCGCAGGCTCAGACCGCCTATATAATTTGGGATGTGTAATTGCTCTTTTAGGATATTTCAGAAGAGGAGTTCAGAGACGGAGCCGTTCCGCACTGGGCCACTATGTAATTTTATCCATGCCGCTGTCTCTCACTTCACACGGGGCTGATACCTTTTGCCTCCCCCTTTCCTTTGTATCAATTGGTCGAAGTTCAGCCTATTGTCGCCACAAGCGTCTTTTATATCTGCGCTCAGTCTGAGGAGAGGCTCTCTCAGTCAGCTCCACGGGAGGGCTTTCCAGCAGCAGAGACGAGGAGGATCCCATCCTCGCGGGGGCGGCTGGGCTGTCAGAGTTGCCCGTTGGGCTCGGATGGACGCAGGAGCTGGAGTGCTCCAGCGTTAGGGCTTCATGGGACCCGGAGAGCTGAGCAGCAGCCGAGTTTGCCGTTTTTTTCACCACAGTCGTCACCCCTGGCCATGCCACAATGCTGGTAATACCCCTGCTGGTGTTGGCGAGCCTGTTGGATACCGTTTGTCCCCGGGCCCGCTGCGCACCGGGCCAGGCTTGCGACCCCCGGCAACGGAGGGATGCCGGGGGCCGCGGGGGAGTGTATGAGCACCTCGGAGGGGCGCCTAGACGCCGAAAACTTTACTGCGCTACCAAATACCATTTACAGATTCATCCTAATGGGAAAATAGATGGCTCACTGGAGGAAAACAACCCATTCAGTAAGTAGTCTCGTGATTTTGTGCTAAACATTGACATTTATAAGCTACCAAAAATAAACTATTAGAAATGGTGAGCACTCACTGAGGGAAGTAAAAGATTGGTAGTGCAAGATTCCTGACGTTCAAGAATTTCAATGTTTTTTTTTTTTTGTTTTTTTTTAACGCCTTACACGAATTAACCGGTGACGTTAAATGAAAGGTTACATTTATTCTGGCTAAAATAAATGTTCGCAATTGTTTTACAATGTTATGTGAAGCCTGAGTCGGCGTCTTTCTTTCTTGCTCCTCTTTCTTTTTGATTTGAACCAAACTGACGGGTTAATCTGTCAGGATCTAGCTGCGTCTCACTGTCACTCAGGCTCCCCTGTAAGGCGTCCGTGGGAAGCTGTTGACTTCTGAGCGTGAATTCGTGTCACTGCAAAGCCGCCGACACGCAGGTTAATCTCGCCGAATCAGCTGAAGTATTAACATCCCGGCGGGACAAAGGCGCTGTCTTAACGGATGTATTTAACTAATCAGCAACTATTAGTGCTTTTCTGCAGAGCTGAATAGGTCATTGACCAATCAGCCAGTGATTAAAAAAGCCAATGAGCGCGCTGAATGGGGCGCTAAGTAGTGTCCACAAAAGGAAATCATCATTAATTCGCTTACAAAGTTGAGAAGCTTTCTTTCTTTCATTCATTCATTCATTTATAATAAAATAGCCTTTGTTGAATTCCATTTTTGTTTCTCAAAGCAGTTGATGGAGGGATTGATGAATCAGTCGGTTGAATGCTCATTTCTGATTAACCGTCCGTTCAGCATCCCTTGTAATGTGTTCCTCTGTATTTCAGGCATCATGGAAATTACAGCTGTGGAAGTGGGTGTTGTGGCAATAAAAGGGCTTTTCTCTGGGAGGTTTCTGGCCATGAACGATAAAGGAAGGCTGTATGCATCGGTCAGTACCTGTTCGTCTCACCAGTTACACTTAAACACATGTAGGTCCTGTGTGACAGCTGCCCAAAGACTTTGAAAGGGTCCCGGCAGAAGCATTTGACTTCAGCTGCTCAAAAGCTACATTTTCATTTGATTTACACTTTGTTATCTATTTAGACGCTGGCAGCAGTGTATTGTGCATAATTCAGCTAAGTTGAGTGACAAATGTGGTTCACTCTCTTTTTTTTTTTTCCCAAATCCCCCTAGGAAGTGTACAACAAAGAGTGTGAATTTGTGGAGCGTATCCATGAGTTGGGGTACAACACCTATGCGTCCCGCCACCACTCTACTGAACAGCCGCTGTCACTGGGAGGAGGCAGCAGCAGCAAGCGGCGAGCCAGCGTCAAGAAGGAGTGGTATGTTTCCATTAATGGCAAAGGGCGGCCACGGAGAGGCTTTAAGACCAGAAGCACTGACAAAGCTTCGCTTTTCTTGCCTCGGTTGCTGGGCAACAAGGACCATGAGATGGTGAGGAGCCTAAGAGACAGTCTAGGTGGACACCGCTACGTACACCAGCATAGTCGCCGCAGTGAACGCCGGAGACGCCGGCATCGTGCCAGGAAAGGACGAGGTCGGCAGCCAGACGACTCAGCAGACTTTTAGAGGAATGATTTTGATCAGACTTCGTCTAATTATGGACACCAGACCTCGGCACATATTGTAGCCTGTCTGCAATGAAGGTTGTGGGAAAATGGCTTGGATTCTCCCCCTCTGGATTGGTTGATGTGTTTGTGGATGCGCAGAGAAAAGTAAATCCATAGAGGAAGGAAAACTCAAAGACCACCCAAAGTGTTCAGGGTAAATAGGCCTATTTTACATTGGCCACTTTCAGGAGACTGTCTCCCACACACTCCACCACTGTATAACGCTCTATTTTCTGAAGTCTGAGTTCTTTAAAATGCTACTGTCTTGTTAACAAATATATTAAGATAGCTCAAAATATCCATCTTGTTTTGTAAAAAGCAATTATTTTGCCATCAACCGGAGATCAAGTAAGTACTTTTGAAGACTGCTTCTGTTTATGTAAATACAGTTAACCTGTACAGCAGCATCACAGCTTTTCAAAAATCAAAAGCCAAGATGACAAACAGGACATCACATTTTCTTGTTCTGAAGTGCTATCTAACGGGATTGTTACTGAGGAGGGGACTTTACACAGCAAAGCACTTTGTGTCAGATTCACATTAAGAAGCAAATGGAAATCAGTGTGAAACAGGAACTGCTGTCTGTTCTTGCGACATTCTTACAATGTGATAATCTACTGTCTGTAAACTGAGAGAAGTACTTTGTATATTTTACTAATGATATGAATATTTATTTGATACCTGAGTTGTAAGTTATTGATAAGACTATTGCTGCATTTATCAATGTTACTGTTGTTTCATAGCTTTTACTGTCTGTCTGGTTCCAACATAAACACAATGGTACTGACCCAAAGAGAAAACCGGCTGATTTGTTTGCACTTTTTTCTGATTTGTTCTCCTGAGTTTTCACTGACTGGTTTGCCTTTTCCATCTTAAATCTGATTCCTCCTTTCTCTTCAGTGGAACCAGATCTAACTCAGCCTTTTTTTATTTATATAACTAGTGATTATTTTGTTTTGTATTAATATAACTATCGAACTTTTTTTATGTGAGCAGCCCATTGTTTTACAGTTGCCGCTTCTGTTCCTTTAGCAGCGGCTCTTTGGAAGTAGCGGGGATGAAATGGATATTAAGATATTTTTTTTCATAGAAGAGTGTAAACTCAGAGGACATTTACGCCAATCCAAAGCACTTCACCACCTTTTTATATCATATGCAACTAAATTTGTTACGACACATCTACTTTCAATATTCAGACACAGGTTTTATTTAATTCATCAGCAACACAGTTAATTAACTGCCAACATAAGCTTTAAGTAATAGCTGTAATACTTAAACATTCCATGCATCCATTTTCTGTACCCGCTGAATCCATCTACTGGGTCACGGGGGTCTGCTGGAGCCAATCCCAGCTCATTGCAGGCGATAGGCAGGGGTACACCCTGGACAGGTCGCCAGTCCATCACAGGGCCACATACACAGACTAGAAAAGGCGCACGCTCACACTCACACCTACGGGTAATTTAGAGTTCTCAATCAACCTGACATTCATGTTTTTGGACTGGGGGAGGAAACCAGAGTACCCGGAGAAAACCCACGCAAGCACGGGGAGAACATGCAAACTCCACACAGAAAGACTTCTGCCGAGCCAGGAGTCGAACCAGGAACCTTCTTATGTAAATATTCGTACAGTATAATTATGAATTTGTGTTGGGATGTCAACCCAAGAAGGTCATCATTCCCATGTGATATTATATAAAGGGTAAGCTGTTATGTAGAGGACTGTATTTAGAGATGTTTCCCCATCTTTATGTGTGTGTGTCTCTCTCCCTCTCTCTCTCCACAAGTGACATTATCCGCCTCTCTCTGTTTCAGCTTATTTGTTAAATTGTGTGCCTGTTGTGATGAAGCACAAAGTGCAGTGACAACTATCAATGCAAAATTCTTCACAGGTGGTAAAAGGAGTTATTTGGATGTTCAGGTTTTGCCCTGCCTCATTCCCAACTATAGGTAGCGGCATATAAAGCCTTGTTATTCTATACCTGCAGGCAGGGGAGGCTTCCTGGCCAGGACAAAAGCTCCTCCCAAGGGGGGCCTGGGAAGCAATGCCGCCTGAGACTTTTAGGCTTTTTTAAAAAAAAAAAAAAAAAAAAACACCAACCAAAAGCTGCAGTTGATAAATAAGGCTGGCCCTCATGAAAGCAGAAACGGTGTCATAAAGAGAGTAACACCTTGTTATGAATGTCAGCCTCTAATATTACTCAACAGGAATGCAGGACTCAAGAAAGGCAAGGCCCCGTTGAGGCCTTGGTCAGAAACCTGTCTCTTACATTTGACAGCATAAATCTTCTCTTCCTAGAATCCATTTCTCTCTACATCGTATCCATCTGAAGGCTTTGCTCTGCTAGGATTTATTAGATTATGAACCGGGCAATAAAATGACTAACTAATTTATGAAGCTGATAGGAATATTGAATAAGGTGAAATACATAATAGCTCAATGATTTTTAGTCTGTCCTTCAGAGACAGAAACACAACAGATCTCTTTTACATCAGCGTTGGTGGGCAGGAATTTTGTGGGACACAGTTTTGTTCTTGTTGAATATGTCTTTCAGGTGCTTTATAGATCACTAAATGATCTTTTTGGTGATCTGGGATGTGAGAACATTTGTCCTCCTCAGCGCCAAAACGAAATTAATAAGTATTCAAAGATTTTACAGTCTGTTGAGCTGAAAATATATTATCCTGTCTTTGTAATAAATCAGTCAAACACTGATAACTAAGTTATAGAGCATCCATAAAGATATTATATGTAATATTTAGGATTATAAAAAAGGATCATCCCTACTTAAAAAATGACTACTTTTGCAAGTGTGGACACTTCTTTCAATAATAATTCAAAAAAACCTTGTTATCATCACCGCCATCATGGTCCCCGTTATCATCGCCATCATGGTCATCATGGACTGTGATTATTTTGTATTGTGATGTTGCATTTGAATGAATGAATGAATGAATGAATGAATGAATGAATGAATGAATGAATGAATGAATGAATGAATGACCAGACAAGA
>JAOWBL010000018.1:663353-678078 GCA_028564865.1 Zenarchopterus dispar | reverse complement strand
TGAATGAATGAATGAATGAATGAATGAATGAATGAATGAATGAATGAATGAATGAATGAATGAATGACCAGACAAGAAAAAAGTCTGTAGCGTTTTACCGAAAAGAGTGATGTCTGGAATTCTATAACATAGTGATTACTCTCCAGACGTGCTCATTAGTTTGTTAATGAAAGAGTGTTGTGGTGAATGGGGAAGAGTAAGCAGCTGAAACAAGCATGTTTTGGACATGGGCCTCAGCTTCCAACAGCTAATTGTTAGAAAGTGAAACTTGTAAACAGTGACCTCTACAGGTAAATAGTATGTTGTTCTCATTCGCACGAAGTCATACTATCTATCCATCTATCCATTATCTACAGCTTCTTTCTGAGGGTCATGGGAGCCTTCTTGAGCCTATCTTAGTTCTCTTTGGGCAAAAGACAGGGAAACACCCGAGACAGAAGACAGACAACTGTCATGTATAAATATCTACTCAGCCATCTCAGTATGCAAGGCAGTTCTTCTGCAGGATCTCTCCCCTTCAACTTAAATCCTGAAACAAAACTGGACAGAGTCAGACAGTGGGACTTCACCCATATTTTTCATCTCATTTTGATAAATAATCTTAATATTTAGGAAAAAATAAATCTGATGTTTTAGTATTAAAGCCTACAAATAAAGGCTGGATAATAGTTTCTAGATAAAGGTACCAGTAAAGCATAAGCTCCACTTTTGTGTTCTTATCATTTTATTTTTGCACAAAGGAACTACCACTCCGGATCAAGTTTAGTGGTGGTTTGTTTACAGCTGTCCCCCTGGCCAGCATCCAACTCTACTGTGAGGCTACACGTATACATTCAGGTACCACGTTTTTTTCCTCCTCACAGGCTATGTGAGATGTGTTCAATAGTGACTTAATGTACACGTAAAGATAAATGATAAAAGTCAGAGTGATTAGCAACAAACCACAGCTCAGTGTTGGAAAACAAATTGTTTCTAACATTAATCCAGCTTTCTTGTTGACATCTGTTTTAAGACAGATTAAACAGAACTGAAGTGGTCTGTAGGGTCAGTTCAACCGCAGCTGCTTAAACCAAAACTAAGAATATTTTTTGATTCAGTAATACAAGTTTTGTCATTAAGCTGCCACGTAGAGGCTTCTTATTAGACGATGAATAAACAAGAGAGCAGATGAATGTGTCTACTGAATGTTGAGACATTTTAAGCTCTAAATTGCAGCTGCCGCTCAGTGAAATTTAAAACCTCTTCCCTTCAACATAATTCCGTCCATACTTGCAACCTGAAGCCACTATGACTTGAAGCACAACATAAACAGAAAATAAAGCCCAACATAACTTATAAATCTCTGCATGACTGAGGAGGGACATCTTAACCTGCTTTGATTTCAACATGATAAAAGGAGTTTACAGAACCATGGACAGCGACAACGCAAGCTCTGCTTGTCTGCATGGCTCAAAAGTCATTTCAGTTCAAAGGAAACTCATGGAGGTGGGTCAGTCTTCAGACCACATGTCACTTCATTCAGGTCAGCTCCCTAAAAGGTCAACTGGTCTGTTGGTGCATGGATTTTTGATTAATTAGTTATCCTTGGGTCTAAGCTGCCTTGAATGCTTGATGAACATTCCTCCAGGTTATGCAGCAGATATAGGGTCCACCACTGCTCCAGACAGTTTTGTGGTACGCCAGCCATCCCCTTTCTTTGACACAGTCCAGTAACTGTTCAGCCAGTCTGGTTCCCACCAGCATCGCACCAGCACCCCACTAGCACACAAGTCGGCCTTTCAAGGTGGGTCCTGGAGGTACAGCAGATCATCATGCCAGAAGTGATTGAATCTCTGGAGTTGCTCTAGTGGACCACTGAATATCCTGAAGTTCTAATGGTTCTAGTCCCCCGGTTTACCTGGAACCATGGCAGTTCATTTGAACATTGCCTGCGCAATTGAAGATACAGATGGCTGTCCATGAGTGTCACATGGTCTTTATGCTGGTTGTCACACAGCCCACATGGACCACTGAGAATCATTGTAGTTCATCCATTATTTGGTCCATCACTGGTGGTTTGCTGGTAGTTCTGCCATTTTGAGGGGTATCATTAACGCCCAAACAAGCCAGAAAGGGCCTCTAAGATCTGCCTGTATTCATGAGGGCCATTTTGCAGCACACAAAGAAACAATGTTGTTGTACATTAAGAATCAGTCAAATGTGAACGTGAGAAAACGCTTCATGCGTGGTCAGTGAGGAACAGGACAGAGCACCCCAGAGATCAAAGGATTCTGCTCCTTGAGGACTGAAACCCAGGGAATACCTTCACTACTTCAATACAAAGATGAATAAAAGAGCATTCAGCACATAGCCAACATGTCAGTACAACATATACATTTGCCAGTGATGAAATAGGGAACTATTAGGATGGGATACTATTTAGCTTTATTCATTTCAAAGGAACTTCAAAACAGTGCATCAGTGCATGTGAAAGGCTATCAAGGATGGCCTATGAAAGACATTATGATCACAATTTAACCAACATGAATGACCATTTAGATGTTGCTCCCAAAACATTTTTAATTATAGTTTTTACATGCTGCTATCTTTAGCCTTTATTGTTATTATTTTAATAATTATTGTTATAATTATTGTTGTTGATGTTAAATTAAAAAATCTAGAGGGCTGTAGTGTATCACTGTTACAAAGCAACACCAGGTTTCTTTCATTGGCCTAAGTTCAATGAAAGAAGCCTCCACACTTTTCACAAACTACTCCGCATATTAATGATGATTGTAGTATATTATTAATTGTCAATCTATTTGTTTTATTCTTTGAATATTGCTGAAAATATGAAACCATAAGAATTCCAGACAGCGCTGAGTGACGTTTTGGCCACTAATGACAGTACTTGTGCTGCAAACTCCCTCTTTAGTCCTACCATTGTTTTCTCTAAGGGCCCGGGACATGATTTCCCTTCTACCAGTCTTAAGTGAGGACTTTTTTTCATTTGGTTGAATTGGACCTGTGTTTTTTCCTGTTATTGTTCATTTATAGATCTGTCTCCTGTCTCGACAACATGGGCTGTTAACTTTGCTGTTTCCTATTTTACATCCTCCCATACATAAATTATGATATTCTGTAGCTGATAATGAAGCCTCACACAAAGAGTTATTTTCCCATTATAATAAAGCTTTTATTCGTTTATTTTCTCCAAACTCGTAACTTTTCTGCGAGATAAGACAGCTATTATTTGATCACAATAAAGCTCCATGTTCTGTTTGGTCCGCCAGACTGTGAATGTGGAGTTTGTAGATTTCTTCTAAGTGTAGAGCTGTGATGTAATGTGTCTGCAGGTATAAATATAGAGGCATGGCAGCTCAGCGTCCACGCAGATCAATGTCGCTCCGGCGCTGAAGCCAGTGCGCCTGTGGGTCTCGGAATGAGCGCAACTTTTACACGCTCCTCTCTAGCGCGCCGCTGCTTCTTCTTTTTCTCCTCGCTTCGCTGGAAAGGCAAACGCCTGGAGGCTGCTCTCAGAGCCAGACCTGGAATGGGCTGTCTGTCGGCCCTGAGGACCGTCCTGGTCCTGGGCCTGGTTACCGGACTGGCAGCGTGCGCCCCCGGCTTGAACGGGACCACGGACCGATGGGAGGCTCTTTACTCCCGCTCCCTGGCGCGGATCCCGGGGGAGAAGCGGGAGGAGATCAACCGGGACAGCGACTACCTCCTGGGCATTAAGAGACACAGGCGCCTCTACTGCAACGTGGGGATCGGCTTTCATATCCAAGTGTTACCCGACGGTAGAATAACTGGAGTGCACAACGAAAATCGTTACAGTAAGTGTTTTATTCTAAATAAATCCTCATTAAAAAGCGAAAGGTTAGTCAGCACGTTTGACAGCATTACACGCTGCTGATGGTTAGACAAAAAAAATCCAGCTCATGACAAAAGTCGGGGACATGATGCATTAGAAACAACCTTAATATCAACCACGAAGACAGAAATTGTTGTAATACAGTACCTTCTAAACGTCTTTGGGACCTCAGTCAGCTCCTTACAAGAATGTTTTGACTGTTTTCAGCCACTCATTTAGTTTGCAGTATTTCCATAACACAACGTCTTAGCACCCGCTCACACCTGATCCAGAACTTTATCATCCCTGGGAGCCACGTTGAAGCAGTGAACACTGCGCAGACCATGATCCTCGCCTGATCCTGGCTTTGGTGGGAACATCTGGAGTCCCCCTTTGGTTCCGCTGAGCAAAAATTTGCTGGGGCTTTCTGCCTAATGTGTAACCAGAGCTCGCTGTGATCCAGGCCAGCACCTAAAGTTAGGACAGAGCACGCAGGCCCGTCTGTTAAGACAGATTAACCCCAGCGATCCGGCCCAGACAAAGTCATATACTGTCTGACATTTGCAGACATGAAGAATTACAAACTTTTGTTTACCCGACTTGTCAGATGTAATTCCTTCCATCCTGCGTGGGTAACTTGTGGATCCAAAGTAGCAAATACACAACAGTGGAAGTGAGAGGTTCTACTCAGAACAACCTTTATTTTTTAAGTAAAATATTTTATTATTATTATTTATTTTATTTTATATTCTGCATGTCACCTGTGTAATATCTTTCAGACAAGACAGAAAAAAACAGACAAAGGCATCACATGTCTGTGACACTGTAAGCCTCTCTAACACACTTAAAAAGGATAACAGGAGAAAAGAAGAAGACAAATTTCAGCATGTGTCCAGAAAACCTGGAACCGGCATTGGTCCTGAAAAAACTCCACTTCTCTATTTACAATGTCACTCTGCCCCAAAACATGTCTTTATGTTAGCTGATGTATGTTATTGTGGGAAGTGAAGAAATCACTCAATAAAAACAAGCTTTTGTCTAAGGTTTGGTTGAAAGCATGAGATGTTTGAACTCACCAAACAAATAAGAATACTGTAGCAGTCATTCTGACAAGATAGTGGGAATGTTATTTTTTTTACATTTGGTTGAGTTTGATGAAATGTTTACTTTCTGTCATGGCTGAATCAGTGCAGTTTGTAGTTTTTCATAGTCTTCTGACAAAAAAGCTTACAGTTTAAACATTGTATCAAAGGTGAAATATTTCTGCACATGTTCATTAACACACCAAAACGCTTTGTAGACCCCAAAACAATATATTTAAACCCTTGACATCAGCATTGTCAGATCGACTCTTAAGTTTGAGGATTGACAGGTGAGGGTCTGTCCTTCACTTCAGGATGTTTCAGTGTGTGCTTTTTCTCCTCCGAAGGCCTCCTGCAGATCTCTCCAGTGGAGAGAGGAGTGGTGACTCTACTGGGTGTCCGCAGTGGGCTCTTTGTGGCCATGAACCGACGAGGAAAGCTGTTTGGATCTGTGAGTGTCCAGAAAACCTGGTGATCAACTCTTTGTCACTGTTTAGTGCTCATCAAACATCACACACACATACAGTGAGAGAGAGAGAGAGAGATGGAGAAAGAGAGATCGCATGAAGAGAGTGTGTGTGTGTTTTTTACATTGCAGTCAACATTTTCAAATTTTGTAAGACAATAAGTCAATATTGTGATGTCTTGTCCCACAGACACTGTTAAAGATATCACTGTCAGGATGTTAGATTTGATGCCTTAAACCCAAGTCCTTTTCATAGCTCCATAAATTGATCGATATATCCGATAGAGAAATGTGGAAAAGTTATCCTTTTACACTCAAATGAAAGTGATGGACTTGAGTCAAGAACAGCTACTCAACTGTGAAAGAAATTATTTATCGCCGGACAGAACCTTTAAATGTTGTCACAGAATTATTTGACTGGAAAATTCCTAAAGTCTAAGTGGGGGTCTGAAGCAGGTTGTACCACCTGCTTTTATATGTTACAGTAACCCTTATGGAAATGACGATGCGTCCCTTCACATTAACTGAGAGACACAATTAAATAAGTGGCATCCCAAAGACATCTAACTTGATTACATGTCTCATATTTTGAAAAAAAAACAAAAAAAACATTTGGAACAAAATGGCAAAATTTTGGAGAAAAACTGGAATCTTCTAAAATGATGATTTACAAAAATATATATACATATGATAAATGGCCATGCTAATAACAGAGTCAAATGGTTGAACATAAACTATCTAACATTATTAGTCATTGACTGTAGTTGTGAGCATGTTCGTTACAGAGTCATGGGTACCAGACGTACCAGATGTTTATTTCTGGGGTTACGAAGAGCGAGATCACTCACTTACCCATCCATAAATAAACATACCAACTGCCAAAAAGTTCATAAATATGTTTAGATGAATGGTGTCTGTCCTCAAATCCCAGCTCACAAGTTATTGTTCCACCACTGGATCATCTCAAATAGTTATTATCTGTGATTTTTTTTAAAAAACATCCCAATGAAGTCTGGTGTCCTGACTCCAGCCTTACTCACATCATTCACCATTTCACAATCTTATTTTTGTTTAAAGTATGGCTGAAACAGCTACTGTACAAAAACAACTCTGCAGTCAGAAATAAAGCAATTGTTTGACAGAAATCACAATGAACAATACAGACTAGAAATCCCCTCCAACAAAAATGTCCCGACATCTTTGTTTGGTCTCTGCCTTCAAACACTTAGTATTTTGAAATAATCCATTTTTTCTTTCAGCTCCACTACACCAATGAGTGCAAATTCAGGGAGCAGCTTCTTGCCAACAATTACAACGCCTACGAGTCAGTGGCCTACCCGAGGATGTTCATCGGCCTGAGTAAGAACGGAAAAACAAAAAGAGGAAACCGAGTGTCACCTGCAATGACAGTGACACATTTCTTGCCAAGAATCTAGTGGCCTCATAAATAGACTGGTGGGTGGTGGTGGTCTCCAAATCATGATGCACTTTCAATTCAACATTTATGCAAGTGTATCACATTTGATTCTTTGCTATGTAAATATTCTTTTTATATTTATGTTTAACAGCTATTTTGTATTTTTATAGGAGCAGATGTCTTTTCACTGTGGGTAGGCTGGAGGGTTTGGGTGGGAGGGTTTGGGTCACAATGCTAAACATGTTATTTATGTCTTCATTTTCTAATTTATCAGACATTTGCTGCTACTGAATGAAATCCTCACTTTGGATGTTGGTTTTCTTTGCACAGATGGGGAAATGAACAACTGTGTGCAGATGATGCTGAGAACTTTTTTTCTTTCTTTTTTTTTTGAGTAGTTAGCTACAGAAGGGCTCAAGTCTTAGCACAGAACAACGACTGAGGTGCTAAGATCTTTGCTCTGAGAAGTGGGATTGATTGCCCTGTACTTTAGCGCTTTTGTTATTTCTTTTTAACAAAGATGGTTTTAGAGCTGATTTCAAGACAGTTGGATTTATGCTTCAACATCAGAGCAGCTCAGATCCTACTGCAAAGCTGTATATCCTCCATCAGAGCCCATGGCATATTTTCCCTGTTGCACCTCCACAGAAATGTAATTGGCAGTTGCAAAGATGCAGAGCATAACAACTATGGTTATTCCATCCATCCATCCATCCATCCATCCACTCATCCATCCATCCATCCATCCATCATCTTTAGCCATTTATTCCTAGTAAGGCCTATCTTACCTGTTAATGGGTAAAAGGCAGGGAGGTGTACACCTTGATCAGGTCACTAGTACATAACAGATGTGGGTATACTTCACTAGCTATACTGCTTTCCCACATGATATTTCCCACTATAATTGAATCAGCTTTCCTTATAAAGTTAACACAATACTGAATATTGTGCCAGCATAAAGTTTTTCAGCCAGTCCATGTCTGAAAAACATACAAATCCAACACAATGTTTTTTAATAACGTCTCTTTTTTGTGTTGCAGAAGTTTCCATAAGGCTTGCAACAACTGTTAGCTCCCCACATACTTGTAGAGTCGAGCAGTATGAAGTCAGTTTTGTTTTCTGTTGCCTCTAGTTGAAGCAGCAGTAGAAGCCCACCGCCACTCAGGGCTGTGGAGATCCAAAAGCCACTGACTAACACAGACACTGGCACAACTGAGAGCTCTGACAGACTTAGCTCACTTCGGTCATCTCCTCCGTTAACGCTGTTGTGATCTGAAATTGAAGCATAAACCAAGCTTTAGAACTAGTCCTGAAAAAGAAGCTTAAAAGCAGCCACGCCTCGTCTACATCTAAGAGCCACTCACACTATACACTGGTAGCCAAATTATGGTGATCAACCAGACCAACAAAAACTTCTTGACATGTTTTTTTCTTAAGCAAAGAAAACAATTTAAGTCTGTGCCTTGTTGTGGATGATATGTCAAAGCAGCAGTGTGAGAACATAGTTGCAGAGAAAATGAGGTAAACACTGGACAGAAGACAAAGTGTTTTCTAGCTGTCTTTTCCTCACCAACGTTAGATACACATAAGAAAAGTTTAAATGACTTCCAGTCTGTATTGGAGCAGATGTTTACAGTGATGTAATGGATGGCTCTGCGACCAGTGCAGAAGGTTCTGAAGCAGAATGAGCTCTGACCTGGAACCAGCTCAGCACCAGCAAATGGTTCAAGCTGGTTGAAAAGGAGTACGTGTGGTGCTGGAGCCTAATTGAAAAGGTATCATCTTACTGTTGAGAAAGAAAGAGAGAGAAGAGAGAGAGAGAGAGAGAGAGAGGGAGAGAGAGGAAGGAAGGGAGAAAGAGAGAGATGGGTAGGAGAGGAGGAGGGGAGAGTCAAAGAAAACCCACAACCTCCACTGTGTCTGTTTATAGCTCTGCCAGGGGGGTGAACTCTGAACTTTCCTGCCGTCAATCTCAGGCAGATCTATACATCCCGCATTAGAGAGAGGAATCCTCTTTGACATTATATAAGTGGGGAATTTCGGAGTTTACAGGCAAGGTCAAAGAGCTGAAATGCAACAGACAAGCTATAGCCTTGACTGTGGAATAGGAGTATTCCTATTTTCAAGTAGCCTCGCATTGTCAGGCAGCTGTTGGACAGAAAAAAAGAAGTGACTGCAGTAGTTCTGAGACAGAACAGCTTTACTGATCACACGTTGTCCAAAAGTGTTCCTGGACTGTCCCAAAATTTGTCTTCAGATATCTCCGATTTCATCCTAATCAACGAAATGCTTCTGAACAAAAGTCGAAGACATCTGAGGAATAGTATGTTGACTTGATAAACAATAAAAGTGCACCCAAACTCAGTTTTAAAAAAAGAAACAAACAAACAAAAAAAACCAAACAACTTTGACTTCTACTGTTGCAGAGGTTGGAGTCACATGTAGCCTGGTGGGTAACTGCTTTGAAAAGTTACAGTTTTATTTCAAAACAATTTCAATTACTTTAGATTTCAAAGAAGATTTACCATGCCCACCCTCATCCTCGAGTTTTTATTTATTTTTTTATTAAGCTGACACAATTTCCTGAGGTCTCCACGAAATATCTCTAACATGCTTACTGGTCAAAACAGCACAGCGACCGAAGACACCAGCGCCTTTTAAAGGATGTCTTTAAAACGTTATTCAGGAGAGCTTGTTTTAGGAGGTGGAGTCGGCCACTCCATCTCCTCTTCAGAGTGTGCTTTTTTGAGATCTGTTGTACAGTTTTGAGCTGACTGCTTCTAAAGTGCAGCAAATGCAGCATGAGGTAAAGTCAGGCAGAGATAAGGATGGGAAAGTTGGATCATACGACACATCAAATCTGCATGGCAGCCCCAGGCAGAGTGAAAAGATTGGGTTATGGCAGAGTTTCTTAATGTGGTACTAACGTTAGACACCAAAATATGCACTCGCCAACCACGTGGTATAGATAAGAAAGAGGTGAGTGTATAGACACAGACTTTTTTCTATAATAATTATTATTTAAAAGTATTATGGGAGAAATGATACCACCCTTGTGAACAATAATGCTATATATCCAGGGGGAGTAACGCAATCTAAACTGACAAAAGAAAAAGAAGGTAATTAGCACATTTTGGGATCCTTTTTTGCCTCAAATTGTAAATTTGTGAAAAAGCACATTTTAAATGAAATTGTACTCAAACTTATCAAATAAAATTAGTTTTGGAAGAAAGCATTTGGCTATATTTTCCAATGTAGTGTAGTATAAGAACAAAGTTTTAAACCCCTTGAAATTCAAGCCGGTTTGTAGTTTTCGAGAGCTGACATTTGCTCTGGGAGAGTCTTCGCCTGGTCTGCTCCTGTCTGCAGGGCACTTTCTGAGTGTTTGGTCCAAGAGTAAAAAAACAGCCAAAGCTGACCGTTCCTGTGGCACGTCCAGTGTAGTATCACAAATACAGAACGCTGCAGCCAGTAGTTTAGCATGACGAGAGCAAAACTGATTCTCCAGCACATCCAAAGCTCTGTGAGGTTGGTTCATCAGTGAAATAAGCCCACCATCAAAGTAGCTGAATTTAGCAGGGAAACCCATATGTTGTTTGGCTTTTCAGTTGATTGGAAGAAGATTTAGGCTTTCTGAACAAATGAACTGACGGGAAGTGTTGCAAGGATCGTCTTTCCCTGATTTCCAGCCTTACCAAACTGTTTTGCTTCAATCTGAACTTCTTTCAGTTCATCTTAAAATAAACACATTTGCAGTATATTTACCAAAATGTCAGCTTTTTTTCTCCAAGAGACGTTGTATTCTGAAGCTCTTATTTTTTATTGTTTGTCTAGCAGTGTCATTGGCTGACACTGTTTTCGGACACAAATTCTACATATTTCCTTGGATGCAACATAGTGGGAGAGAAAATGTGACCGTCCAAACAGACCTTAAAGTCCGCTAGAATAATACTTGCCACCAGTCAGGGACATTTTCTCTAAGCGGGACACTTCGGGGCATGGACATGATCGATGATTCAGGAGACAGCAGAGGCCAACAGCTTCCAAGCCCAGCAGACAAACGTGCACTCTAGCTAATCTGCTGTAAATACAAGTATATACATCCTCACCATGTCCAGCCTGCAATCATTTTTGGGGCTACACATTCAAAAACACGCTGTTTTAAGGCGACGAGTTTTGGCACAGTTCTGGTACAACACGTTTTCAGTTTGGTTTTTTTTTTTTTTTGGAGTTCTCCGTTTTTCTGAACCAGAACTCGTTGGGTTTTGGTTGTACTTCCTGCAGCAGCTGCTGCCCCGACCTGGATTGGCTTACTGGAAGTTTCCGCCACTCTCTCTCTTTCTTGGGTTTGTCTCTATCTGTCTGAGTCCTTGTGGTTTACTGCAGCTCAGTTCTGGTGGCCATGTTGTCCTAGTTGTGCCTTGTCACGTTCCAGCTATCTTTACCCTGTGATATACTTTTAGAAAAGATAATCATGGGAGAAATATTTACAGACAGCTGTTGGACTGCACTATATACTAGGGCCAGTAACCCTATATTTTTCTTTATATATTTTGTAAATATAACCTCTCAGTAACTGAAGGTGCTGGTATTCCCACTGGGGGCAGTTCCAGTTTACAGAGAGCTGAGTGGAAGTGGTCGTCTGAAGGCACAAGGTGCTTTGATTCACTCTGGTGTAAATAATAAATCAAATTCAGCAGTCAACAACAACCCAGTTTTGAAACAGGGGACTGAGTCTGATAGATAACTACTTGTAACCTGTTTCTGTTTTTCTTCACCTTCCATTTTTCTCATTTGGTGTATCAGGAAAAAGGTTTGGAATCTCCATTTCAACATTCCACTTAAAATGGCATACATTGTCAGCAACCTGGTGTGTTCGAGTTTTGTTTGTTGAACCAAAGTGCTTTCAGTAGAAGTGATAATACATTAGCACCGAGAGCGGCCACGCTTCGTGCACACGCTAGCTATTCAGTTGCAAATAGCTTAAACAAATATCATGCAAATTCTTTCTGTAGTGGCTTCAGGCCTTGATTCCTTCAAACCAGCATGGAGATCAACACTGACCTGAGCTCTGCAGGTTCACTGTGAGATCCATGTTAAGCTGTCAAAATGAGTGCCAAAGATGCTGTCTGCTGCTCTTCAAATGTCTCCTGTTACAGTTTTAGTTGTTAAAATTTCCACCGAAGCGTCTCAGCTTGACACTTGTGTTGTACATGTATGCAGGTATACTGGTGTATCTGGTGCTCACAGCTGGGCTCAGTGTTCTGCAGTCTCACTGCTTTGCATGGAGTGCATCATGTTTACAGTACCATACCTTTCTGCCCTCAGCTGACCCAGGGCCAGCGCTTTACTTCACCTGCTCATTTGGTTATGCAGCTGCAGACAAAGCAAAAGCAGAGCAGTTCCCAAATCAGCAGCCTGCAAATGGAGAATCACGCTGTCTGCAAGAGGCGTTCCTGGTTCTCAGCAGGTTAATGTTGTTGATGACATGTGGTTTGAGTCACATATCAGCAAGTACACTGGTTTCAGGTTGGGAGTTTAGAGATCGGATTCATGGCCTAGTAGCAATTAAACTTCCAATTTTGTACAGGATTAGTTCATCTGTATTAAAACTACAAGGGTTACACCTTCCCCGAGGTATCTAGTTACAATTATGAGTCATGCAAATCTGACATGTAATTAGCAAAAGCTTAAAAATGATATGTAGAAAATTCATTACTACTACCTTGCAGTTTTAAGTTCAAATATAATCTGCTGAATATTGTCGCTGTAAACGCTGGTAGCAGGATGTTGACAGGACTGACAGAAACACTGTCCATAGATGCTGCTGTGAAATTATTTCACTGCCATTTTATAAGGAGCACAACACAAAAGCAGGAGGTAGAGAGGCAACTCCCAAGCCCTTATTCTTGAAGCTTGTCTTTAAAACAAATCACTTTCTGTGTGGTTTGATCCAGTTCAGAGTCCAGTTCAAATGTGAAAATAAAGATTCATCCAAAATATTGTATTAATAAACCGTTGATGGTGAAATGTTCTACATTTACCTTTGTTAGTGGTCCAGCATCAATTGTGTGTTAGTGAATGAGTCATTCTAAAATTGAATGCATTTCTTTGCTTCAGCTGTTTTTACTCATCTGTGAACTGTTTGTATATTTTATGCCTTTTGAACTCTGCTATCTGAAGTTCTGTATTCAGGGAATGTAATGATATGATGATACTACTATAAGGATATACTATGCTACACTACACTGTACTAAGTTTGATTCTTAGTCCTGTGGTCTTATTACAATTTTGTATCTACTGCTTTTCAGTTGTCCTGTAGTTTTATACAGGTCTTAAAATGTAATATTGTATGTGCTGTGCACATGACTAAAGTCCAACTTAAGGGAAGTTGACAATAAAAATGCAATGCTATACAAAGGAAATGTGTCATTTCGACAGGTAGTCTTTGATTATAAATGTGCCCACACACACACACACACACACATACATATGTACTGATATATAGTGAACATGTGTACATGTACAATGAAGTCAACCCTCGTAACCTTTCCTATTCTTTTGATGCAGTTGCTCTCTTTAGGTTCAGGTCCTCTTGGGTTTGGGAGTTCTATGCAGTATTTTCTCTGTCGTTGTTCCTGTGATCTACTGGACTCATGTTCCCAGCTTGGAGGACACCACTCCAAGTACACTGATTAGCACTAGCACCACTATTGCCTTCAACTGTCACATCTTTTCTGTTTCTTCCTTCACTCTGGGGTTTTTTTTTCAGCTTCTTGTGATTCACTTTATGTTGCTATCATTTGCGACTGTTATGTCTGTCTGTCACTACTGCTTTTCTCCTGGAGTTTGCCGACCACTCTAAGGTCCAGTTGGTTAGCCATCACCAGTTTTTCAGTCTGGATTTGGAAGTCCCACAGTATCCTTCCTTTTATACTTTCCGCCACGCTTGGAAGTATCTCCTATCTTAACATTGGGATTTCCAACCCAAACTCGGTGTAGATGTTGCTGTACACTATTATAGTGTCTTAGCTGTGTCCTTCCATGTATGTTTTACCTGCCTGCATCAAACATCTTACATCATTGCGGATTCTCTCTTGTTCAGAATGTTCAAAGAGAATCTTTGAACAGCTCAGATCTGAGGTCTCGTCTGATGTGGTAGAGTCTGGCCTCTATCTCTTGGGTTCCAGACCTGTGCTTGTGCTGCTATGATCAATTCCTTTTCCAGCCACTAGTAGAACGTCTCAGAGTAAGCCAATTCTTAAATCTGCTGTTAAAATATGCTATGCTTTCCTTGATGGTTCTTCCTCTCTGGATTTCTGCTGCATGACACTTTTTCAAAGTTCACCACTGGGGCGGTCTTCTGGATGTATTGTTTCATCCTGGATAGCAGCTTTGACACTTATTAATTACTGGCCTCCCTCCGTCCACTTTATGTAGAATTGCATGATTTGGGACTTTTTTGGTTGTCTTGACTCCACCTGCTTCCTTCTCTTCCTGTGGCCAGGCCGGTCTAGTATCCTAGCACCTGATTACTGGTAGGGTATATGTATTGATGGCCCAGCCTTTGGTCCTGGCATTCAGGATCTGGCTTACACTTTTCAGATATTGGAGGTGGCAGACTCCCAGAATGCTGTAATGAGAATTCTGATGAGGATTTCTCCAATTTTAGCTTCTCTTCACTGGTTTCCTTCTGAATCCAGAATATCATTGAAAACTCTTCTCCTCAAATATAAAGCCCCGAAAGACCAACGTCCACTTAGACCCCATAGGTCCACATTATCCTTTTAGACTACTTTGTTCTCAGACTATCGGCTTACAGAATTTCCAAAAGTAGAATGTGAGGTGGGAGTTTTAGTTGCCAGGCTTTTTGTAGAAATAGCTCCCACTTTGAGAGCGAAAACCTCCCATAATGCAACTTATTT
>JAOWBL010000018.1:629988-657838 GCA_028564865.1 Zenarchopterus dispar | reverse complement strand
GTTATTAGGTTTAAAATTCATGATCTTGACTGCCATCTACTGACTAAAGTTGATCAGATATTCTAGGTTACAAGACTGCATTTTGAAGGTAAATTTGACTATAGATACTTTTAATTAAACAGTCATCTTAGAGATAACCAAATGAGTCTTTCTTAAAGCATATTTAAAATAATGTAAAGAACAGAATCCAAAACCACTATAAACTGAAACAAGCTCAACATGTTTTGTTTTTCTACTGATAAATGACTGCTTCTATGAGTCAAGAAAAATCACAGGCTGTGATCAGCTGATGGCTCAAGCTTATTACTTATCTAATTTTTCAAGCATATTCAGTAACTACCAGAATCTAAAATATTTTTTTTTAAATCAAAAAAAGAGGCTGAAATTTCAGTAATTAAGTGGTTCTCCTTTGAAGCTTCAGTCAGTAAAAACTTATTATAGTACTCATAGTGAAATGTTATTCAGCATAAAAAAGTCCATCTGTGGAGCCCTTAGGGAAACAAAAATAGGGACGTCTTCTTATGCTGTGATAAAGTTCAAGTTGGTTCTTTGACCATAAACACCATGACAAAAAATAAAGGGGAGTGCAGCTGAAGAAAACATCAACCACAGAATGGGTACAACATTGGGCAGCTTTGGGGTCATGAGGAACCTGCTTGGTAAACAAAACACTGTGAAGGTAAAAGGAGGGAAAGATCATTATGCTCGCAAAGCAAGGCATGTTTGTTCATTTTTTATTTATTTGTATAGCACATTTCAGCAATAAGTCAATTCAAGGTGTTTTTACACAATGACACTATGAAAAGTAAAGAGCAGAGAGAAAAAAGATTATCAATTACACTGCAGCGGCATGATAAAAGTTAGACTTAAGCTAGAGTTACACTGTAGTACTAAAATTAACATTATTTACATTTCAAAATAAAAGCAGATGAAAACAAATTTGTCTTTAGCCCTTTAGCTGCCTGCTCAACCGTATGGTTGAGGTGATTTTGGGTCACTATATCTCAATGAGAGGAGTAGGGCAGTTAAAGGGTTAATTTTGAGTTAAATGAACTGAGAGTTTCAGCTGTTCCACAGTTTTCTGGAAGTTTGTTCCAGATCTGTGGAGCATAAAAGCTGAATGTTGCTTCTCCATGTTTTGTTCTGATTCTGGGGACACAGAGCAGACCTGAACCAAAACACCTGAACCAGAATACCTGAGAGGGTTGAATGGTTGACATGGCAACAACAAGTCTCTGATGTCTTTTGGTCCTAAACCATTCATTGGCTTATAAACTAACATACATATTTTAAAGCCTATTCTCTGTGATACAGAGAGCCAGTGTAAGGACCTCAGAACTGGAGGGATGTGGTCCACTTCCTTAGTTCTCCTGAGAAGTCGGGTAGCAGCATTCTGGATCAACTGTAGCTGTCTTCTTGACTTTCTAGGCAGACCTATGAAGAGACTGTTGAAGTAATCAATTCAACTGAAGATAAACGCATGGGTGAGTTTTTCAAGATCCTTCTGAGACATTACTCCTTTGATCCTGGACATGTTCTCCAGGTGATAGAAGGCCGACTTTGTAATTGTCTTATCGCATCTATGGAGGTTCAGGTCTGAGTCCATGACTACACCCAGATTTTGGGCCTTTTCAGTGGTTTGTAGTTGTAATAACTACATAAAAGCATATAAATAGTCTTCTTTTAGTCCAAAAACAACTACTTCAGTTTTATTTTTGTTCAGCTGAAGAAAATTATGGCACATTCACTCATTGATTTGTTCTGTGTATCTACTTTACACTTTTATGGGCTCATTGTTGCCTGGTAATACTGTAATGTAAAGTTGTGTTTCATCTGCATAGTTATGGTAACTTATCTTGTTGTTTATTATTATCTGTGTTAAGCCGGAGCTTAAGCAAAACTGAACCCACAATGCGGATAGGGAGCAAAACAAGTCTTTAATAGTTCCAAAAGACAAACAGAAGTCCAGGGGGTGAGGTGAGACCGGAACGCCGGAGACGGGAACAACGAAGAGGACCAAGGAAGACGAGCGAGCCAGACCACACGAAGTGAAGCACTGAAGCCGAGGAGCGTCGGAGGACGAGTACCGACGAGCCAGGGATGGACTGGAAGTACAGGGAAACACAAAACGAACTGGCGAGGAGTAGATCAGAGCCGGGGTTAAGTAGCTGCAACTGATAATGAGAACCAGGTGTGAATGAACAGGTGAGAAGGATCTCCAAATCAGGCTGCCACACTCTGCCTAAAAACAAAAGCAAGGAAAAACAGAACACAGGAATACAGATCCTAACAATCTGAACTAGGGGAACCATGTAGATGTTTAATAGGAGGAGTCCTAGGATAGAACCTTGGGGAACTCCACATGTAACTTTTTTTTTTTTAGTCTGATGTAAAGTTATCTATTGACACAAAGTAGTCCCTGCCCTTAAAGTAAGACTTAAACCAGTCAAGTACCACACCACAAAGTCGCTCAGGTAATTTTGAAATTGAAAGTGAAAGTGAAGACTTTGGCTTCCGCAACAACACTTGGATTCGGTGAAAACCCCAACATTCGTAGTCAATTGCTTACAGAATACAAATCATTTCTTGTTCTTCTTCTTCTTCTTTTTTAACTACAGATGCTTCTCCCCTGAACCTATGTGGATTCTATAAGGTACATCTGCATTTAAACCTTCAAAGGATCTGCAATAGAAAACTGAATCAGAATAAGAAAATTCAACATGGAAAACATCTGCACCCTGTGTTGTCTGTAACACTGTAGTGAGTAAACACTGAATGGGCCAACTGCTGTTGAAACTTTGGTATAAAGCAATAGAAACACTATTTTTTACACAGGCTTGAAAGAGATAATTTTACTTTTTTGAAATATTTTTATGGAAATGCAGTATGTGTTTTTGGTTAAGGGAGACAAAGTAGTTAAAGTGGCATAAACACAGAGGAGAAGACACATCATCTTCCCTCAGAGAGGATCACACATATCATTTATTTAGAGATAATCTTTCTAGGCCTCAAGCAACATTTTGGTGATTGTGATATTTGCTTTGATTAAAGTTTAACTTGTATGTAAATGCCAGGGAGCACAGCGGAAGCTCAGGCCATAATATGATAAGAGCGGAAAGAACCCTGTTGTTTGAGTGTGGAATGACCCAGCGTGGCAGCTTGAATTCAGACCAGTCTGTAGACTTTACCCTGTCCACAAATAAAAATGTGCAATTTTTGAGTTTGGAAACAGTTTGTGTAGCTTAATTATGCAATTAGATCACCGAAGCAAGACATGACAGACACATGGAGTCTATAGGCAGCAGCCAGTGTTTACATTGACTGAAACATTCCTATATCCACCAGACGACATGGTGCAGCAACAAAAACAAAAGCACAGTGCTTCTTCTACTTCTGTTCACCTGCTGCAGCTAAGATGGATGTTCCATTTTAAGTGGACTTATTAAGAAAAAAAGGAGCGTGTTTTTTCTATGCAAAGCACGTATTTTTGGAGTGACTGAAGCACCTAACTCAAAATGCTGACATAACAATATTAGGTTATAATATTGTTACATCACAGACCCTTACTATCAGAGCATAAACAGGATACTCAAAGTAATAAAAAGCAAATATGTAAGTACTATTATACTAGTACTATAGTATTATAGTAATAATAGTACTAGACTATTCTTATGCATAGCAGGCAAACTGATGCACTGGCATTTAAACAGCCACAAAACAACATCCCATTACACACCAAATATGCATGCATCTTCTGCCTGAAGACAGATAACTTTCAGCCTAACCCCGAACAGGAAGAAGCAGACGAAGTAAAAGATGATAATGGATAACCTTGACATATGGCACTGGCAGAGTTATGCTATTGGGCTGGTTCTCAGGGGACCAGAACCCAGGGACTGACTACCCTTCACACATTGCAGACCTGCCTCTGGACGTCAGGCAAAAAGTTAAAGCTTAGGTATGATGGGTCTTCCAAATGGACAATGAGCTCAAGAATACTTCCAAATCAGTTGCAAGGAGCCCTAGGGACATCAAAGTAAAAATACTGGCGAGGCCATGACAGAACCCTCAGAACTATTGGATCTCAGTGCAATAGAAAGTTTGTGGACAGTGCTGAAAAGGCATGTGTGAAGAAGAAGACCCACAACCTGGGCTCAAACTCAGTTTAACTCTGCCAAATACTGGCAAAGCCTGCAGAGAAGAAAAAAGAAAGGACAAAAGCAACACATTTGTAAAAATGAAAAAGATAAGCTGTAGTTTAAGCTGGTCTAAAAGAGGAAGACTTTTCTGTCAGAAAGGGGAAGTAAAAATAAAAATAACTGTCTTTTTCTAGATGTTGTGTAATCTTGTGTAAATAGTTCAGTAAGTAGTTTGCAGTGGTGTATTCAGTGATCTCTGGAGCCCCCTGGAGCAGCAGGTGCACTCTCCACTGTCATGGAGTTTCCTGCTTGTACAGCAAAAATTCCTGAGAGCTGTCTGCAAGAAGTTTATATCATATTCCATATTTGTAACAAAACTCATCATTTGCAGAGCAGCACATTAAATTACTAAGGTGGTAAAATTCTTATTTATCGAAATCAACCAAGAACATTCTTCCCTACTTCCAAATTTATTATATACTGGTCCAGTGTTAAATAAGTGTGATTATAATAAATCATTTTAGCACATCATTGCTAGACTATATAAGCAATGTTTATGTCTGTATGTTTATGTTTGTTCATGTCAAATTGGGGTCTTTCAAATATTCAAAAAGGCATTCTTCCTTTAACAAATATCTCAGAAATCCGAACTAATCCTTTTCTGGGCAAACGTCGTTTCTTTTGTCATGTATGCTTTTAGAGTTTAGAGTTTCAGAAATCCACAATTTCAATTCTTCAAATCAAAATAAACATCCCGAGCATCTGCAATAGGAAAGTGATGGTGAACAAGATTACACCTCTGAAGGGGTTTTACACCTTGATTATTTATTATTGTTAAAATGTGAGTCGTGAGTTGTAATTCTAGTTGTTTTCTAGGTATCTGTTTAGTTTCTAGTTTATTTCCAGAATATTCATCACCAACAGTGTCAGTGTGGATGCTGATATGTTCATTTTGACAAATTAGTGCTGAATTTAGCCCTGTATTGTATGGTATTCGTCTGTTTATTGATTGATTGATTGATTTGCAGTAGTTTTTACACTTCAAAACCTTCGTTCTGATGACTTTCGTGGCAGTTAAAACGTCTTGAGAGATAGTTTGTGCTCCTGAGAATGCGACTGCTGATGCTGGATCCGCTTTGAGCGAGCTCCCTGCAGGGCTCGTCCGGGGCCAACGGAGAGCTGGGATTCAGTTGGATGACGTGCAGGGGTGTGTTGTGGTGAGCTTCTGAGAATTGCGTTTGGGAAAGAGTGTTATCAGCAGCTGATAAGGGCCACGTTTAAAAGGTTGCGTTAGGATGAAAGCGCTCCACTGCCAGCTGGAGGAAGCCGAGTCACGGTGCTGTCGGAGAATTTGAGAAACCATGCTGCTGCTCGCTGTCACTCTGTCCGTGGCCAACGTTCTCTCTGCTGTTGGAGTATTTTGCATGCCGCTGTCGGACCAGGGGCCCCACATTGCGCACGGCTGGGGCCAGGTGGTCCGCCTCCGGCATCTGTATGCAGCCAAGCCGGGACTGCACCTACAGATCACCGAGGAGGGGCAGATCCACGGCTCTGCGGATCAGAACCTCTACAGTGAGTCCAAGTGTTTAAAACTGTGATGAATACTGTAGCCTGCACTTGGTGGGATTCTGTCGTACTAATATCATATTTCAACTGCAGGCCTGCTGGAGATAAGTCCCGTGGATCCGGGCCGTGTTGTCATCAAAGGAGTAAAAACTTCACGCTTCCTCTGTATAGAGAGCGATGGCAGACTCTACTCATCTGTAAGTACAAATAAACATAAAGTCACCTATATATCTACCTGTCTGCCTGCCTATCAATTCATTTATTTACATGAGCAAAAAAAAAGAAAAAGACAAAGCCATGACATCTAACCATTTACATGTTTGTTTAAAGTCAAAGAACAACATATCTCCTTGAACAAATAAAACTGAAAATCATGAATGAAAACTTATATATATTGGTTGAAAATTGGATTAGTTCATTGTTATTCATTGCACATATTTGAAAAAGAAAATTGCGCCACTTTTGGCACTTATGCTTCAGTTGCAGCGCTGGAGAAGCGGGTCAGATGTGGCCCGAGGCTGATCTGGCGGTGCCTTGTGTTACCTCTAGTAACATCTGGAGTGATGCAGTCCAGAGATCATTGAGTTATGGGTTAGAGAAAGTGTTGTGAGGGTCAGATGTTGGCAAAAGCCAGAAAGAAGTTTTATTCTTGGCTTCGTCTGGTGAATCTGGGGCCGTGTTTAGGCAGCTACATGCTCTCACTTTATCAACACCATCACTGGTTATTCGACATCATTTGTTAATATTTTAATTTGTATATGGGTATACCTTCATAAGAAGGTGATGTTTTCCCTATCCCTACGTATACATAGCATCTTCAGCTTCTCCGAGACTCTCCAGCAGCTTGTTAGGTGTTTCAAAATCACTCTGGTGTTGATGTTCATATAGAAGAAGCTCGAAGTTTAACTCTGCAGAGTCAGTCACCCACAGCTTTGGTTTTTCATCTGAGAATCTTCACGAATTGTTATATCATTTCATTTAAATAATTAACTGATTTAAGTTTTTTCAAAAATCCCCATGATCAGCTTCATCTGCCTACCTGGCAGTCAGCTTAGAGGCTGTGTAACAAGTGTTGATTTGAATGACAATTCAGCAATAAATCAAGATCTTAAACTAGTTTCTATCACTCAGCACTTAGATTCCCCAGAGAAACTTCAACTTTTATCTCATGAATGAAGCCTTGCATAGGCTACACTTGAACTTCTGGTATTTATGATTAAACTGGCATGATCATCAAATGGTGCTCAGTATTAATTTTGCATTCAATTAAAATTGTTTAGATATTTGCACTCTCTCAAAACTTGCCAAAAAGTTTCAGTTAAGAAACAAATAAATAAAATAAGATAAGGATTCATTCAAAATGCACACAGAGTAAAGCACAGAACATCCCCGAGAAGGATTTTCAGTAAGGATTATATCAGAACACCATCTCATTCCCCGAGGTCTCCTCCGTCATGATGTTGATCTGCTTCCATGGTCAGAAAACACTGCAAGTCAGTCATTCATTCAAACAGTCGACGGTTCATCAACCTTTGTCCAGTGTGCAAGTTAGGATGTGTTTGCAAAGCAAAAAACCTGAATGAAAAGGAACAGCAGCAGCAACAACAACCTTGGCCTCTAGCTGGCTATGTTTTTCCAAAGTAAATAACCATCGAAGAACTTTCAGCCTTATTTACATGTTTTTTTCCATTTCATTTTATAAAAATGTAATATGTATGTAATAAGTATGTAATCCCTGAGACTGGAGTAATAATATAATATAATATAATATAATGCATTTGATCAGACAAGCATGAACATTTTACATGAAGGTGTCCCTTCTCTTTTCCAGCACACATACAGCAAAGATGACTGCACCTTCAGGGAGCAGATCCTGGCAGATGGATACAACGTCTACGTCTCTGACAGACATGGAGCCCTTCTCAGTTTGGGAAACCACCAGCAGAGGCTGCAGGGCTTAGACCGGAGCGTTCCAGCTCTGGCCCAGTTTCTTCCCAGAATCAGTACCTTGCAGATGACCTTTCCCACAGGACTTGATGTCCCTGACCGGCTGAGTGCAGCACAGACAGAGGAGACTGTGGATGTGATGGACTCATTTGGAAAGCTCTCTCAGATCATTCACAGTCCCAGCTTCCACAAGAGATGAGACAGCAGCTCTGAGACAACTGTTGCAGGTTGTGTCCTGGAGTATCCATGCACTCCTCCCTACATGTCAAAAAAGCAGGGACTGACTTGAGGTCAGTTGGGGTGCTGGGAAGGTTGTCACCAGGACTGTCACGTCAGACATGAGTGAACAGAATACAGGTGAAGCATCCGGCAGAGGAGGGATTGGTGCTTATAAAGAGCGAAATGCTCCATCTTGGCATTCTTAGTGAAAATGTTCATGTTTGTTCATGCTGAACAAACATGAGGTGTCTGCCTGTCCTTCCAACTTTTAAAGAGCCCATGCATACTGGGAGGAGTGTGTTCGTGTCAAGCTAAGAGAAGGTGGTCAGTGCGCACGGACACAGAGCAGCGTGGACAGAGGCAGGAAAGAGGAAGGGAATGGCACAATATTTGTCTGATTCTAGGAAATAAGATGTAACATGAATGAGAACAAAAACTGATCTTGCCTTAAAGAAACTGCTAAATGATATGCTGCTTTTCTGGACAGAAGAGGAAGGAAAATGTTTCATTAGGAAATTTTTACAAAAAAAAAAAAAAGGGATTGTATTCAGAAGTCTTACCTAGTAAAATACTATAAAAATCTACCTGTACTTGCTGTATTTATTTGTTTATTTAAATGTTATTTGGGGTTAAAGGTAGCTTTCCTGTACATTTACTGAATATTTTCATGTTTCCTATTAAATGTGGATGGAAAGTGTCTCTTTGTCCGATGTGCAATTTAACATTAACATGGTTTGGAAAAAAGTTCTCATAGTAAAGTATTCGGAGGTCAAGGTGGATCGCTGTGTTTGTGTTTATCCACTTCTTTCATATTCAAATCAAGACAATATTGTAATACGAATCGTAATTGTCCAGTTTATGGACATTTCCTTCATTTCAAATCATAAAAGCATTAGTTGATGTGCGTGAGGCATGTTTGCACAAGCATCACCAGATTTTCACATAACTCCTCATTTTAGGTGAAGACAAAAAAACAAAAGTGACAAAAATATTCTAATTTTCATTTGTCTGCCATACATATCTGTCATTTGCATGACAGATATGTACAAATGCATGCAATCCTTTCAGTATTCATGTAGGAGGGAAAACTACATTTCTGGAAACCTGATCAGTCCTGCACATCATCTGGGGTCATTTTAGACTGTTTTTCTGTAGAAGATGGTGAGAGTGATGGACAGACACACACGGTACAACGGAGGACTCGCCACAGCGGTCAGAAACACCGACTCACATATTACAGGCCTCTTAGCTCACTTGCTAAATGAATATTAAAGTTTGTGATCAAGAATCCAGACACCCATCAACAGCAGCAGACATTTATAACTAAAATGGTCTCAGAAACTTCACTAATGAACTCCAACAGCTACAGCCCAAATACAAGCAGTTGTCAGAGACACAACAGAATGTCAATTGATCATCAATAGGACTGATTATTATGAAGCTTATGAGCTCTATTTTATTGTGCCAAAGCACCAGTTAGGAGTAACATTGAATATGTATGTCTGGGCATTTTTATTGCCATAAAAATCCAAAATCATCATCTTTTGTTGCAAAGCTGAAATGCTGTAGCTGTCGAGAGTGCAGATAATCCCAATAAAGCGGGGTGTACAGCTAAAACCTTTAGCTTTTTAATGTTTAACGCATTCAATAATAAATGCAAACAAAGAGAAAAAAAATCTGAGAAAGAACTCTGGTGTAACAGAAATGGTGTGAGACGAGGCCTTTATGAAGTTGACATTTTAAGATCAAGTTAAAAGCCCCATCAGAGGAGGCCTATATCCCACTGGAGAACACTGAGCCTGCCATTTACTGACTAAATTGTGTTTTTAAGGACCAACCAAAAAGGAAAGTGATTAAGACAACGTGAACGTGTATGACCAAGAAGAAATAACATCACAAAAACAATGTGGTGTTACAGTCATACCGCTTTGCCTAATCGACAGACAAGACTCAAATGATTCACACAGTCACATAGTCAGCAGTATATGTTCAATTTATTCACAGAGATAGCGTCCAAATTATTTACTCTCAACAAAAAAAAAAAGAAACAAATTCATTCACATTTTATTTTTTAAAAAAGCACCACATAACAGCTGAAAAATAGTGTAATTCCTCTTTCAAAGTGCAATGTGGTTGCAAAACATCAAAATGCTCACAGTGAACTAGATAACAGATCACACGTCAGCTCGCCACAGCCTCCAACTACAAGCGCCACGAGTTCACCATCAATCTTCCGAATGACCCTTACACACCGCAATGAGTACAAGGCACTGAGTTTAATCATTTCCTTTTTATACTCAACTCTATATCAGAAAAGGTTGGTAAGGCAATGAAAATTGAAATGATTCCAACATTTACTTTCATTTCATTACAGAACATATTAACCCAATATATTTCAAGTTTTGTCTGATCATTTTGTTTTAAAAATAAGTATCAAATTCTTTGTATTTCATTTCTGCAGCATATTGCAAAAAGGGCACAGGACTGCAAAGTCAACAATGTGTGCAAAATGTGGTTCTGCATCTTCTTGTTAAATAAAACATACGAACATCCTTAGAAAAGATTCATCTTTAAGTTTTGCTATGTCGCACTAAAATCTGCTTTTCTGTATTAAAAGGCTGCTACTTCTTCTCTGTCAGAGAAGTGTATATTACCGTTGCAATCGCAGTGCCTCACTTCTGGACTTTGAGCACACAAAGTCCATTTCTTCCACAAAAGGATACGAAAAAACCGTTTCATTTGTCTAGAAACTTTCCATTGGTTAATCTCAGATATCTCCCTTTTAAAAGGATTTATATTGACTAAAGAAATGATGCTGAAGAGAAAAAAAGAAACTATGAGCGTTTCAGACAAGTTAGGGTTATCCTGTCTGCAATCAAATAAGAGTCTCAGTAAATGTAGAAATCACTCCCATTTTAATTCCCATCACTGTTCATTTTTTCTGATTAAATGTTGTAGAAAACAGAACACCAGCTGAACATCTTCTCATCAAATATTTTCATGAATTTACTTTGGACTCAAAATGTTTTTTAAACTAGAAAACATAAATAAAAATAGCCACAAGGACTATGGAGATTAAGAACTCTGTAAAGCATCCTTTCGTTTTTAAGGTGCGATGAAGCACTTGTGTGAAATCAAAGCTAAAATACTGTTGATAGAATATGAGGAGAATATGGTGGGTAGAGCTTTGTTAAAATGTGCAACATTAGGAGCAAAGTTCAGAATCAGCTACATGCCATGGTAACTGTGCAGAAGAATGGAAAAATGTGGATCAATAAAAAATAAAATAGAAAAAAAGTGTGTGTTGGGGGGGCTACACCTCATCCTTCTTTTACCTAATGTATGAAACGACAAAAAGCTTTTGACAGCAGCTGGGAGAGTTACAGGAAGTGTCATCGGCCTGCTCAACAGTCATCCAGCGGGGTTTTCCTCATGAGGACTATAATGAAGGGAAAGATGCTGCGAGGGGTGTATTTGTCTCCGGTTTTGATAGTTGCATGAGGAGGATTGTATCATGGATGATAAAACAGCTAATCAAGGCTTCTTTCTTCAGTCAGATCATCATCTCTACTTGTGCAGGTTTAACACTGCTGAACTGAGAATTACTCAATCATACCTGGTTAGTGTTTTGAAATCGTTTGCCAGTCCACGCAAGAGCATGATGCAGATGTAAAACTGTTCATCGTCGATGACGACGCAGGCAAACAATTGGATCAAAGCAGAAAAGCCCTTTCTGCTTTTCTACACAGTAATATCCTAGAAGCTCGGAGAGCAGCACATTATTTAGTTGTGTTCACAAACCCTGATGATGAGCCAACTATTCAAATTGTGTCTTTAGATAAGGAGTTGTACAAATCAAAACCAGCAATTAAATAGATCCGTCTGTAAAAGAATTCCAGCTTCATGAAAATGGGACAACAGATCTGTCTGGAGGTTTGGAGCAAAGCTGCATTCTTTCACTCCAGAGACAATATTTGACTCTCCAGTGAAATACATGAAGCTCTCCAACACAAACAAAATAAACAACTACATTCATCTCTTCTCACCCGACATAAAGTCAAACATTACAGCTCACCATAGATAAAACAATGATCAGAAGAAGCTGTTTAGACCTCTGTAGCATCCCCAAAGTCAAACTAATAATAACAAAAAAGATTTGTACAATTTAAAAAATTCTAAAAGATAGATAAACTACGGAGAAATATAAAAGAAATTACCTAATGTATTCATAGAGGTACAAAAAAAAATAATTAGAAATTGTTTAAAAACTGGATTGGGACTATATTTTATTGCAATATATTTTAAACACTTTAAATGTAGAAAATGATAATTTTCTGTGTATTATTTCATATATCAGGCATCAAGGGGTTAAGTATGAAATATTTAATGACTGAGCTGTAATTCTGTTCCAGGCTGAATACAACTAATTATGTTCACTGTGTCATTTTTTAAAAAGTGGACGACTCCTTTAAAAACATGCTAGTGAGTAAATTGGCCTTTGCGCACGTGTATGTGTGTGTGTGTGTGTGAAAAGGAGTACTGAGTGGTTTGATCTGAACCTGAGATTGATTCTGTCCATTAAAAATGAAAAAATATTTCAGAAAAAAAGAGTTTCTCACAATTATTTTTTTCCTGCCGAGCTGGTGTGGAGTGCTGGCCTTTATCCGGGCCTGAGAGGAAAAAAAAACAAAATGATTCCAGCACTTCTGCTTCAGCATGTTTAAAAGTAAACTAAAAAGCTAACAGGGCTGTATTTGAGTCAACTTCTGGCACTTTAGCTTCAATGAAGCTAAAGAACATTTAAAGTCAGTTCATTTACAGAATATTGAAAGTTTATTTAAGATAAATTATGCTGGTGATTCCCTTTGGTAATTTGCCAGGTCCTTCTGCATCCTCTTTTTGCTGAGATCAGATATCCCACCCAGAACTTCTGTGAGCCACAGATGTGGTTTGTGTGTGATCAGGTCAGGTCCTTCGGTAATTTGATGAGGGTAATTGATAAACACTTGCTGGCAGCCACTTTTGCTAACCAACCGACCGGCAGTGGCAGGTTTTGTTGCAGCAGCTCATGTAAATCATCTGAAGAAACTGGTGAGCTGCTGGCAGAGGAAGACAATGAGGCAGATGAATGGAAAGCTGGTCTCACTTTCCCATTCTTGGAAACCTGAGAAGAGAGGAGGGATACTCCTCAAAGTGAAGCATTTTACCTCCTATTGTTAATGAGATGGAGGCTGAGGAATTACTGTAATTAATTTTCCAGAGAGATTTGAGTCAGTGAGCTATATTTGTTGAGACAGCAGCCCTGGTTGTGTCTGATGATCTCAACGTGTCTTCCTGTAGTAGACAAAGGTTGCCACAAGAACTACTGACGCTACAATGGCTACTGTCCTCCATCGCGAAAAACTTTGGATCACCCCCTCCTGGAGCCATAAAAAAAGAGCAGGGTAAGGAGATTTAGTTATTTAAACTGAGAAACAACTGACAGCAAAGCCTTAAACCAACACTGATATTTTAAACACTGGATCACTCACCCAGCCTCCTTGTTGCACTAGCCAGGTGTAAAGATGTTCCCTTATAACCTGAAGAACCCAGCTGATGATCTTTCTGATGTTCTCAAGATGGTTGCTGGTCAGAGCCTACGAAACAAAAATACAACATTGTTACAGGTTGGTAAGGGAGACTCCGGGCCTCTATAGATGGACTTGAGTACTGACGGGGATGCTCATAGGGGATCGTTGGATTGTTGGGATTTTCCTTGTAACACTGTTTTATCTTTACCCGACAGTCTGAAGCGCCTTGAGGCATCTTTTGTTGTGAATAAAACTGAATTGAAATTGAATTGAATTGAATTGTAAAGAGAGCTTTGCCTTTCAGCTCTACTCTCTCTTCACCACAACAGACCGAAACTGCAGAACCACTCCAAGGAAAGCTGAAGATCATGGTTTGATGAAGCCAAGAAGATCATATCATCTTCAACAAGCAGAGAAGGAATCCTCTGGCCACCAAACCAGTCCTCTTCCATCTCCTGGCTGCACCTAGAAATCGTGACCACATGCCTGTACATGTATGAAAAACAGTGATTACACTGGACCACTCACCCTGTAAATGAGTTTGAAGGCCAGGTGGAAGAGTGCCACCACTCGACCCCAGTTGATCCCATCAACAAAGAGGCTCCTGGCCACAGTCATGAAGACGTCCTGAGCACAATTACTCCCAACCTGGTTGATCAATCTGACAAGAAGAAACAGAAAAATCCAGACAAAACACTGGTTAGGATACATCATAAAAATCGACCTGTCCACTGCATTATACCTGGCGTAACACTAAAAGTAATATCAACTTAATCAATACCACAACTGACTTTAGAGATCATTGAAAACACAGCATAACACCACTAACCCTAAACAGTCTCCAAGTGAAACACTGTGATGATAAATGATAAAAGTGAGTTGTGTGAGCTTTTTCAAAACATTACATTACCGGTGTTGACTTTATTCTGTCACAGCACAATAAATTCACGCGGATAAAGCGATGGAAATTACAGCTGACACTGCGGTTACTGATGTATTTATGTGTATTAAAGCAGCAAAGACAACATTTAGAAGTTTTTAACTTCCCCTCCCCCTCTCTGTGGTGGATGAATAGTCACTTTAACAGTACTGTGGGAATTTTTATATTTTTGGTCGTTTGCTTGGTCACTCTCTAATTCCACCATAATGACTTTCTTGAGGCAGTCGCCTCTAGTACGATGTCCACTGTGGCTCTGTGAGCTTCGTCATTCTTGAGGACGCTGCACAGAAGTAAGCAAATATTCTTTCAAACGGAACTGAGACTGATATTGCAACAAAACAAAAGTCCCATGTGCCGCTTTAATATAAGAAATCCTAAGAAAGACTTGATTATAAAGGCAGGAACATGCCTGCTGTATTTACTTTTGTGTAAGTTTGTTTCTATGTATGCATTTATTTATTTATTTACTTTGTTTGTTTGTTTTAGCCACTGAGAAAATGTATTTTCGGTGAGAGATTAAGGAGGAAATATTCAATTACACCCTAGACTGACATTTCCTTGTGCAATAACAGTGAGAGCAATTCAACAGCATGACCAAAGGATCTTAAGACTGCTGGAGTTGCATCTTTACACGGGGAACTGCTTACCGCTGAAGCTCTGCGTTTCTGTTCAGATCATCTGCTATTTTAAGCAGCTGTTCAACCACTCCTTTGATGTTTGGATCCTGTTGTTCATCTGATCTTCCTCCCAGGTCCTCAGAGGAGATGTGTAGACTTGAGTCCTCTGTATTTATAGTCTCAATCACGTACCTGTGACAGTTACAGCGGTTAACCACCAGAGTACTACACACATGCACACATATTATGTATAATAGTGTATGCCCAACACGCTATTTTTTGTAGGCCCTAGAACTCACAGTAGGAATGTACACCAAATGCTGCAGGAAAGGACATTTCAGGACTGTATGGACTTCAGCTCTCTAAACTATAATGGGATTAGAGTGACACCTATTGGCCTAAATATAACAACGTAGGGTCTGAAAACATGTTATAGCATCTTTAAAACTAGGTAGGACTGAGACACATTAGACAGACAGAAATACATATACAGCCTTAGAGAGGTCAAAGATGCCACTGTGCAGGCATACAGCACCACCATCTCTGAAGGTGGCTGTGGATGGTTTTAGATGATTGTCATTTCAACCAACTGGAGGACAGATGGTGTCACATTTGCTTCAAGAATTCTCATATATACAGAGCAGTTTGTAACTGACCAAATGACTGCAAGGTGCCCAACTCCAAATCATCAACTGTGCTCCACCGTGCTTGAAAATGGATATGAGATGTTTCGACTGAAATGCTGTGGGCTTTCTTTTTCGATGAACAAATTCTTGGGGATTTAGACCAAACAACTTGACTTTGGTCTCATCTGTCCATAAGACATTGTTCCAGAAGTCTCGTTGTTTGTTCCGATGCAGTTTTGTGATCCTCAGTTGTGCTTATATGTTCTTATTAAACAGAAGAGGCTTTCTTGTAATGATCCTCCCAAACAAACCTGGCCTTGGGGTAAATTTGCTGGATGCCTCTCCTGGGAAAAGTGTCAACTGTCTTGATCGTATTAACGCTCACCTGAATGCTTCACATCAGCAAAGTTCCAAAGCATCCACTTTTATGGAGATCTGAACACCTAATGACGATCCCATCATTGAGGGCTGACAACTGACTGCAACTTATCCTCTTAAATCCAATCAAAGATGTAATGGGGTATTTAGTATTGCTATCATAACTGCTTTTTGTTTTGTTTTGGGGGGGGTTTTTTTGCATAATTTTTGATAAATGAATACTGGAATGGTGAAAAAAGCTACATGTTGTTGTTCATCTGAGGGTGAGTCAATACTGGCAAATAAATTTCACTATGTCAAAAAAAAAAACATACATAGGATACTAAAACACAATACATACAGTATAGTGAAATACACTGTTTACCCAAAACAGCCTTTAAAAAACAAAAATGTGAATTCTCAAGTCATTTACGGCAAGTATGAGCTCAAACAAGTCATACTATAGGTTCAAAATGTTAAACTGGAATTTGTGCAATCTGTTCATTCACTGACATATTCAATTTACTCACACTTACCCTCTGAGGACCACCGCTCCTTGCTCCAAGATGGGATCATCAATGACATCTGGAAGTTTCAGATGGTTGATTGTTAATATAGGATTTATATTTATAGGCCCAATATTATAGAAGATTAGCAACATCTTGCTGCAAAGATCGAATAACTTAAGCTTCCTCAAGAAATGCAATCTCTTCTTCCCTTTTTGAAGATGCATCACTAACTATTTGGTGAAGGTTTTACGTTGGATGTCCTTCCTGACAAAGAGCTAGAGGTAGCAGAAATGAAAATATTGAGGTTCTGTTTGGGAGTATCAAGGATGGGTAGGACCAGGAGTACACCAGAGAGATGGCACACGTTAGATGTTTTGGAGATAAAGTCAGAGAGGCCAGACTGAGATGCTTTGGACATGTGCAGAAGAGGGATTGTGAGTTTATTGGAAAAAGGATGTTAAGATGGGAACTGCCAGACAGGGTTAGGGTCACTATGGATGTAGTGAAGGGGGACATCACCCTGGCTGGTGTGAGAGAAGTGGATGCAGAGGACAGATATATATGGAGACGAATGACTTGCTGGGATGACTCCTGAAGGGAGCAACCAAAAAGAAAAGAAGAAAATAAGTTGCAGTGTCCTGTACTCAGAAAAGGGAAACTAACCCTGTAAGCCCATCTACTCCAAAATTTAGTATAACACAGATAAAAATACACGTACTCTGCTGGGCGTTGTCTACTGTAACCAAAACCAACAAGATTCCACCAAAGTGAAGGGCAGTAAATCTTTCACAATGGTTTTGTCAACAGCCCTGTGACATTCTCCCATGTTTTTCCTGCATAATCTTCCCACATTTGGCAATAAAGAATGTGCTGCTCTTGGGTGTTGACAGGTGTTTCATGTTGTTGGCATTATCCCTGTTGTGTACCACTATGTAAGGCATTTATTACATTTACTGTCACTCTTGTAGTTTTATAGTAATGTGAAGCCTACTGTTGAAAGTCTTACCCCTGACTTACATGCAAGCTGAAACCGGAGTACCCGGAGAAAACCAACGCAAGCACGGGGAGAGTTCGTGCGAACTCCACACAGAAAGACTCCTACCGGGAGAAAAACCAGGAACCTTTTTGCCGTGAGGCAATAGTACTAACCACTAAGCCACTGTGCTGCCCATCAATATAATTTTTTTTTTTTTTTTAATCTATATACATTTTTTTTAAAAAACACTGAATACTAATAACATGTCCTTTCCTATAGCACCGTACTTCAGTTCTAACCTAATTAGGTACCAGTGCCAAAACTCACTGGTATTTTGTGTCCCTCCCTTGTCTCTAATCTAGTCTGTTGTCCAGGTGAACACCAAGATATTTATTCTCCTCCACATCTTCTCCCATGATGGAAATAGTGTTCAGCGCTTTCCTGCTCCTCCTAAACTCCACAGTCTTTTCCTCTGTCTTGTTCACAAATTTATTGTGGGATACTTTACTGTCTCAACTCCTTATATTAGTCTGGGTGTACCCTTGATAAAAAACGCTGAGCAAATACAAACCTGGGGATTTCAACCGTAGTTAATTAGATGCTGACTGAATAGTAAAAGTACTTCAGCTGCGACTGATGATGATTCACAAGTCTACAAGAAGACAACTACAGACAAGATAACATATTGAGAAATACCTATGGGCCTCAAAACAATGCTTCAGAAACCTACATGCAATGTCACAGACGTTCTGTCCAGTTCCTTTTATAGGGTTTATAAGGAACATCTACCTGTCTCCATGTGGTCAGCACTCTATTGTTGTTCAGCCCTTTTAACTATCAGCACATTCTTCAAAAGAAAACATCGCTGAGATCACCAGTGACACCAAAACCCCTTATTTATGATGAGAATAACAACTTTGATCTCCCTTTGACAAAAGACCAATTCTTTCCAACATGGACATACGATAGGTCATAAGATTGTGAATAGATAAGATTATCTGCTCTATTCAGTTTGACACTGGCCAAATACTAGTCAACAGTACTTGGTAGACTAAACCACAAAGTTTGACAAAAAAAAAAAAAAACACCTCTCTTGAAGCACAAAAACTGCAAGACAGATGAAGAGATATAGAGATGGACCGTTGCAAGTTTGACAGTATATCCGTGAACACAGAGTGAGCATGTGTGCATTCATGCATCAGTGTATGGGTGTAAAGTAAACACACATCAACTTACTCATGATTTCTTTCTCCCTTTAACTATACCTATCCACTAAAACTGAATTTACAAGGAAAATAATTAAGATTACTTGAATTTAATGACGAGGTTCTGACAGGTCAAACCTCTGAAGTGAAAGAGTGTGTATTTTTTTACTTGACTGTATTGCATCCATAAGAACCATAAGGAGAGAGGCAAAATAAGATCAATTTCTGTTTTGAATATGTTTGTATAACTGTTTTCTTCAATGTGCTTTGATCAAGATTTATGGGGCCAATATCCTTCTGCTGGGAAGAACTGGGTAATATCAGTCACAGTCAAAAAAGAGTTTACTTGAAGCATTCTGGGTTTTTATTTGTAAAAAAAAAAGAACAAAAAAAAAACAATGCTTCAAGTAAACCACATCAATCATCATCTATACCCATTTCTCAGGATCACAGATAACTGCTGGAATCTCTTCGGGTGAAAGGCAGGGGTTTACCTGGACAGGTCCCCAGTCCATCGCAGGGCCACATATAGAAAATCAATTACACACATTCACACTCACACCTATGGGCAATTTAGAATCACCACTTAACCTAATATACATGTTTTTGGACCATGGGAAAAAGCCGGAGCACACAGACAAATCCCACACAAGCACAGAGTGAACATCCAAGCTCCAAACATAAAAAACCAGGAACCTCTTGGCGTGAGCAACACTTAACCACTGCGATGCCGATTGTGAACACATAACTTGATCTAAAAAAAATGCTCTGTGACATACAAATAATCACCACAATTCATCAAATCACTCATTAGTGTTCACAGCAGTGGGAGAGAGCTGGACATACTTTGATTTGTGCAGTTCCACATCAGTCAGGAGTTGTCGACCAACTCCTGATCCAAACTGCTCACAGTCCTGCAGCTCTGTGAGGAGTTTTGATATAAAATTAGGAATGAAAAGACGGGTGAAAAAGAGTGTTTGAGTTGTTATTAGTCTGATTAGTTAGCCAGCTAATCAGACTAATCTTTCGAATTATCTTGTTCATCACAAATAAGTTTGAATGTAGGTACGTCTAAATTAGTGGTATTTAAAGGTCTGTCTGAATGTTCACTTCTTCTCTCTTCTGTCCTCTGTCAAAATGTGAAAAAATTTAAGTAAATTACATGAATGTTCCACCCTGAATATTCTGGAAGCGGTCCTTTAATCTAACACAAATTTTTAAATCACAGTCACACATCTCTTCTCCTCAAAAGTAATCATGAAATTAGACAGAACTTATCCTGGGGAGTTGACCTTGAAAGTGGCGTGTGTTGCCACACAGTACAGTAGAAGTTAAGTTATTTTTACTTGTAAGCCAAGTCTTTTCTTCACATCACTGAAAAAGAAAATGGCTCAGAATAAAAAATGAATTAAAAAAAATTAGCAGTTTGAAAGCTGGAGTTTTTGTATTTTTATGGAACAGAAGTGCAGATTCACTGAGTTTTTCCAACATACAGTACTCACTCATATTCAAAAGCACAACGAATCTTATATGTCCTAAATGTTCAAATAACTAAATGTAATTGGGGATTTTCTTGGATTATTCGGGAACCTTTTGCTGATTGGTTTCTTGTGTTCGTTTTAGTGCACACAACAATTGCATCGGTGTGTCTATGTTAGATTTCATATAAAGCGGGTAATAACCAGTTACAAGCGATCACTCCAGAAGCCTGTGGGATGCATGCTAACACCTGGTGTAAACGGCTGCATCTGCAGTCTCTAGTCTAGCCAGCTATTTTAGCCGGTCTTCAACCTAATATTATCTATGTATGTGTAATACCGGGACGGCTCATCACATACCTGTTGCACGATCGAAACTAGACTGCATCACCTGTGGCGTCTGACCTGAACAACCAATCACAGGACAGAAACCTTCCCACTCGTGTCTGGCTTAGTTGCACAGTTTCATTTCGATTGTGGGTCCCGTGTTCGTGAGTGACTTGAAACTTTACACCAAATAAAGAGAGAAATCTCATCTGATCTTAAGATAACTTTTAAAGTCCTTGCAGACCTACTGCACGGTCAGATCGTGGACTTCCTAACCCTCGTAGCTACGACTGCCCGTACATACGTGGATGCGCGTCCAGGGCGGAGGCGTCAACAAACGTTACAAACATTAGAAAAGTAATCGGGACTGGGTTAGCGGAAGTGTGTAGAGGACAGTAATAATGAGAAACTTAAGTCCGAAAACAAACTAGTAAACACCGGGCCCACTCTTGATAAGAAGGCATCATGAGGTTTATACGTGGTTTTCCCAACTGGCTGTCATTGTTTCTTTGTTAGTTTTCGTCTGGTTTGTATTATGATTTTAACAATAAGAAGAAGTCCGTCCGTCTTCAGTGTTTGTAAACTTGTCACGGCGGCTCCACATACCTTCTCCACCCACAGCTCCGCGCGGCTCCTCCTCGCCCTCCGTTTTCTCCTCTTCTCGCCCGTCAGCCATGGTTTCAAACTCTTTCAAAGCTTAAGGTTATAGATGCTGGGCACCAACACACAAGCCGGGATCATCCAGATCAATCTGCTAAAAGAAAAAAAAAACCAAACAAACAAACTAGGTCTGTGGTCGATGCGGGCTTTCCTCGCTGCGGGTCCTCACCTTCCTCAACAGAACACGGAAGTAATGCGGAAGCGTGTCCAGACACCGGTAGCGCAACGCTATTTTCCCAGAAACCATAAAGCTGCGACAAAAGCAATAAAAGCTGCACAGTCCATTCAAAACCTCATCGTCGGGCTGGAATCGGACGGCAGATGTGATTAAATATTATTATTCCAGTTATAGATTAGTATTTTCTACTCTCAGCACTTTAGAGTTGTGGTGTTATTTCACAGCTTTGGTCTGTCAAAGAACAAAAAAGTATGTCAAAGAGCCAAAGCTGCGGAAATGCAATTAAACTGAAGAAAAGCAGCATTTCCAGTGCAAATAAGATATGTCAAATGAGGTTGTTTTAGGGAAGGAAATGTGCTACCCAATAATGGTTGAAATTATTGCAAGTTTTATTGTGTCCCCCACCACTGCTATGGTCACAATAGTCTGTGGTTACTGGGACATGGGTTTGACAGAAGTTGCTTATGGTCCGTGAAAACCTAAAAAAAAAAAACAATGATACATTGTCATGCTAGTACTTTATACCTGTAACCTAGTGTTTATTTGGGAAAGTAATTCACCCTGTCAGCATAAGCACAGTTTAACCAAGATATGTATTTTAAACACCAAAAGTCTTTATTCAAACAACAGAATGGGACTGTCTACTTAAAATGTTTTCCATTTTTAGCTCTTTTACTCAAAATAAATATCTGGAACGCATTATGTTATGACAGTACATTTTGGTTCATTTCAGTTCAATTATAGTATAATCCTCAAAGGGAAATTCTATATAGCAGTAACTGTCCCTATTTATATTTCTTAAAGAGTCATTATAGATGATTATAGCTGTGGGCATTGAAGTTTATATTTGGTATACTTTATTTTAGTCCAGACCCTTTGCTGCCTTCTTGTGAAAGATAAACAGTGAAACTGGAGCCTCTCCAGGGTGAATTGAAAAGCTAAACAGACAAACTAATGTTGTAAACAAGTATTTCCTACAACCTTGCAACTAAATAGTTGGTCTTGCTACGGGCATTTAACTGGTCTATAAAATATTACAAGGCCTCCTAATTGTTAAGTGTTGTTACTGTAGTTTATGGTACGGAGCCTCTACAAAAATCAAATCATGAAGTTTAACTGCTGGAGTAAGCATATTTACATTCAAATTCTTCCCATGTTTTTCTTTCTTCTTAATAAGGAAGTAATTGTAGTATATTTTGTGTGTCATTTTTATCTACCAATATGAGTGACAAATTGAAGAAGGAATATATCATTTTCTTCTCAGTGGGTGAGAAGTATTGTCTGCTGACTGGCCTCCCCTCAGTTGCCAAAAGGAGGGGCAGATGAGTCACCAATGAGATTTATTCTGTCACTGGCCTTGTAGTTAACCTGGGTAATAACCAAGACTCTTAACCCTGCTGCTTTGTCTGTTCAGTCGGCTGTCACTCTGATCAGAAATAAATTTAAATAACAGTTATTCATAATCTCGTCTGCGTATGTTACCTTATTTTCAGTACCCTGCATCAGGATTTTACAAACAAATTTTAATTTGGCATCATGATCCTCATTACATAGTTTGTCATTTAGGCTATACTTATAAAGATGATGGACTTTCTGACGGCTGATCTATTTTGATCTAAGATGGCATATGTTTCTCTTCAGTATTATTGCAGTTGCTGAGATGATTAGAAACGGCTGAGGTTGCAAACATGAGCACAATAAAACTGGTGATGGGGCAATAGTCTACTCCATATAAAGTTCATATCATCTATGTTTCTTTCAAAATGTCATGTTAATTTTTGAATGATGCTTTGGACAAAACAGCTTTCATTTTTAATAAGGCTTTCTGATAGGAGTGTTTCAGGAGATCTCCGACCCTCTGTTGTTTCTTCATGGCTAAAAGATGTCACTTCTCCATTAATGGAATTTATTACTTGTGCAGACTAGGCCTACCAAATAAAATTGAATTCATCAGGAGCATATAAAAGATAGCACAAAAATATACGCTATAACATAGACACAATAATGAAATGCAATTGATAAAATATTCAAGTTAAATTAATGTTCATCATCAGGTTTAAGGTGCTTTTTCAAATGCAGATACGATACTGATAGCTTTAGAATTGGAACTAAATTTTAAATTTAGGTGATAAAGGAAGCAAACAATGCATTGAAATATGGCATTTGATACAAAACGTCAGAGTTATGGATATGGGGAACTGCTTACGGATATGGTATTTCCCATGAATTACAAATCAATTAACTATGTACAGCATTTCCATACTGTTGAGCTCTCTTTTTTCCTCTGAAGGCAACAGTGCTTTCAACACCACCTCTCTGAAGCCAAAGGCAATCAGTGGTATATCTGATTAAACAAACATTAACTTAATAGAGATTACAGATACTGACAACCTATAAGGAACATGGCAGGAAGCTTAGACAAAGTAATGCGACACTTGAATCCTCTGCATCATTTTTTTCCAACTATCTCCATATATATTAATGGTCAGACCATGATTTGGTAAAACCTTTATCGATGAGATATGTATGCTCTTGCAGCAGATGTTAGTTTAAAGAAGACTGATAATAAAATAAAATAAAAACATTGATGGGTGCAGTGTGTGTAGTGTGATGATTACTGTGGTTTGTGTGATGTGTCTTAGTGCTGAGATGTGTTGCAGTAAAAAGGGCAAACATGCTAACATAAGACAAAGACCCATTCCAGGCCTCTCCAGACCACTGTGTCCCACTCCATGGCATTAGGGCGACAAAGAGCAACTGACCTAACAGACCATCATCCTGTTGAGCCCATAGCAGCAACACCGCTAGAGAACAACCCAAACCACCCCAATGTTGCCCCAGGTACCATCCTGCCTGCACTACAGACTACAGCATGACATGCAAGAGGGCCCAGAAGGAGTCCAGCCTGGCCACAATCCCAACCCCCAGCCTCAGCCACCAGATACAGCCAATGGAGGGCAAGACCCCCAGCAACACAAGCACCAGCCTGCGCCCTCCTGCCCAAAAGTGAAGGAAACCGGAAGATCACAGCCCACCAGAGGAGCAGGACAAACAGAACACTTCCGAGATGAAAGGGAAGGGTGGTATGATAACAATACTACCAGAAGCAACCTTTACATTCAATAATGATGTATGTTTCTATCCCTCCCCTGAGGTATGTGGATCAATGGATCCTCAGTGTAAGAAAACACAAGTATCATATTGATTATGGCACAGATACTGTGTGTACTGTGTGTATTAGTGTGCAAAAGAGCTCATGTTGATATTAGTCTGGATTAAAGAAATGAATGACATGATTAATAATGATAATAGTCATAATCCTCCCCACCATTAGCTGCCCAGCTCTACAGTCTCACAGTAACTCATACAATCACTCAGTCAGAGGTAGAGGCCTGCATTGGGACTGGGCTCCCGCGGGTCCCGCGGGTCCCGCAGGACCCAACACAAATTTCGAGGGAGGGGCGGTTTAAAAGTTTCATTGGGTGGGAGCCAGCAGCAAAAAATAAACAGCCGGCCCCGAACTTGGTGGTCGCTATCGAGAGTCCAGTTGAGGTTCGTAACAAAATTAAGGCCGGAGAATATGAAATTAAAGGGGTTTCTCCTTATTAACGCTCCCGCTCTGACAATGCTAAAGCGCAGCTATTATTTTTATGCCAGTTATTATAAAAATTGATCGCAGTTACGATCAAGAGTTATGGTTTACAGAGATAGACACTTATTTTGCTGAAAAATTTCCTAATCTTATGCAGTATTTAATCGATTGGGCGTTTAAATTTACCGTGACTAACTGTCGAAATAGCGGAGGCAAAAAGGCACTTTAACACCGCTTTGTTTATTTTGCAGAGAGGGGCCGATACAGGGAGAAAAAATGTAAAGGCTGTAAAAGCCGCTATGCCGATGTATGAAGTTTTCGTATTTTTACCTTCCTGTGTTGCTAAATGAAAATAAATATTAAATAAAACACAGTGTAGTACGTTGTACAAATGTGTACGATTTTTTGCTCACCATAATAACCAGCGTGTACGTCATACATGACGTCAACAAGAGTGCAAGATTATGACGTGCTGCCAGTACGATGTTTGATTGGCAGGAGCGGGTGGGTCGGATGCAAATATTGCGGGTGCGGGTGGAAATAGGATTGAAAAAATAGTCCCGCGCAGGGCTTCTAGTCAGCAGTCTATTTGTGGGAGAAGCGTCTCCTTAAGAGACATTTCCTGCCACCAAAGAAAATGAGTTTTACGTTCAGAAGGGTAGATAAGCGATGCATGTGCCTGAAGCACAAGTCCCATCTGAAAGGATGAGTATGTCAGCCTTACTAGAATGAACAGAATCAGAATCAGAATCAGTTTATTGCCATTGCCAGTAAACAGGTTTACAGACTAGGAAACTGCTCTGATGCAACAGTGCATATAAAACATGGAGTAATGTAAAGTAAGAAATAGAATAAAAATAAATACACATGAATAAGAAAAATAAATCAAAATAAAATAAAATACTCAGAATACGTTAAGGGAAAAAAATCTACAATATACACATATGTAAACAATAGCAGGAGAATAGTTTGTTTTATGAGTCATTTAACTATTGTTCATGAGTCTGATGGCTGAGGGGAAGAAGCTGTTCTTGTGGCGGGAAGTTCTGGTCCAGATGGACCGTAGTTTCCTGCCTGAGGGGAGGGGCTTAAACAGGCTGTGACCAGGGTGAGAAGGGTCAGCTGCAATCTGACCTGCATGGCCTAATGTCCTGGAGGTGTACAGGTCCTGTAAGGTCAGAGGTTGCAGCCGATCACGTTCTCAGCAGTGCACACAATGCGCTGCAGTCTGTGTCTGTCCCTGGTGGTGTATCATACGGTGATGGAGGAGGTGAGGATGGACTGTGTAGAACTGCACCATCAGCTGCCGCAGGAAGAACATCCTCTGCTGGGCCTTCTTGATGAGGGAGCTGATGGTCTGCTCCCACTTGAGGCCCTGGGTGATAGTGGTACCCAGGAACCGGAAGGAGTCCACAATGGAGATAGGTAGATCCAGGATCCTGGCGTAGGTTCCCGGGGAATCCAGATGCAACAGGATGGAGTGAATGGCCAGGTTGACAGCATCATCTACAGACCTGTTGGCTCTATAGGCGAACTGCAGGAGGGTGGTGATGGTCTTGAGGTGGGAGAGAACCAGGTGCTCAAATGACTTCATGACTACAGACGTCAGTGCCACAGACCTATAGTCATGAAGTCCAGTGATCCGTGGCTTCTTGGGGATGGGGATGACGATGGAGGATTTGAAGCAGGCTGGCACATGACCCAACTTCAGGGAGGTGTTAAAGATGTCTGTGAAGAAACGAGTTAGCACATCTCCGCAGTGTCTCAGGGTGGATGGGGAAACACTGTCCAGCCTGGGAGCCTTGTGGGGGTTCAGCTTGCTAAAGAGATTGTGTACATCCTGCTCCTGGATAGAGAGGGGAGTGGAGGGAGAGGGGGATGAGGAAGAGGAAAAAGAGGGGGAGAAGGAACTTCAGTTTGATTGATATCACTCACAATCAGAAATTATTTTACAAATTATCTCTTGAAGTGCTGCTTATATATATTGGATTCCTTACATTATATTGATATATTAACTCAATCTGTCCACTCTTGTCTGCCACTCAGATTCTCTTCATTTATTAATAGTGGCTGTCTTTTCAACCATATGTTTCCGTATCTGTCTACTTCATTCAGAAGCCAGGAGGAACTCAGACATGCCAAGTCCTGCTTTTGACATCAAGGAACGATCTCTCACGTTTCTTAACTTATAGTAGAAAGTGCAACAAATAGTGCCTTTAGTTGAAAATGTCCATGTCTCCAACAGAATATCAAAACATGCTGCTTTCTAAAGAAGGAAAAACCACCGCAGATCATTTGGTGTGTAGACTGTAACTGTCCCTCCCACTTTCTCAGTAACAAAGCATCTAACAAGAATTTCGCTGTTTTCATCATCCTGCTTTTTGGTCCAACATCTCTGAAAACAGTAATTTGAGAAACATCTTGATCAGTAAAGCAACGGTGGGCTCATTTCACGTCAGAATACTAGTTACAATAGTTACAGTTCAATGAAGAAGGAGGCTGTTTTTGGAATTTGAATTGTAAATGCACATTTTGTAAAAGCAATGAAGAGTCTTTACTATATCTCTTCTCTAGTGAAATAATATCATTAACTTTTTTTTTGAAAATATGTGAAAATTTCCTTGACAGACAAACATGCAGCTAGATTTTGGTATCAAGAAATGTGACCTGGAAATGTTGCATAAGCTTTTATTCATCCATCCATCCATTTTCTGTAACCGCTGAATCCATTTCTGGGTCACGGGGGTCTGGTGGAGCCACAGTAGGCGATAGGCAGGGGTAAACGGGTCACCAGTCCATCGCAGGGTCACATATACAACGAACAACCATGCACACGCACACTTGCAATTTAGAATTCTCAATCAACTTCACATACATGTTTTTGGACTGTGGGAGGAAACCGGAGTACCTGGAGAAAACCCACACAAGCACGGGGAGAACATGC
>JAOWBL010000018.1:539154-553153 GCA_028564865.1 Zenarchopterus dispar | reverse complement strand
ATATATATACATATACACATACACACAGTTATGTGACTTGGATAAAGATCAACTCACATTTGACAGAAATGATGCAGAAAGCTTGTTTATTTCACTTTTGTACGTCTGAGGTTTGAAGGCTTGTTTCAGTAGATCTGTTTTCTGTCCTCCACCCAGACTCGTACTCTGATCACAGACTCTGCTGCCGATAAGCTGCTGATCCTGAGCGGCCAGACCTCTGAGCAGGGAGGTGACGTCCTTCTGCAAGGTGGAGCTTTCACCTGGGAACACTTCTCCAGCATCATCTCCGACACTGAAGTAAGCCGAGCTGCTCTTCACTTTAAACGCTTTGTGACAGTCTACACGTCTGGATCAAGTTCTGGTTAGAAGGACTGGACAAGCACAAATATGTCCCTGCTCCTGTTTTAGGTGATCGAAGCTCTGTCCAGGAACTCTGAAGAGCAGCCGGCTAAGCTTACCGTTTCCTGTCAAGGAGACGGGGGCTGGAGCTCCCTGGGCCACAGCCAGGAGCAGCAGCCTCTTGAAAACCTTTTGGAGTACCGACTGAACCCTGAACCGCACCTCCCCGACATGGACGGAGTCACAGAGTTCACCGAGTACGTCTCGGAGACGGTTGACGTCCCGTCACCCTTCGAGCTCCTGGAGCCACCGACCTCTGGAGGGTTCCTGAAGCTGTCCAAACCCTGCTGCTACATCTTCCCCGGTGGCAGGGGGGACTCCGCTCTGTTCGCCGTCAACGGGTTCAACATCCTGGTGGACGGAGGGTCGGACAGGAAGTCCTGCTTCTGGAAGCTGGTTCGACATCTGGACAGGATCGATTCTGTGCTGCTCACCCACATTGGTGCCGACAACCTCCCTGGCATCAATGGCTTGTTGCAGAGAAAGATTGCGGAGCAGGAAGAAGAGCAAAACCAAGGATCTGGCTCCAGCAGCAACGGGGACTGGATGAAGAACCTGATCTCCCCGGAGCTCGGGATTGTGTTTTTCAACGTCCCAGAGAAACTTAGGATGCCCGAGTCCACACTAAAGGTGAAGCGAAGCATTGAAGAAGCCTCTCTGACTCTGCAATACCTCAACAAGCTCGGCATCACAGCAGAACCTCTTCACAGGGTGGTCAGCAACACCATCGAACCCATCACGCTCTTCCACAAACTGGGCGTGGGAAAGCTAGACATGTATGTGTTAAACCCTTTAAAAGAGAGCAAAGAGATGCAGTTCCTGATGCAGAAATGGGCCGGGAACAGCAAAGCCAAGACGGGCATCACGATGCCAAACGGAAAAGAAGGAGAAATTTCAGTCCCCTACTTGACATCGGTTACTGCTCTGATCGTCTGGATCCCACACCGTCCAACGGAGAAGATAGTCCGAGTTTTGTTCCCTGGAAACGCACCTCAGAATAAAATCTTTGAGGGCCTCGAAAAACTGAAACACCTGGACTTCCTGCGATACCCGGTGGCCACTCAGAAGGACATATCGTCTGGCGCGCCGCCTCCCATCATCAAACAAACCAAAATAAGGTCAAGAGCAGACAGCAAGGAGAGTCTGAAGTCTTCACCCAAACCTCACTCTAAATCAGCTAAGAAAGACGGCGGTGGGCAGGAGGAGGACGCAAGGAGCGACACCGCTAAGGAGAATAAAGCTGAAAAGAAAGAGGAGAAGAAACTTAAAAGTGAAAGTCTGAAAGCCACAAAACAGCAGAAGAACAGCGCGGTGGCACCGAGGACGGAGAAAAAGAAGATCTCCAAGGAAAAGACCTCCAAGCAAGAGAAAGCATCCAAGATGGATGAAAAGAAAGACAAGGAGAAGAAGGAGGTCAAGAGAGAGAAAGTGAAGAAAGATGAGAACATAAGGAAAGAGGAGAAAAAAGAAAGTAAAACCAAAGACGACAAAAAGAAAGACGCGAGTAAACCTGAGCTGAGGAAAATCACCAAACCGGACTTGAAGCCGCTCACCCCCGAAGTGAGAAAAACGCTGAACAAGGCCAAGACTCAGGCTAAGCCCAAGACGGAGAAAAATAAAGCAACGAAGGAGGCGGCCAACGAGAAAAAGCCGGTTGCCAAGAACATCCCTGAAGAGGTGGCAGCAGCAGCTCTGGCTGACAGGTCCATCATGTCCTCACCTGAAGACCTCACGGAGGACTTTGAGGCTCTTAGACAAGAAGAGATGTCCAAACACAAGACTGCACCTCCTCAAAATGATTTACCTGGACAATCAGTGCTCACAGATACCAAAGTCTCTTCCTCCGTTCTGCCTGAAGAAAAGGCTGCATATCCACCTGCTGAGGTGGAGGCCGTTTCACCCAAATCCCCCGTCAAAGAGGACGAAAACGAGGACGTCAGGAGTCCATCAGGGCAGGCTGCAGCTGTCCTGCAGGAGGACACGAGTGATGGCTTCGACAAGAAGTACGAGGAGGAGAGAATGGAGAAATATGACAAATATTCTGTAAAGGACAGCATAACGGACAAATCCAAGAAGAGCGAGAGCTCGGAGGAAGAGGGGGATGTCATTGAGAAAGCTGAACTTGAAGAGACAGAAGATGACGAGGTCCAGAAATATAAAACAGAAGACGTGAAAAAGGACAAACCTGGAACTGAATCGGTCACCAAACCGGCCGAGCAAAAACCTGCATCGGCAGTGACGGCCTCCGCCTCCGAGCAGTTCTCCTTCATCCAAGACGAGACCATCCCTGGTTACTCCGAGACGGAGCAGACAATCTCTGATGAGGAGATCCATGATGAAGCGGAGGACAGGATCCCACAGCTGCGCTATGATGTCGGCTCTTATGATGTCTCTGTTCCTGATGTTCCTGGCACGTTTGACGCCATGCACGGCATCAAAGAGATGAAGAGCTCCGTCGTGCCTGATGTTCCAGACATCAAACCCAAGGCGTTTGTAGGCCACGAGCCCGAGCTCGCACCGTACCCTGCCATCATTGCTGCTCCTCTTGCTGAAGAGGAGCACATCTCCTCTGCAACGTCCATCACTGATTACGACAAGCTCTCGTCCTTTGCCACATCTGTGGCAGAAGACCAGTCGATCGCCTCTGTGACGGCACCTCAGACGGACGACTTTGGCAGGAACTCACTCCTGCTGGACACCGTCAACAACGCCCCGCTGCGTCCAGAGGCCATCCAAGGTAAGGACTACCTCCACTCTGCTGGAACCATCTCTCCGACCTCCTCTCTCGAGGATGACAAGTGCTTCAAGTCTCCGTCCTCTGATGAGTACCAGCCCAACATTCCAGAGATGGATGTTGAAGCAAAGATCAAATTAGTCCATGAAGAAGAAGAAGATGAGGAAGATGAAGACGAGGACCAGACCCCAAATGTGGACATCCCTCTGGGTAAACTTCAAGAGGGCTACGAGCAAGCAGCCACCCTGATGCGCCAGGAGAAAGAGAAGTCCCCTCCTCCCCCCCTTTCCACACAAACTACCAAAGAAAGAGAGTCTCCCTTCGGTCCAGAAGGATTTAAAACTGCTGCAGAACCAAAACCGGTCTCCCCTCTTCCATCTCTGTCCCTAGGGTTGGAGTCCCAGTCCAGGCAGGAGAGTGAGGAACGATGCCTAAGTCCTGATGACAGCACCATGAAACTGGCCTCGCCCACCCAGTCGGTGCCAACCAGCAGCAGCTACTCTCCAACCGAAGAGAAGCCCCTCAAAGCAGAAGACAAAGACGAAGCTGCGACCGACATGAAAGCTGACATCCAGAAAACGGAGAAATCAGTCACTATCTCAGACAATACCTCCTTTATCGGCCTGCCAGGTGACAAGACCGCATTTGAAGCATCTGAAGAATCTGATGAAGACAGTGAAGATGACTACTTTGCCAAAAAGGAATTACAGCCGACTGTAAAGGCGAAACTTATGGAGGCAAAAGAGGGGTGCTTCTTGGATGACGACTTCACATTTGAGGCAAAATCTCCACAGGTAGAAACCGAAATCAAGAGTTTAGAGAAGACACAGGTGTCCTTCGGTGCAGTGGAGAAACCCAAAGCTCAAGTCATGTACTCAGATGAAGAAGAAGAAGATGAAGGAGACGATGACTTCCCAAGTAGGCTTGGAGCCAAGTCCTCTTCAGCCGATCAAGACAAAGCTGATTTTGAGAATGGCAGCACTGAAAAAAGAGACACAGACGATAATGAAGCTGAGAAAAGTGTGCATTTCAGTCTTTACGACTTTCCCGAGAAGGAGAGCAAAGAAAAGGCGGTATATACAAGGCAGGACACGCCCTACGTGCACGGCAAGACCTTCTCCTACAGCGACATTTATGACAGCAAAACAAGCTCAGAGGACTCGGATTTCTATCGTCAGGAATCGGAAGATAAGGTGGACAGAGACATCACAAAGGGTGAAGTAGATCTGAAGACACAGGAGCCTCCGTCACCAGCCACAGGTATGGACAAGATGCCAAAAATGGAGGAAAGACTTGAGGCCTCCTCGGTTTCTTTGTCAACAGGAAAGGACTCCACATTCTCACCAGGAAAGGACTCCACCTTCTCAACAGGAAAGGACTCCACCTTCTCAACAGGAAAGGACTCCACCTTCTCACCAGGAAAGGACTCCACCTTCTCACCAGGAAAGGACTCCACCTTCTCACCAGGAAAGGACTCCACCCTCTCAACAGGAAAGGACTCCACCTTTTCACCAGGAAAGGACTCCACCTTTTCACCAGGAAAGGACTCCACCTTTTCACCAGAAAAGGGTACTACCATCTCAACAGGAAAGGACTCTACCTTCTCACCAGGAAAGGACTCCACCTTCTCACCAGAAAAGGACTCTACCTTCTCACCAGGAAAGGACTCTACCTTCTCACCAGGAAAGGGTACTACCATCTCAACAGGAAAGGACTCCACCTTCTCACCAGGAAAGGACTCCAGCTTCTCACCAGAAAAGGACTCCACCTTCTCCCTAGAAAAGGATACTACCATCTCACCAGGAAAGGACTCCACCATCTCACTAGGAAAGGACTCCACCATCTCAACAGGAAAGGACTCCACCTTCTCACCAGAAAAGGACTCTACGTTCTCACCAGGAAAGGACTCTACGTTCTCACCAGAAAAGGACATTACTTTCTCAGTAGGAAAGGACTCTACCTTGTCATCAGGAAAGTACACCCCCTTCTCACCAGGAAAGGACATTACTTTCTCAGTAGGAAAGGATATGACGTTCTCACCAGAAAAGTACACCCCCTTCTCACCAGGAAAGGACTCCACTTTCTCAACAGGAAAGGACTCTACCTTTTCAACAGGAAAGGACTCCACCTTCTCACCAGAAAAGGACTCTACGTTCTCACCAGGAAAGGACATTACTTTCTCACCAGGAAAGGACTCTACCTTGTCACCAGGAAAGGACTCTACCTTCTCACCAGAAAAGGACATTACTTTCTCACCAGGAAAGGACTCTACCTTGTCACCAGGAAAGGACACTACTTTATTGGGAAAAGACTCTACTGTGAAAAGCCAGACTGAGAGCACAAAATCCCCAGTGTTGGCTGAGACATACGACAAACATGCTGTCTCGGGCTTCAACGAGAAAGGAGCCTGCTTAGAGATTGATATGCGAAAACTAACCGCAAGAGACGAGGAGGATTATGATGATGATGAAGTCATTGATGATGATGATGATGATGATGATGATGATGATGAAGAAGATGAAGAAGAGGATGAAGGCAGCATTGACTCTGATATGGAGAAAGGTGCCAAAGAGAGATCGGAGAAGGAAGTAAAAAGTCCAGCCAGTGAAGTTCTTGGGTCAAATAGGCCTGAGTTTATGGTTTCTATGGCTGGATATGGCTACAACAGTCAGGGGAAGCCGAGTATGTCAGAAAGCAGCGTACGCTCGCTCACTAAGGCTGAAGATGAAACTAAGATTGACACTTCACCTGGCAGTGGGAAGCCAGTTGGTTCGAGTGCAACAGGTTTCTCTGGTTACTCTTCTGGGTTGGAATATTCATTTGAAAGAGAAAAGAACGAATTGTTTTTATCAAGTCAGACTGAAGACAAAGAAAAAGAAGATTTTACTTCAAAATCAACAGTGGACAGCTATTACCAGAGCAACAGAGGTGATCAGGAATTTGAGAAACAGAAGACCCCAGACCTCCTGAGTAAGAGCTCACTGGATACCAGCTTTCAGTACACAACCACAGCTGCTCCTGGGTACTCCTCCTCTTCAGCCTACAGCTACTCCTCATCCACCTCAGGCTCCCTCTCGACTAGCCGTCAGTTCGGAGAGGAGCTGGAGACGCCAGCCTCTGCCGAGCCTCTCTTTGAGTACTCCTCCTTCAAAGATGAACACTCACTAGTCATGGACTCTCCCTTCTCCAGCTCGGCTGGCACCAAAGACGACTATCTGGAAGTCTCCGAAAAACAAATCACTGCAACAACCACAGCGGAGTCTACCTCCAGCATAGCCCGGTTCTCACCCCTCAGTCCGTTTGAGGAGGTGAAATCCTTCCCCTCCCTCTCATCCACGACTGTCGCTGATAACAAGAAGCTCCATGCGACTCAGCTAGGTGCATTCGCAGATAAAGGCCCTCGGTCTGATTGTTTCTATAAGCCTGAGTTGCCTGAAAGTAGCAAGATAGACACAGCTCCTGGGCTTGGGGCTATGGCAAATCCATTTTCTCAACTCCCAGACTTCTCCACAGACAAGGAGGCTGCCAGCGCTGCTCTGTTTGGTTTCACTTCCTCACCTCGGCCAGACATCGAAGGCAAGCATTACTTCGAGGAGACTGACAGCAGTGAAGAGGAGGACGAGGAGGCGTATATGCGTGAAATGACTCGCAGGTCTCCTTCCGGTGGCCTGACCGGTGGCCTCTCAAGTCCTGATAAACCTGTCACTCCAGCAGTCAGCGAGAAGACAGGCAGTGCTCTTCCAGATGTTCTGGGCTCTTACATGACTTCACCTCTCAAGGCCAGTGAAGCAGACGCAGCAAATGGACCCACAGAGGTCGGCGCAGCCTCCACCCTGCCTCCTGGGGCAGCAGCTTCAGCCTTGAGCAGGGTGGAGACAAGAGAGGGGGGTTATGTCAGGAGTACATACGAGTGGGACATGCCAAAACCTCAGATGGGCATGGTGCCTGGAGACTCCCCTCCCCATTATCGCCACGACGATGAGTTTGAAGAGGAGTGCGAAATGGAACCAGAGCATCCTGCTCGCCCGCTTTCACTCTCCTCCAAAGACCAGCCGTTCCGCTCGCCGTTCTTTGCAGAAGAGTGCAGCCGAGACGAGCAGGACGACGATGACAGCGACCAGGATGCACCTATGGGAGCCACCTCCTCTTACGCCAGCCGCACCTCTCCCGGATACTCGTCCTCCGAGTACAGGCAGCGCAAAGAGGACCTGTCCCCCTCCTTCATCAACCCCTGTATGCGGCAGCTTTCCAGCGATGAGGATGACAAAGAGGAAGGCCACTGGAGTGACCAGTCACAGGAGGGCGACGAGCATGACCTTTCGGTCAAGAGAAGGGTTCACAAACAGCCCCATCATCACCAGTCCCACAGCAGGGACAGCAGCTCTGTCCACCAGACTGGTGGGATGTCAGCAGGATTAGGCCTGGCCACAGAGGAAACCCCACCCACCTCCGTCAGTGAGTCTCTGGCCTCTCAGTCAGACTCTGATGTGCCCCCAGGCACTGAGGAATACCCCTCTGTTACCGGCGAAGGCAACGTAGATTCAGATGAGGATGGAGAATACATGCCCGTTGACAAATCATCTAAAGGAGGAGCTAGCCATCATTCTGAATCCAGGAGGAGTCACGATCCTCCTCCTGCTCCCCTCATGGACCCTTACCCTCACCCCCCTCACCCTGATGTTTGCATGGTGGATCCTGACTCCTTGAGTAATGGCCCCACTAAGAAAGAACCGAAAGCCAAAGGCTTAAAGAAGACTTCAGGGAAAACCAAATCAGCATCCCCGGCTAGACGCAAGAGGTCTCCGATGCCGGTTAAGCAGACGCCTTCCCCCCGCACCGCCTCGCTCAAGAAGAAAGAGGCAGACAAGAGCTCCCGTTTGTCTCGTCTGTCAGACGGACAAGGCTCTAAAGACGATGACCTCTCCAGGTCGAGCTACAACCCAGGAAAGGGGCTGACAAATGGTGTCAAGAGCAGCTCAGGTGAGCAAAGTCACCTCTTCAGAGGGACGCCTCTGATCGTTCTACACAGAAGATATTCAAACCGAAATGCTTTTGCTTAACAGTGACTGGTTGTGTTTCCCCCCAGGTTCTCAAAAGTCCGGCTCTCCTGCTGCTTCTGGGCTTCCCATTTATGTGGACTTGGCCTACATCCCTAACCACTGCAGTGCCAAGAACGTGGACCAAGAGTTTTTCAAACGCATCCGCTCTGCGTACTACGTCGTGAGTGGAAATGACACAGCGAGTGGTGAGCCAAGTCGAGGGGTCCTCGATGCTCTGCTGGACGGCAAGGCTCAGTGGGGATCAAACCTTCAGGTATAGCTTGTTTCCTTAGATTGTTTTCGTACTTGTTACTACCGTGTTATTGTTTGTGGTACTTGTACTAAGTATAATGTCAATAATGATGTTGGCCCTAGGGTTAATGTCACCATTCTGTCTCTTTTGTCACCATTATTAATATTATAAGGGCTTCATTTACAGGTATACATGCTGCTCCTTTGTGTATATGTGTAGGTGGTCAAGTGTGTATATGTGTGTATAAATGTGTGGTTGCCTGTATGTTTCTAATTGAATGTATGTCCATACATGTATGTTTGTGTATGTATGCGCACATATTGAAAATGTGTATAAACTTAAAGACATCTCCTAAGACATCCCACAAACACCACAGTGATTACCACACTACACACCCCGCACCCATCACTGTCTAGTCTTTTTGTCTGTCTTGTACTTTTGTGTTTCACATCAGTGGTTTTAGTCCTCCTAGACAGAGTTAGGAAGTCAGATATTAATAAAGTTTGTGAGATTAGACTGTCTAGGAGGACTGGTGAAGGACACCCCCCCTCCCCCCACCCCCACATTAATGCACCATATGAAACTATCTGCTGCAAGATTAAAATGCATATATATCCATTGGATAAAGGTTTTACCAAATCATGGTACTATTAAAATATATGCAGACAAAGAAAAAAATCCTTACCGATACTGAGATTCATTTGGCTCGTACTATATGACGACCCCTAAAAGTTAGATTATGTTGAACCTTCAGCCTTAACCTTATAAAAGTCTTGAGCTGGACTTACAGTATGTTTGTACAGAACTGATTTTGTGCCACTGGCTGAATGTGAGCGGTGAGTTATAGCCTGAGACACCTTCTTCTGTCAGCCATGGCATCATCAGTAAGCACAACGCTTCCTCGGCAGTAATACATGCCCATACCATCACACTGCCTCCACCATGTTTGACACTTGTTGTGCTCTGAACTTGAACTGATTGTTTTCTTTTCCCATCATTCTGATTCAAATTCACATTGGTTTTATTTGTTGAAAGAACACAGTCGGCTTTTTTAGGAAAGGTTCTGGTAAATCCAACTCAGAACCTTTTATCTGAAATAACACGTTGAACCACAACACATTAACAAAACGAAGTTACTGCAGACTTGAAGATTTGATGGTGGACGTGATCTACCACCGTGAAAATGACTGGATCCCCACATCATCCGGCACTCATGACACTTCCTGTTTTATGGTTTCCGCCCCAGGTGACGCTGATCCCCACCCACGACACCGAGGTGACCCGGGACTGGTACCAGCAGACACACGAGAGACAGCAGGAGCTCAACATCATGGTCCTGGCCTCCAGCAGCACCGTCGTCATGCAGGACGAGTCTTTTCCAGCCTGCAAGATCGAGTTTTAAGACCCCCCTCCCCCACCCCTACCTCCCTCCGCGGTGTAGATCTCTTTCTTTATTCCTCGCTGTAACCTGGTTTTGGAAATCCGTCTCTGCTCTGGGAGTCTGTGTCGAGTGGAAGGCAGGGACGGATCCGGCTCATTTCTTTTTTTAATTTGTACTTCAGTTCGTTTCTAAGCTTTTGCCACGGCTGTCATCGTTTCTCTCACGAATATTTGAGCTTCTCAACCTTCGCTACGTTACCGATGATAGTTCAGTTCTGCTTTTCTGTTCTCCTACATTTGATAGGCGAGGCTTTGTTGTTCGTCTGTCAACCGGCTGTCGAAGTACGGTCCAAGTCCAGAAACCTTAACGCCAGCACCGAACAGCCGTCTCCCGTCCGACCGAACCCTCGCTGGATCGTCCACGTCTACTTCCTCCTCCAGTCTCTCTTTTGAAACGATGACCGTGTTGAATTTTGTGCCTCCCACTGACCTAAGCGAATAGAAAAACTAGATCCCAGCGGACCCCTCGGTATGTCTTTGGAGTATATTTGCTGTAGCATAGGAAGCATATACAAAAATAAGTATTGTAGTGAAATATAATATTTCTACAGTTCTCTTAAACAATCGTTATGGTAAGGATTTGTCATTTCTTACAGCGAACTATCAACCTGTCTCTGTAGTCTTTGATGCTTTTTTTTCCAACGTATTTGCAGTTAACGTATCGTCACAGCTGTAGACGGCGATCCAAGTAAAAAAAAAACAAAAAAAACAAAACATCTTTCTATGTTTCGAGGGAAGTAGACGAACCTCATATCGGTTGCTGCGTCACCACAAAAGCTGTGCTCAAGAATCAAGAATGTATTTCACTACTGCGCCAGACAGATGTGGTTGTGTTTGCCCGGCGAGCGAAGATGTGGGTTGGCCCGTCGCCCACATGTGCCTTTCTGTCCGGCTGTGCTGCAGACGTGAATGAAAAGGTGTGCTTTTTTTTTTTTTTTTTTAACTTTTTTTTTCTCGTCAGTGAGAAAGGTCGGAGTTGTACATAGCGAGCGTAAGATGGCACTTTCAAAAGCACCAACTCAGTATTTCAGCTGCCACTCAAAGAAGCACAAAGGCTAAAAGGCGTGCTAGACTTAAATCCGTTTGTTTTTAAATATTTACCAACACGAGGGGCGTGGCTACAGCGTTTCCCGCCAGTTTTGGTTTTGTTATTGAAATGACCATTTTCTTTAGCCTGGCCGGCCACGCCCACGTCACGTCCAACGGGTCCACGAGTACAGAACGTACCGGTCCAATCACAACAGAGCGTGGGCGGGGCTTTATGTGATGACTCGCACACAAGTACGACGCTGGCAGAATTATTAACGTCTTGGACCAACGAGTTTTAACTGCGAAACCGACGACGGTCATCAACACATTCCTACTCCGGTCCAAACCGTGTTGCACATCTTTCACTTGTAGCTCCGCCTACATCGCCTCTGATTGGTTGTGTCTCTCCGATGGTATCTACAGGCAGTTTCTTCTGCTCTTGTTGGAAATCGAAGAATAAGGTTTTGTATCGGAGAAGAAAGAAATTAAAATCCCTGGTCAGGCTAAGTCTTCTTTTAAGTCAGTTTTTAATGATTCTTTTAAAAACAAATGTTTCTTGACTCAAAAATGTTAATTGCAGATGTTTTAACTTGATTGAGTTTTATATTTGATAAGTTTTGACTAATTTGATACGAAGAGCAAAAACTAACAAACGTAAGGACCAACCCGCCTCATCAGTGGGGACGATTTTACCATCCGGCTCGTCCTCTCGTGTTCGATTCGACCTCCTGAGCTTATCCATCCATGCATGTGCACGAGGCGTGTGCACGAAAAAACCCGGTTGCTGTTTACTGAAGCAGAAGGCTGCAGAGAGCAGAACCTCAGAGGCTCCAATCGATTTGAATGTGAAGATGCAGACTATACCTTTACGTTCTCCGTGGAGGACTTCCATCTCCTGGTTGCCTTGGTTACCTTCCATCATAACAGTACACATCCGTCTCACCTGCAGCAGCAACCGTACAGACACCTGGAATACATCATACAACTCTGTACAGGGACGAAAACTACCCATGATGCACTCTTTCTGGAAAGTCAGGCGTCATCGGCGAAAGAAATGATCCCGCTGACGTTGAGACTGACGTTTAGAGGTTAACTCCGTTTTCTAGTTAATGCTTAGCGCTGCCCAGCCAGATGACGATCTGCATCCTGTTAAATACATACAAATACCACTGTAGAGGATGCTCACAAACACGTAAACGACGATAAACAATCAACACTACTCCCTCGTGAGCAGACCACTCAGAATCCAGACTGCCAGACTCGAGCGACTCGGTTCACTCGTCACTCCATTTTTACCCGTCGTACATTTCCTGTTATTCACATTTAAACTACAGACAACGCTTAACACACACAGCTGCTGCATTATTGTGCAAAAAAAAAAAAAAAAAGTTTATAAAAATGAAAAATATATATGTGTGGCATTCAGACTCGTCTGCCGTGAGGCCAACCACGAGGACTTGGTTTCCAGTGCTTGTTTGTGCATGTGTACCTTTTGAGTTCTCCTGTATCGTAATAGCTGAAGAAAACCGACCTAACGTTAAAACGCTCATTTAAATTCGGTGTATTTAAGAAGTTAAAAGCTGGAGGAACATGTAACCTGGCCGTGATGTGCTGTAAAGAAAGCCTTGTGATCGTTTTTTTCTCCTCCTTCCTGCTTCATGATTCTTCTTTCATATTTTTGTTTTAGGTGCAATATTCTCTTTATCTCTCTTTAAATGCATATAAAAGGAAAAAAACTGATTTATTGTTAAAATCAAAAAGTGTGATGAATACCAATAAAACATCATTTACTGAAGAAAGTGTCTGATTCACTCAATTGTTTTTAGTGCTTTCGGGGTTTTTGGGCATAAAACAGTCGAGATTTCAGGATCTGCTAATGCTAATGCTAAAAAAATACAGATGTCCAGATTCTGGTCCCTGTGGAACTGATGCTTAACAGCTATTGGCTCATCTGAGTTTGAGGGGCGGGGCTTACGGATAGGTCAACATGGGCATCTTGTAAGCGGCTGATTTTTGCTAGCCAGGTGGTTCCAGGGACCAGGTCAGTCCAGATGTGCTCAGTGACTTCCACGTGAATGAGGAGAGGAGCGTCCTCTGTCCACCTGGACTTCCTGTTAGCTGCCATGACCTTGGTCTTGCTAGAGCTCAGGACAAGATTGCTGTCTCATCACCACTGAGGAAGGGGCGGGGTTTCCTGTCTGTAGTGGGTTCCGATGCGAGACCCACTACGGCGGTATCATCTGCAAATTTCACGACCGTGTTTGTGGAGCGGCGGGCAGAACGGTCGTAGGCGAGGACGTAGCCCTGGGGTGTACCTGCACTCAGGACCAGCAGCTTCATACATCCAGAGCACCCCACCCCCTGCACCGCCACCCAGTGTCTGGTGGAGTAACTACAGCACGATGCAAACTACAGCTAACCCCTTCAAACAAGGACATGAAGACGTGTAGATGTCCAGCTTTCTACACGACTAATTCTTTTCCATTATTTCATTTGATTTTCTCAATTTTGGTGCATAACTCTCAAATTTCATTAAAAATTGTAATAAAGTTGTATTTATATCTTTTACAACATTTGTCAAGGTTACCCGAGAAAAAAGGATGATGATGTTAAACAGATCCAGATCTGAATATAACCAGAGTCTAGTGGATCACCGGATCAGGAAAAAAGTCCCCTGAAAGGTTTCTGCAAGCTGGAACATTTGGCCCCGAGCTCGACCCACGACACCACGATCAGGACAGATTTAACGGCGGGGACGGACGTAGTCCAGAAGAGATCCCGACCCGCCCACGGGGATCCACCCGACACCGGATTTCTCTTCCCTCCGGTGGGAGGATGACGTGATCGGGCTCGGTCCGGACACGGTGTGGGCTTTGTTCTGAGTCAGGAGAGAAAAAAAAAACACTGGTGGACGGGTCCTGATGGAGACGCTGCTGAGTGGACGCTGCCATGACATCACCTCCTGGGTCACATGATCAGGGAGCAGCGCAGCAACCAATGAGACGCTGGTCTTTCCTTCGCTGGAGGTTCTTCTGACCCGTTTCTCCTCCGGTCCACGTTCAGGTGGTCAACATCACGATCTTCTGATCCGTCTCTCCTCTGGTC
>JAOWBL010000018.1:514231-522583 GCA_028564865.1 Zenarchopterus dispar | reverse complement strand
CTACACCTGCTGTAGCCACATGATGAACATCTACACCTGCTGTAGCCACATGATGAACATCTACACCTGCTGTAGCCACATGATGAACATCTACACCTGCTGTAGCCGGACATGATGAACATCTACACCTGCTGTAGCCACACATGATGAACATCTACACCTGCTGTAGCAGCATGATGAACATCTACACCTGCTGTAGCAGCATGATGAACATCTACACCTGCTGGAAGACATGACTGGTGTCCATGTTCTGTTTCTTCAGTAATACCTGAATATATTTCTAAATTTGTCCAATTTCCATACACAATAAAATACAAAATCTTTCATTTTTAAATTAATGGCAGGTTGGGGGGGGGTATAAAACATGCACAGGTGCTGCCTCAACGCTGCCTCCAGTCTTAATCAGAACTGTTGCTGCTGTTCTCAGAAAGGTCACGTGATGTTTGTTTAAGGTGAAGACATCTACAGCCACGCTGACCTTCAGCCCACAGATCTACAGCTCAACTCCACAGACTGCAACAGGAAGTCGGTGCACGACTCATGCAAAGCAAACATGGAGAGGTTGTGGTATTTTTAGAATGAGGGGCAGATGATGGAAATGACTGATGAACAGTTTCTCACATGCTGAAGCTATAAACACCACGACATGCCTGCTCAGAAAGGAAAAATAAGCCGTTTCCAACATCTCAATCTAACTCTAAAAAGCTCAACGCCGTCCAGCGTCCAAGGTGCAGCAGAAAAACTCACCACAGGCAAAACTTTCTGCAATTATTCCACAACAAAAACAGAACTCTACTTTTACTGTCTTGGTGTCTTTGGGAAAGTGAATTTGAAGCCATAAAAATGTCAAAGCTTTTTGCTTTTTGAGTCAGTTTTCTTTGGAAATCGTAACCGGATCGGAGGAGGTCCTCAAAACGGCCAAAAACAAGCCCGACACTCCAGAAGTGGACAAAATAATAACATGGACAAAGCAAAGACTTGGTGACCAGAATGAATATGAAGTTTTAAAAACAAAAAGTTAGTAAAGGACAAAAAAAATAAATAAATAAAATTATAATTAACACGTATGGGTATGCATGACTTTTGGCCCAATAAATTCTGATTATTTGGCGGATTTCATTGTAACTTCAGTCAGTTTTTTAAATGTCAACTTTTCTCCAGGTTTATCTGAACTGAACATGCCATGTCATCAGTCATGTGGGGGGGTCGTAAGCCCTCTTTCATTTCTGAGATGTTGGGGATCATCTTCTGGTCTTGACCAGCTCATAAACAGATGAACAGAAGCACATGACAGAGAGAAAAATGACAAATATGAAGCACGATCCACTGACTTGAGGGAACTATTTTAGCAGCAACTTCCTGAAACAATCACTTCATGTATGAATCCATCGGCCTCACATTCTGGCTCATTCTTCTCTGCGATTGTTGATGTTTGTTTATTTATTTGTTGGTATTTGCTCTTAAAGTCGGGTGAGGTCTGAACTTTGGGCCACTGCTGAGGACTTGTAGGTGGATCTGGGATCATCCGGGATCATCTGGGATCCCTCCATCGCTGTGCGCTACAGTCGCTACGAGATGCTTGGCTTTTCTGAAACATGGCGCCAAACGTCTGGAGCTTCGACTCACCTGCTCCAGAGGTCTAGTGGTCGTCTCAGACGTAACTTTGCAAATCTAAAGTTTCTTTTCAGAGAGGAGTTGACCTGGTAACCTTGAAATAATTAATAATTATTAACTCTTTTCCCTAACAGAACCATCAACAGTTAACATAAGTGAAGCCTGGAGGGGCTGAGACGCACCTCTGGGCTTTTCTGCTGTCCTGCAGGGACGTCCTGAGCGTTTTCTACTCTGTGTTTGGAAATGGCTTTCGATGTGCAGAAACAGCTGCTTCTCTAAGGGGACTGCTGATATCTTTCTCCCTTGGCATTGCCTCAGCGCACACAGATGTCATGTGCTGTTGTTGATCTGAGATGATAATTAGATGGTTGGTTTTTTTTTTAATCTCTTGATATGTGACACCTTAGAATTAAAAGAGGGAAGTACTTCGTCCTCCACATGACCTTTCCACTTCAAAGGTCAGGAGCGGGGTGGTGGGTGTGTAACTGCTCTGCTGTTGTCCGGTGCGGGGTTGTGGAGGAGCGCCGTCTCAAACACGTACCGTCTTTGTAGGACAGACTGCTGGTGGAGAATTTTTTGCGATGCGCGCGAGCGTAGTCCTGCAGGTTAGGAGCGCTAGAGGAGCCACCGAGGACGGTGGTGCTGAAGAGCCCGGCACACTGAGAGCCTGCGAGGGGGCGGGGGTGGGGGGTTAGTCACCGCTACACAAACATGCTGTTACTTCAACAGTTCATCAGAAAGATGGAGACCCAGAGACAGAAGAAGAAGAGGAAACAGAGACCATGCACATCATCTACTTCTCAGTTAGAGGGCAGAAAAAAAGTTTAAAGTTATAAACTAAATCAAATGTTCACGCTCCAACCTGTCCGTGTAAACGCTAACATCCAAAAACGAACACAAAAGAGTACTAGAGAGAGGAAAAACACGGAGGATAATCCCGAGGGAGGAGTTGAGCCGCCCAGACGGCGAAAATCAAAAACGGGTCCGAAATAATTCAAAGTGCAACAGTTAAAAGTGAGGCGGCGCTGAGAGAAGCTGGCGGGTTTGACCGGAAGGATCCGGGTCTTACTGCGACGGACAGAGGAGGACAAAGACCCGGGCTGGACCACCGGGACAGAGTAGTTCAGGGGTTTTCAGCACATTTAGTTCATAAAAACAGACCTGAAACAGCGTCACGACTGAAGTCCTCTTCAGATCAACAAACATTTAAAAAGTAATCATAATAATAATAATAATGATTGTGGCTATTTTAAAGACAACTTTTAAATTGTCTTTATATTTTCCAGGACCAAAACAATTTCTCTTTCCTGGAAACTAAAATAAGGAGTCTTTAAATTCCTGTCCTTGAATCCCGATGAAGTTCTGCCAAATACAAAATTAAATAACATAAATACGATTTAAAGCATTTGGTTTTATTTCTTTTCAGAAGACGAGCTGCTCTAACGCGTTTTCCCGCCACGGCGAAAACGGCTCCGAGTAAGTTATTTCCATTAACGATTACGTCCTTCACGGATGCAACATAACCCAATAAAACCTCCACCGGTCCCGGGTCTGAAGCCCACAGTTTCCATGGCAACGGAGGACATCACACCTACCTAATCCACTTTGTTTCATCTCGGGGGACTGACGGGAGCAGAGCGAAAACAGGCGATAACTGCCAACTTTGGAGGAGGACGTCTCCGACAGGACCTGGAGGAAGACACACAGTTCACATGCTCGTGATGAGGACACGTCGACAGACGAGACGTCACACACTCGTGACGAGGACACGTCGACGAGACGTCACACACTCATGACGAGAACACGTCGACAGACGAGACGTCACACACTCGTGACGAGGACACGTCGACGAGACGTCACACACTCGTGATGAGGACACGTCGACAGACGAGACGTCACACACTCGTGACGAGGACACGTCGACGAGACGAGACGTCACACACTCATGACGAGGACACGTCGACGAGACGTCACACACTCGTGACGAGAACACGTCGACAGACGAGACGTCACACACTCGTCGCCAAGGAGTCATGTGACCTTGGACGACTAGTCAGGCCCGAAACAGAGTTAGATGTCATTAAACAAAGCCCTCACCTCCATGGACCCGGTCTTATGGTTGCGGATGAGCGGCGACCTCCTCTGGATGGTGATCGGCTCGGACAGCGGCACGGCCCGGTCCGTTTCGTCTCGCGACAGGTCCTCCAGGCTGCCGGGGTCGGACTGCTTTTGCCCGTTCTGAAGAAGCAGAAGGTCAGCTGAACGTCCCGACTGATTTCTGCAGGTCATCAACAGTTGGAGGCGAGTCCGGGTTCTCACCTGTCGGGCCACCTCGGCAGAAGCGGGCCGGAAGCCAAATCCGGTTGGTGCGTTCTCCTCCTCCTCCACGCCTTTGACGCCGGGGCTGAAGTGGAGCTCCACGTGGAAACGTTCTTCAGAGGAGATGTCCTTCACACACAAAACAACCACAAAATCTAGTTTGAACCTCATCTAAGACAATGCTCCAACGAGGGCTGCCTTAACAACACCTGTTTCCTCTTCCAGGTTTAAACGTTAGACGCCGGCGGGATACCAGAAACTGTTGAGACAGTTTTGCTCCTGATTTAACAAAACCTCACTTAAGATTGTTCTTTTTAGTGCCGTTTAGTTTTGTTTTGCACTTGTCGACATTCTGACACGTTTCAGGACTCGCGTATGCCGAGTCTACTTGGTACTGAAAAAGGAAAGTTTGATCGGTCCACTCCACATGACTTCGTCCTACCCCTCACCAATCAGAGAGATTTCTGGGTTTTGGTCCCTGAACACTGTTAAAAGACATTGTTTTGGTTGTGGCTTAAAAACTGACGGCATGAGCAGAGCAGAAGTAGAAGTAGAAGTAGAGTAGAGTAGAGTAGAGTAGAGTAGAGTAGAGTAGAGTAGAAGTAGAAGTAGAAGTAGAGTAGAGTAGGCTAGAGTAGGCTAGAGTAGACTAGAGTAGGGTAGAGTAGGGTAGAGTAGAGTAGAGTAGGAGTAGAGTAGAAGTAGAAGTAGAAGTAGAGTAGAGTAGACTAGAGTAGACTAGAGTAGAGTAGAGTAGAGTAGACTAGAGTAGAGTAGGAGTAGAGTAGAGTAGACCAGACCAGACTAGACTAGAGAGTAGAGTAGAGTAGGAGTATAACAGAGTAGAGTAGAGTAGACTAGACTAGAGTAGAAGTAGACTAGAGTAGAGTAGAGTAGACCAGACTAGAGAGTAGAGTAGAGTAGAGTAGAGTAGAGTAGAGTAGACCAGACTAGACTACAGTAGACTAGACTAGACTATAGTAGAGTAGGCGTAGACTAGAGTAGGAGTAGAATAGACAGTAGAGTAGACTAGAGTAGAAGTAGACTAGAGTAGAGTAGAGTAGACCAGACTAGAGAGTAGAGTAGAAGTAGACTAGAGTAGAGTAGACCAGACTAGAGAGTAGAGTAGAGTAGAGTAGACCAGACCAGACTACAGTAGACTAGACTAGACTATAGTACAGTAGGCGTAGACTAGAGTAGGAGTAGAATAGACAGTAGAGTAGACTAGAGTAGACTAGACCAGATTAGACTAGACTAGAATAGAGTAGTGTAGATTAGATGAGACCAGACTAGAAGTAGACTAGACCAGACCAGACTAGACTAGAATAGATTAGACTAGACTAGACTAGAGTAGAGGTAGTGGGTGTTTATAGTTCGTATAGTTCAGGGGAAGAAGATGGTTCTCAAGTCTGCTGGTGTGGGACTTGATTGACCTGAGACACTTTCCAGAGGGTAATGGGTCAAACAACTGATGGGGGTGGTGGTGGTGTTTGGGTGGGGGTGGGGGCCTCCTGAGATGACCTCGGCTTTTCTGAGGACCCAGGATGTGGAGATGTGTTCCAGGGTGGGCAGAGGGCAGCGTTTTTGACCCTGTGCACTGACTTCCTGTCAGCTGTGGATGTGAAGGATCAAATGTCTCCTCAGGACCTGCTCTCCTATGACCCACACATGAATCCACTCGGGACTCGTGTAAACTTGAGCCAACAAAGTATCCCAGAATGCATTTCGTATCAACAAGCAGACATAATAGTTGAGGAGAAAAGAGGAAGACGAAGGTTATCGTAACGGAGTGACGTTTTGAGTTGTTTTCAGGTGAGAATCTAGATCAGTTCTTTTAAAGTCTTCTGTTGGTTTACCGATATAAGACGTTTATTTTATGTTCAGTTAAGCTGCCGACATCATTACTCTACCAGCTGAGCTGTGATGTCATCGATCACGTTTCAATCACAAGTTCAACTTGGCCCTGAGCTCAGACGCTCAAACATCTACCAACCAGTTTAGACTAAATTAAAGTCCCATGAGCCTTTGCTCTTATCCCGGGTTCAGCTGTTGACGCTCCACACCCTCAACCTCTCCACTTTTTCTTCTTCTCTTCTTGGTGTGGCTCCAGAAACGTCTTCAGTGTTGTCTTCAACTACTCCCGGGTCACATGTCCAACGTCATGTGACATAGTCCGAGCAGCCACTGGGACTGATGCTCGCCGTTTCAGACTCCCAACTACAACCAAAGAAAACCGTACGGGAACGGACGGAGACCCCACGGCATGCTGGGACGCCTACAGAAACGAGACCACACCTTGTTGTTGTCTTCGTAAAGCATGATCACGATCTGCGTCATGTAGTTGAGCTCGGAGACGGCGCTGAGGTAGTCCATGGCCCGCTTCCACTGCTGGTCCTTCTCCTCCTGTGGTCCACAAACGGACACATGTCACCAAGTCCCGTCAAACACCTGTTCTCAGATCTGCAGCGTCGCCGCCTGCTTACGTCGAGGAGGCCTCCGTATCGGAAGATGCTGAGCAGCGAGTGGACGTGGCTCTCGCTGGTGAAGTATAAACGCGTCCTGACGTGGCGGCCGGGGGACATCACGCCACGGGAGTACCTGTGGACACGAGGAAGCTGCAGTCAGAGCTTCTCCGAGGCGGAGCGGGCCGTGTGTGAAGGTCAAAGGTCGTCTCAGACTCACAGAGGGTGCAGTTTGTTGACGGACTCGTCTTCGTGGGTCCTCTGCAGGTCCAGCTGGATCTTCCTCACCAGCGGGAGGCAGTAGGCGTAGGCTATGTCCAGCTTCTCCACCTTATTTATGCCGTACTCCTGATGAAACAGAAAAAACCCGCCGCACGCCGAGTGGGCGAATCTTTCAGCATCACCAGTCCCACTTGCTTTCTCTTAAAGCCCTCCTCTTTTTTTTTTTCCTCTCACCTGAGGGATGACGATGTCGGCCAAAGCCCGGGACAGCCGGAACAGCTCCAGCGTGTCCTCCAGGCCCAGCGTGGCGTTGTGGATGACGTCGTACTTGACGCAGTCGTAGATGTCGGGGATCTTGCTGATGTCGTAGCGGCCGTTCTTCATGCGGAAGTCCTTCTCCAGTTTGGACCAGCGCTGCAGCATCAGCTCCAGGGTCTCGCTGTGGTACAGCTGCAGGTCTAACGGGGGTGGGGGTGAGGGTGGGGGTCATGATTTAAGAGCTTTAAGGGTTGTGACGACCAAACTGAAATTCTCGTCTGAGGCTGAAACGAAGCGATGCCGGCGGCCTCACCGGCAGACTTGGGGTCCTCCATCCTTTTGCGGATCTGCGAGGTGAGACTCTGGATGAGCGCGTAGACCTCGTCACAGGTGGCCACCGGGTTCTTGACGATCCTCATGGAGTTGACCAGCGAGGCACTGCAGGTGGGGGCCAGCTGGAGAGGAGCAACACCACACACGGTTACTGCCGGGAAACTTTTGTGGGATTAGCTGGAGCAGAGTTAGAAAAAGACATAATTAAAGGTCCAGGAGGAGAACATCTCCGTGTTCTGGGCCTTCGGGTCCGTTCAGGGACGGCTTGCATGCGTCCCACCTGTCTGAGGACCTACTGACTTCCAGCTGAGATGTTTCCTCTCAGAGAGCACAACGGCGGCTGGGTAATCACCCTGTCGTAGTCCTCCTCGGTGAACTCCCGGTCCCTCTGCAGGATTTCGTGGAGCCGAGCCTTGACGCGGTGCTGGCAGCTGCTCAGGGAGTCGCTGTCGTTGTCCAGAAGCCCGTTCATGTTGGCGCTCTTCACCATCTGGACCAGGATGGGTGTCAGCTCCCCCTCCAGAGCCAGCAGACCCTGCCCACACAGGCAAACCCGGAGTCTCAGAACAAGAAAACCTTTGAAAGTCATCCTTTGATCACGTGACAGCAGTGAGGTCATTAAAGGTCATGTCTGAGCAGTGAAGAGGCTTCAGAACCAGGACCTGCAGAAGCAGCCTGGAGACGTCAGGACCAGCCTGAAGGTGCTGCAGAGGTGGGAGTTTATTTCTGTTATTAGCCTTCAGTCATCACAGAAAACTGAAACCTGCTGACTCGGTGTCCCAGAACCACCTGCAGTTTAACACCATCTGATTTCTGCAGGTGGCGCTCTTCTCCACCTATTTGACGTCTGCGTTCTCAGTGTTTGTCTGGTAACTCTGACTTCAGGAACCTGATGATGTTTCTCCACAACTACTAACTGACGTCTCCCATAAACAAGTGCTTCCTGGTAGTCCTGAGAAGACCCGAGACCAGCTGGACCTGGGAGACACGTCCATCCTGGGCGGAGGTCTCCTCCAGTACCTTTGCAAAAGCCGCCGCCGTCATCTGGACCCGGCCTTCGTCAGAGGCGTAGATCTTCAGGTCGTGTCTGTAGGTGCTGTGTAACCGTAGCAACCCGCAGCCTGGGAATCCAGCGTAGTCTCCT
>JAOWBL010000018.1:390515-401358 GCA_028564865.1 Zenarchopterus dispar | reverse complement strand
TTTGGAAGCTCATTCATCCACTGGATTAAAACATTGTACACATCTCCTCTGGCCACAGTCATCACTAATGGGATTTCATCACAACGTTTTGCACTTCAGCGAGGAACCAGACAAGGATGCTCACTCTCCCCATCACTAATCGCTATTTTCATTGAACCACTTGCAGCAGCATTACGACAAAACCCTGAAATTAAAGGAATTCGAGACACAACATCCCAACACAAAATAAACCTTTATGCAGATGTTTTACTATATCTAGAGGATCCATATAAATCTATACAAGAGACCTTTAACACCATTAACAACTTTTCTACAATTTCAAATTACACTATTAATTGGCAAAAATCAACTATACTACCACTCTTAGAAAATGCATGGGATTTTGCAGCTCAAAATAACTCTTTGCCTATCAGCATCGGTAACATTAAATACTTGAGTGTAAATATTTCCTCCAAACTATCAGAACTTTTCAATCTTAATTACATCCCTCTACTTAATAAAACAACACAAGATTTAAAAGGATGGACTAATCTCCCACTTTCACTAATGGGTCGAATTGCCACAGTTAAAATGACAATATTACCATGAATGAATGAACTATTTTCAGTACTACCAGTTACCCCACTGATAACTGGTTTAGCTCAATTAACATATATATATATACACACACACACACACACACACACACACACACACACACACACACACACACACACACACACACTTAAAAAAAAAAACTCTTGGCAAGTGTATTTTTGTCCCATTTTCTGATAATAATATATAAACTAGGTAATTAGAGCCTCCTACAGGTCAGGAGGATGGTTGCTCAATGTTGGAGAGAGACTCAATGTTGGAGAGGAGTATTGTATAAAACTCGTGGATTACAGAGATGGCAAAGTGTATTACACTAGAAAAGCTAAGCTATGTAATTCGGGGTAAGGTGCAAGAATTCAAAGCAGTGTGGGCACCTTAATGGACTTTCCCAAGCAACAATAGCTTGTACTTATCTGTAAGGCTATTTATTGTGACAGCTTTTGTCTTTGTTTCTTTGAGCAGTGCAGAACCTGCATTTTATTGCGGAATTAGTGTGATATGTGTTGATGTGTTATGTATGTTCCTACTGAGAATCAATTAAAAAAAACCTCATGAAAAAATGAGTTATTTTGAGAAACAGGGGGAGGCTGATGATTTCAGGGGAAGTTTAATACCTGCTTCCTTCTTCGAGATGAACCCTTACACTGCAGACAGACAGACCGATGAGATGAAAACATCAGGAAAACACACATGAGCCATGACACACAGAGGAAATAAATCGGACAACAAACAGCTGCACTTCAATAACAGCAGCAGAAGAAGAGCACAGAAAGATTAGGTGTGCAGAAGAAGAAAACAGCTGAGATGAGAGATGGTTTTACGAAGTAATGAGTGAAGAGTAAATTGGTTATACACTGGAACCAGCTAATTTAACTGGATCGACAGTATTAGTCGACTGGAACCAGCTAACTTTAGTTAAAATTAACTCGATAAACAGTAAATTTTTTTTTTTAAATTGTATTTTGTTTTTTCCTGAGGTACTGACAGTGCGAAAAATGTCATTTCATGTTTGTGTGACATTGTTTGATTTTTTTTCTGTTTTTACACAAATGAAACTGAATTAAAATAAGACTAAACTTTGATTAATGATTTTGAGCCAAAATCTGGGAAAACTGATCCTTCAACCTAAAAAGAGGCCCAACCCATCATTACAGATCCTGTAATTCTAGTCTGAACTTGCTTAACTAGTCTGGACCTGAACCAGCTCTGCCAGTCTGCACCGGTACCAGCTCCTATAGTTTGGATCAGAAGCAGTTCTTCTAGTGTGAACCAGTACCAGTTGTTCTAGTCTGGACTTGAACCAACTCTGCTAGTCTAAACCTGAACCAGCTCTGCCAGTCTATACCTGATCCACCTCCTATAGTCTGGACCGGAATCAGCTCCTTGAGTGTAGACAGGTACCAGTTGTTCTAGTGTGGACGTGAACCAGTTCTGCCAGTCTGGACCAGTACCAGCTCTTATAGTCGTGATACATGATAACCATTAAAACGCCACATTAAGTTTTCCTGGATGTGAAAAAAACCCTACAACTTTGAAAGTAGAAATGGCTATTGGGTTTGATTCCTGCTTTTTGTGGTACTTACAGGTGTGGTAGTGTCCCGGTAGAAGCAGCTTTTAGGAGGTGAGCGTGGATAAAGGTGTGGTGGGAAGGAGGCCACGAGTGGGCGTGGGAGCTCGTAAAGGTGATGAGGGAAATATGGCTGGGGGAGGGGCAAAAAAATCAAAATAATGTTCATGGAGGTAAGTCTACATAAGAAAACTCAAATGAACGAGTGGATCTCTGCTGTAACATGTTTCTGCATAAAAATTAGTCATAGAAACTCAAAGGCACACATGAGCATTAGAATCAGCTTTTAAAGTTTCCATATACTGCTACTTTTATGCTATATTTGGAAGGTTTTTAACGGTAATCACAACATAATCCACGTGCTGCCTTGAATATCCTTCCAGGTAGATTCACATAAAACCAGGTAAATGATGAGAGAGTGGTTTACAGATGACTTCAAACTCTCTACTAGTCAGAACTGAAGAAACTCCTTGTTGGAAGGAGAAAGTTCTTCAAGAACCAAGAAGAGGAAGTCCAGCTGTCTTCGTTCAGAAACAAAAATGAAAATAACAGTATTAGTTCCACATAAACAACTTCCAGCTACAGTTGTTCTTTATTTATGAACTGTAGTTTTCTATAGAAAGTAACAAAAAAATAGAGAAAAATGTCCAACTCTAAGTCAAAAAGTTCATGTGTCGCTTTGCTTTTCTGCTCTATGGCCAGTATCGGTATTGCCTCATGTTTCCATGACAGCCATCCTGAACTGACGGTAGCAGGGAAAGTTATCATATATATTATACAACTTCAATGTTAATATTGATGAAATGACATGATCTGGGGCACAAACTCACATACGTAAAAACGAACTCAAGGTCTTTACTCACTAAGTGAGAGTCAGATAAACAGAAACTAACATTATTTCTTGATATTTCCAGCAGCTGTTGGGAACTGAAGTTGGAACTGAAGCTGATACTGAAGACAGTGTGTTTTTGTGTTCTTTATATCGGAGTGTCTGACTGGTCAGGTGTCAGTCGAGTGAAGTGAAATTCTGGAAAATATTGTTTTAAAGAAATAAAAACTGCATTGTTGATCAGTAACAATATGTTGTTAATGTTGAAAAGGTGCAATTAATCTTGCGTTTGTAGTAGCTGGATGCTGGTGAGGATTTTTGCCTGTTTATAATATGTTCTCTTAGCTACTGGAGTGGTTTCTCATTTAAATAGAAATGCTTTAAGTGGTGGCTCTGGGAGTCTATGATGATTGGTTGAGAGTTGCTCATGTAACAGCAGAGATTCACTATAAAACATGGAAACAGAACCAAATAAAGAATGAAGAACCAAACTGAACCAGGAGTTGGAGATAAGCGGTGGGACAGGGTCAGGGATTGAGGTCTGTACTTACCCTGTTGTAGAAAGGGTGCTGTGGGCCAGCCATTCCACTGTAGTAGCTACTGTGGGGGTGCGTGGAAATTATCCCCCCTCCTGGCTGGTTGAAAGGTCCGGTGAAGGATGCGGATGGCGAGCAGGTGGACGACGCCTGGCTGTAGACTGAGGTGGGGCGGGGTTGAGCTTCTGGCAGGGGGACCGCCGGAAACGTGACTCCACCCATATTCACCTGTTCCCTTGCTGCACGTATGTCTGGAGCACAGAGAAACATCTGGATAAGGAGCTCTGGCAGGGTCCTCTGTGAATTCATCACCTGTACCTGGTTGAAGTGGTCACCTGAAATGATCTCTCTCAGTTTGGGGTCCAAGTTCACTGTGCAGGGCAGGAAAGTACGAATGTCTCTGGTGGTCAAGACGGGTGTTCGTGACGACAGGAAGACTTCAAAACTGCGGACATCTCCATCAATCTCCAGCAGTGGCTCAACATCTTTGGTGGTGGGGATGTTCTTCAACACTCTGAGATGAGCAGAGACAATTGATGGAAAAACACCTCTTGAATGTCAGCCACACCTGTCTTGACAGCAGACGGGGTTGAGACATGAGGCTAACATTATATCTGCAGAAGTCGTGGTTGAGACATGAGACTAAAGTTACAGTTGCACCAAGATGTGGTTGATACATGAAAGTAACGTGACTAATGAAGCAGACATAGTTGAGAGGTCAGAATCAGAATCACTTTATTGCCAGTGCTAGCAAAACAGCTTAACAGACTAGGGAATTATTCTGATGTAACAGTGCAGATATAACATATAATAACAGAAAAAGTTCAAATGGAATGAAAATAAATAAAATGAGAATAAACCAAATAAATCAAAATAAAATATACTACAAATAAGTTTGCAAAGTACAAGAAAAAAAAAAGTACAATATATACATGTGCACACAGTAGGAGGTGCATGGTGTGGCTGCTTTATGCCACAGTAATTTAACTATTGTACATGAGTCTGATGGCTGAGGGGAAGAAGCTGTCCTTGTTGTGTGAGGTTCTGGTCTGGATGGACCTTAGTCTCCTGCCTGAGGGGAGGGGTTTAAACAGGCTGTGTCCAGGGTGAGAAGGGTTGGCTGCAATCCAACCAGCAAGGCCTAAGATCCTGGAGGTGTACAGGTCCTGTAAAGGTCAGAGGTGGCAGCCGATGACCTTCTCAGCAGTACGCACAATGCGCTGCAGTCTGCGTCTGTCTCTGGTGGTGGCGACAATGTACCATACCGTGATGGAGGATGTGAGGATGGACTCGATAATGGCTGTGTAAAACTGCACCATCAAGGCATCATCTCCATTGTCAGTTTGAGTTTCCTCAGCTGCTGCAGGAAGAACATCCTCTGCTGGGCCTTTTTTATGAGGGAGCTGATGGTCTGCTCCCACTTGAGATCCTGGGTGTTAGTGGTACCCAGGAAGCGGAAGGAGTCCACATTGGAGATGGGGAGATCCAATTTCCTGAAGTCCACGATCATCTCCACTGTCTTCTGGGTGTTGAGCTGCAGGTTGTTGCAGTTGCACCAGGACATCAGCTGATCCACCTCCTTCCTCCAGGCAGATTCTTCACCATCTTAGATGAGCCCAATGAGGGTGGTGTCATCTGCAAACTTGATCAATTTCACAGACTGGTGGCTGGAGGTACAGCAGTTGGTGTACATGGAGAAGAGCAGAGGTGAAAGGAGATAGCCCTAAGGGAAGCCAGTGCTGATGGTCCAAGGCTCTGAGACATTTTCCCCTAGCTACACGTACTACCTCTAATCCATCAGAAAGTCGGTGATCCACCTGCAGATGGAGTCGGGCACATTGAGCTGACAGAGCTTGTCTAGGATCAGAGCTGGCAAGATTGTGTTGAATGCAGAACTGAAGTCGGCAAACAGAATCCTGGTGTAGGTTCTTGGGGAGTCCAGATGCTGCAGGATAGGGGGAAGGGCCAGGTTGACAGCATCCTAAAAACCTGTGGGCTCTGTAAGCGAACGGCAGTGGGTCCAGGAGGGGGCGGTGATGGTTTTAAGGTGGGAGAGGACAAGGTACTCAAATGACTTTGTGACTACAGACATCTCTCCCACAGGCCTGTAGTCATTAAGTCCCATGATCCGTGGCTTCTTGGGGATGGGGATGACAATGGAATATTTGAAGCAGGCTGGCACATGATCTTGCTTCAGAGAGGTGTTAACAATGTCAACAAGACAAGAGTTAGCTTGTCCACGCAGTGTCTCAGGTGATTTCTCACCTCCTTGATAAACCTGTATTTTACCTTCTTGTAGCTGTCTCTCTCCCCAATCCTGAATGTTGCCTCTTTCTCCAGCATGAGCTGCCTGAGTTTACCTGTGAACCGGGGCTTATCATTGTTGTAGCTCATCCTGGTGCATGGTGGCACAATGCTGTCCTCACAGAAATGGATGTATGAGGTCACAGAACTTGTGAACTTGTGCAGATTGTCTGTGGCAGCCCTGAGCATCTCCCAGTCTGTAGAATCCAGGAATGTGCGTAGCTCCTCTACAGCCTCGCTGGTCCATTTTTTTGATGTCCTCACCACAGGTTTGTTGAGCTTTGGCCTCTGTCTGTAAACAGGGATCAGGTGAACCATTTCATGGTCCAAAAGTCCGAGAGCTGTGCAGGGCACCACACAATAGGCTCCGTTCACTGTAGTGTAACAATGATTCAAAGTGTTCTCTGCTCTGGCTGGGCATTTAATAAACTATCTGTATTTGGGTAGCTCCTGGCTCAGATTCCCCTTATTAAAGTCACTGAGGACTATAACTAACACTGAGGACTATAACTATAACTGAGTCCAAAAAGTCAGCTCCACAAGCAGAATCTGGGCCGCAAATCCACAATGAGCTTCACTTAGGCATCCATCCATAGCGCCACCTTGTGACATAATCTCATGAGACTAACACTAAACTAATGTTACACCTACAGCAGACGTGTGGTTGAGTTAATAAACTTACATTACACCTGCAGCAGACGTGTTTGAGAGAAGAGACTAACATTACACCTGCAGTAGACGTGGTTGAGACATGAGACTAATGTTACACCTGCAGCAGACATAGTTGACGTATGACTACAGGTCTTCTACAGAACCCAGTGGCCAGTAGAGGACATGCAGGATTTTTAAGTTTCTTGTTGAAGTCAGTTGTCAAACTCAGAAGTTGTCTGTCAGAACTGATCAGCTGAGGTGGTTAAAGTTCAGGTTACTGACATCAACAAACAGAGTGTGATTTCAGACCTTTCGTAGATGGTCTTGAGTGAGGCCTGTTCAGGGATTCCGTCAGTCTCCTCCAGGTGCAGGATGAGCCAAGAGGTCCTGTAGGGCCACTGCTCCGTCAGGTTGATCCAGGACGCCAGGCGGTCCCAGCTAAAGCTGATCTGATTGGCTCGCAGGAGTCGACCTGGACACAGACGGGAAGAGAGGCAGTTATCTGATGCTACAAAAAATTAATTGGATCCAGGTGTGACAGGGTGTGGAAGAGAAGGGGAAAGTCCACCTGTAACGGAGATGATGTTCAGCAGCCTCCTCATGGTCTGCGGGCTGATGTCGCTGAACCAGTCCTCCATTACCATCAGCTTGGTCAGGTCAAAGGACGTCTGACGAGTAACAGAACGCTGCACCTGACGTCGCCGGTATGTGTCCTGCTCACACACACCACAAGTCACACGACCACAAACGTGACTCTGAGAGGAAAACATCCAGCTGAGGTCAAAGTTATCAGCCCCAAAGCAAATATGAAACATTTCCCCAAAATTAGTAAGACTCCCATGATTGTATTTCTCCCACTTTACTCCCCTCTCTTATAGCATTCATTACAGTTACAGAAATTGAAGAGCCAGTAGTGACTTTCCTTATTAAGACCAATCTTGAAGCAGGTTCCTGGGCATGTCAGAAATGTTTGCAGTTTGGAAATACATGTACTTCAAATTGGACAGCAAATGCAGGGCTACAGCAGCTTCTACTGTTTGAAATATGGAAATTGGTTGGATGGATAATATATACCTATATAATTTATCTTTTATAGTCTTATGTGCCACAAAGCTTATTCACAGAAGTTCAATAAACGGCATAATCTTGAAGAAATTATTTTCAATGTTTTCTTGTTAGCTGGCACTTGGCTTAAGCAATCTGAGGCTAATTTCAAAACCTAGTAACTAAATAAAATAGCTTATATTATTAACAATTCTTGCTCCTGTTAGTCAATTAATTATTTCAATAATTAATAGATAAATTGACTATTAGATTCATTGTTAGCTGCAGCCTTAATCTGCAACACCATAAACATGACTCTCCTGTACAACATTTTATCACAACAGTCTTTGTTCTTCTTGAAGTACATGAACTTTCATCTCGGTCATTTCAAACAAGAGTATACTGTATGTCTGCATTCATGAACAGGGCTAATTATTTTCACTGGATAGGTAACTGCACACACACACACACACACACACACACACACACACACACACTTGGTGGTTTACCCGGCGGTTAAGCGTGGTTTTGCTGCCAATCTTGGTCAGTTCTCCCAGACTGTGTTGAGAAAGTTTCCTGTCCAGCTCTTCGTGCCAACCAGCTGAAAACACAAAAGTTCACCTGGTTAAAGCATATTAGCAAAGGTCTTCAGGTTGTAAAACTTGTGTTTGGGTTAAATCTTGCTAATGTCTCATAGTTGTTCCTTTGCAGGGAACCAGGAATAAGGAAGGCTTTGCTTTTACTTGTACTGGATTCTGGCTTGAAGGAATTATTAACGGAATATACTAGTGGATTCGTGGTGGTTTATCTTACGGGACTTGGGTGGAACCGGGCTGGCAGCAGGATTGAGTGAGACAGTTCCAGTCATCCCATGATGTGGTTATTTTTATTTTTTCCTGGATTGTCTTTATCAGAGCCGCTTTCACTGAAGGAGTGTAAAAGACTCGTAGACAAGAACTTCATGTAACAGAATGTAAAAATTACTAATGATCTTGGTTTGTTTGGGTGTTGGTTGAATTCTTTTTTGTTTGTTACCTAAATAGAGTTTCTTCTTTGTTTGAACAACTCCGCCAATTGGTCGTTTATTCAGTTTGGATACATTGTTAACCAGTTGAAGAAAATATATCAAGTAGAATCTGAGAAGGAGAATCGGGTGAATCTAAAAATCTCTAATAGTTGTTATTCTTTCAGCCAAGGTATAAGTTTAAAAGCAAAAGTTCAAGCTTTGGATCCGATTCATGATCTACTTGGTCTTTTTGGTCCCCAATGCAAGATTACATATTTTAATAATCTAATAATAGACGCGTTGTTGATTTAACTCCAGAATACTTTTGAGATTTTACCACTGACTTTTGAACTTTTAAATAGCTTTGTGTCATCCTACTTATCACATCTGCACCTCTGTGGTCAACCAGCAGCTGCTTCTACACGATCCAGACATGGACAGTAGAAGAAGAACTGGACATGCCCAATGTGACATCACATATAGTGAACCACCAACTTCCAACTTCCAGGGTGAGTCTCATTTGGATTCATGACATTTCCTCAACTGACCCCTCGAGGCTGGATCCCAAATCAATCATTCTCAAGAGATCAGTAATCGTCACCACGCTTAGCGAAGCGATCATCCATTTATGTTAACCCAGCATCGACTAAATGTGATATGATTTAACCGTCAAGTCAACATGCTAAATGGTATATCTGTATACATCTGATGCTGCTCAGCTGGGTTGGACTAAGGAGCTGGCAGTGTGTCAATTGACTTCTCAAGAAACATGGCTGCACCATGTATGAAGAAAAAGAAGCTTCCAAACTGCTGTTTGGAAGTTTATAATTAGTATTTGATTAGCATATGATTAGCAAACTGTTTTGAAGCCTTTTTCTCTTTTGTTCTGCGGAGCACCATGATGCCAATGCTCAATGGAGACTCACTTCCTGTTGGATCCAAACCCTCGTGGTCGGTGGAGGAACCACAGGTCTGGATCCAGACCCCAGTGGTCAGTAGAGGGACTGCAGGTCTACATCCAGGCCTTAGTGGTTAGTGGAGGAACTGCAGATCTGGATCCAGACCCCAGTGGTCAGTAGAGGGACTGCAGGTCTGCATCTAGGCCTTAGTGGTTAGTGGAGGAACTGCAGATCTGCATCCAGACCCCGGTGGTCAGTAGAGGGACTGCAGGTCTGCATCTAGGCCTTAGTGGTTAGTGGAGGAACTGCAGATCTGGATCCAGACCCTCGTGGAACTGCAGTTATTCTGACATCAATGTTGGCTTCAACATTGAACTTGGAATGTTGGGTCTGGAGATGGAGCAAATGTTCAAACCTCTGAAGTCTCAATTCTTCTTCAGCCTTTGACTTGAGTGAAGTTCAACAATAAAGTTGATTTAACTTATCACTTGGAAAACTTCATTTAATTTTTTTATTTCTCTTGTTAGTCACAAGAGTAGCTGTTAGTAAACCTAGAGGTATCAAGTTAATCCATGATATCCATGATGATCAACTATTTAAACTAAAGATAAACTTTTTATCCTTTTTAAGAAGAAACCTCTGTGGAGAAATGCCACACTAATAAGAAGTGAAAAAAGTGAGCATCGAAAAGCCGAATGGAGGTAGCAAAAGACTGGACTTCTGGTTCACTATATCTATCAAGAGAAACTTCACAGATATAATTTACAATTGGGGAGTGCAAGAGAATCCTTTTATGACAACATCAACAAAAACATCCATAGTAGTAGTGCCTTGTTTGCTACTGTGCACAAGTTAACAAATTCTTGTGTCTGTAGTATCTGAACTCCACTCTACAAAGCCCTGCAATCAATTTACCAACTTCTTTACTGAGAAAATCCAGAGGATTAGAAAACCAGTCACTGCATCAATATCAAGTCCAAGAACAGTGCTGTGTCCAGTCAAATCCAATTTGGTCAAAATGACACAATTTCACCCAATCAACCACAAAAACCTGGAGGATATTATGGATCAGCTAAACTCATCCTCCTGTTGTCTCTATATTTTTCCCACAGATATCTTAAAGACAGTTTTACCTGTCATGGCATCTGATCTAATTCAACTAGTAAACTCGTCCCTTTTGTCAGGTGTTTTCCTCCAGACCTTGAAGACAGCAGTCATCAAACCACTGTTGAAAAAGATCATATCTGCACAAGCTGCTAATTCAATTATAGACCCATCTCAAATCTTCCATTCATCTGTAAGGTTACTGAAAAAGCTGTGTTTTCAACAGTTAAGGATAAGGATAATCCACATATTGCCAGTACATATCTTAGGAAATGCACTGAAACTTGTCCTCTGCTTTTAACCCATCAC
>JAOWBL010000018.1:228907-247617 GCA_028564865.1 Zenarchopterus dispar | reverse complement strand
GAAAATGTAAGTTTGGTTGAATCTGGTTTAGTTCACTGAATTAACGCAAGTTGATATCTCTTTATGTCCAAAAAAAATCACACTCGACTCATGAGTGGGTCAAGGCAAAAAACTTGATTTTGAACCCCAAAAAAACCCTCTCGACTTTTGAGCAGGTCGACCTATGAGCGAGTATATATGGTAATTAATATTAAACTAAACAGAACTAAACAGAAAAGGAAATTAACTGGCAGTTTTGTGAAAGAAATATGGAGCAATATTGCAGTCATAGTTAAAATTAAACTTTCAAATGGAAATGTTGATGAATCTGGCTGCACATACCTGTGAAGAACCATGGACCTCATGAGCATTATCAGACTGACCACACAAGACACGGTCATCGCGCACAGGTAACACACTGGTCACATGACACAAGAGACAAACAAAGGTCATCTCTAACTGTTGAAGGTACCATCTCTGATTCTGCTCAGATGTGGAAAGTAAAACAGCCTCTTCACCTTCCAGCAGCCACGTGTAGAAGGTCACGATCCGGACGACCTCCATCCTGTCGTCCGAGAGCACGATGCCAAAGCCCAGCAGCAGGAAGGCGATGTTCTCATCGATTCCAGCGCGGACGATGTGTAACGTCGGGACGACCAGGACGACTAACAGCAGCGCCGTCTGAGACGAAGGAGAAACCCGACATATTTACATCCCACGGGAGAAAACGGCTGACAAACACACCTTTGATTTAAAAGCTTACGTGATAAATGGCCACGCAGGTCATAAAAGATGAGACAGCCAACTTTAGTGGGAAACGAAACACTGAAAGAGAAAAATCATTATCTATGCAGAAACATTTAAAAATGTGATCTTAATGAGCTCAAACAAACTATCACTGCATCACTGAGCAGAAAAATAAGTATATTTGAGGACACTCACCTTTTTCAGGTAGATAAATGTAACCCTTGAGTACATCGAGTGTTTTCTCCACCAGTGATGTTTTCTCTGTGTCTGAAGAGCTAAAATATATTTGAAAAATCATTTAAATTGTCAATAAATGCTGGATATAAAGACAGGAAATCAAAGTTTAGGGTAAACGCTCTTCATGTTTGTGGAACCAGCCGCTTTGTAATTCTGATGGGAATACTTTAAATGACGGAAAAGCCAAATTTACATCCTCTTTGTTGTATCTTTTGTTTTGTGTTTATTTTATTTTATTTTTTTACTTGAACTCCTCCACTTGGAGCAGTACCTGATCCCGGACATGAGGATCTATGATCATGAGCTGTGGGTAGTGGCAGAAAGAATGAGATCGTGGATAGAAGCAGAATAAACGAGTTTTCCTCCTTAGGGTGTTCGGGCTCTCCTTCAGGGTGAGAAGCTCGGTCACCAGCAGAACTGCTGGTCTTCCACATCGAGAGGAACCGGATGAGATGGGTCGGGCATCTGGTGAAGATGCCTCCTGGACACGTCCCTGGTGAGGTTTTCCAGGCATGTCCTACTGGGAGGAGACCCTAGGGAAGACCCAGGACACGTTGGAGGGACTATGTCTCTCGGCTGGTCTGGGAACAGCTCGGGTTCCCCCCAGATGAGCTGGACGAAGAGGCTGGGGAGAAGCAAGTCTGGGTCTCCCTGCTTAGACTACTGATCTACATGATCTCAGTCCACCGTGTCCACACTTGGATTCCTCCATCGCCCCTTACGACAGTCTCTCCAGCCACTTTTTTATTTTTTAGCCTTTTGTTGTCCCAACTTTTGAGATGTGTTGTCATAAACATTTTCATGAAATTGTAGGACGTCTCACTTTTGGCATCTAATCTGTTTTCTTTGTAACATTGTGAATAAAATGGAGGTTTCTAAAATTTACAAATTATTATCATTACGTTTTATACTTTACCCCATGCTCAAGGGGATTAGAGTTTTTAAAAATACTTTGTTTTGGGTCTTTTTTTTTTTCTTTTACGTCTAGGACAGTCAGATAAATGTAATGAACATCAAATTATACTTTTATGAAAATGTTGTTGAGATAATTGGAATAAATCCACGCCCAGTAACACAAAACTCAACCTATACTTCCAAAATAAACTTTAAACCATAATTGAAGACGTTAACAGACTTTTGTCGTTCAGGACATGATGCTCAGGTGGGATTTTATTTTTTTATTCATGTGTCATATGTCTCACAAATGGTTTTCCTGCTTTGTAAATTAAAATTACTGAAGAAAAATGTGCAAGTTTGCATTTCTTGCTCCCAAATCCTGTAAAAAAAGTTTTTTTTCTCCCCACTTACCTGACAGAAGAAGACTTTTTCTTCAGAAGTGCCTTCACATAGTCGGTGTAGTACTTGCTGTCCAGGTCCTAAGAGCAGCAACAGTTTAAGACGTTAAGACACATTAAAAGGAGGAGAAAAGGGGTTTGACTGTTTGAATATTCACAAAAATTATTATTTATCTCTGCAGTCTTGAATCTAACGACCCTGCAGGTAATGTGTGCTTAAAAAAAATATGACATGAAAAATGAAAACTTCTTTGTAATGTACAAATGAAGAAACATCAGAAAATCACAAACGCCTGCTGTTGGAAGGAAACGTTTCTTGTATCCAACCACAAACGTCGTCATAATCTGCTCTCGGGGCCGAAAACTCAAGCTGCTTGCTGTAACCATGGTTACGCTGTTTCCTGCATGAGTTGAGCCATAAAAAAGTCTTAAGAAAACACGTCGAGGTAAATGTCTTCACACTCCCACCTCGTCGGTCTTCGGTCCTTTAACGAACAGGACGGGAAACTGGACACAGAGGTAGGCGAGACACGCCAGCTGAGGTAGACTCGCGAGCAGAGCGTAGTACTTATAGATCTGGAAAAAGAGTTTAAAACAAAACAAACCAGGGTCTTTATTTTGTTGAGCATTTTGTTTCTATATACTGCCAAATCAAAACAAGTCAATAATGTTTATTTTTTGAGTTCTTTGGAGTCAATAAAGCATCACGACATCTAGAGTTTCATTTTAATTTGAATTTTCTTTAGCAGATATTTTCATATGATGCATTAATGGGGTGTGTGTCCTTCACCAGTCCTCCTTGACAGTCTAATCTCACATATTTTATTAATATATGACTTCTTAATTCTGCCAATGAGGACTAAAACCACCAATATGAAACACAAAAGTACAAGACTGACAAAAAGACTAGATAGTGATGGGTGTGGTGTGTGTAGTGTGGTGATCACTGTGGTGTTTATGTGATGTGTCTTCATGATGAGATGTGTTACAGTAGAACATAGACATGCTAGTAAAAGACAAATAGACATAAAAGATGTGTGTGTGTGTGTAAGTTATATATATATATATATATATATATATATATATATATATATATATATATATATATATATATATATATATATATATAAAACACCTCCAGCTGTTTTCAACAAGACTGCCATCCATCGTCTGATTTCCTGATCTGATTTTTTTAGGAACATTTTTTTTTAAACAGAAGAAGACCAACATTGTCCACTCCTGACTCTGAATGTTCACGTGATGTGGTTGCGTCACCTCTGGAGTCTTTGGACAGTCAAACTTCTGCCACACCAGGACGCCGAAGTGGCTGAACGACAGGAGCGCCCCGAACACGTACGCAGATTTACGCTGCAGAGTCCCGCAGACCAGCAGAGGATAGTACAGGACCGGATAGTAGAAGATGGCGATTATCTTCATGTACTCTGGAAAACAAAGACAAGAAAGACACAATATTCATATATCAGCTATAAAGGAGCTTTATTTTCTTATTCTCTGCTTGATATTAAAGTCAAAAGTTACTTTGGTTGGGTTTTTCCAATAATAGTGACCACAAGAGTGAAACGATAGTAATAAAATATTCCAGCAAATAAAAGTGAAACTGATATTTTAACATGGAAATGAAGTCATTTATGCTGCTCAAATTCTCCAGAAATACAGAATTACGCGCTTCATAAAGCCGCAGATAAATAAATAAAGAAAGAAAGAAGTGGAGGCCCACCCTTGATGTTTCCTGGAGTGTCCTTGGAGAACGGCAGAGGGTCTGGAGCGATCACCAGCATGGTCAACTTGCTGAACACCAGTCCAAACACGGCCATGACCAGGCCCTTTTTCTGAGTCTGGTCCAGGAAGCTGGCTGGGCTGAGGAAGTCACGCACAAACGTTTAGATAGTTTTTTTTTTTAAAAAGAGGAAGTATTTGGTTTTTGAGATCTGGGATCACCTGAAGATGCTGGAGGAGCCTCTTGTGAATCCCTGGCAGAATTTATTTTTCCTGGTGATCGCTGCCAGGATTAACATGATCACCAGCTGTGAGGATGAAACTCAAAGATTAAACAAGGAAACATCTGAACAACAGGGTTTTCAGTAATTGAGAATAAAATAGTATTTCTGTGCAGAACATAAATAAAGTCAAATATATCCCCTGGATCAGATATCTCATTTACGGTCTCTCCATCTCAAACGTGGAGCAAGCTTAAGATCACATCAGACTCATCAATGTCAAGACACAGAAACAAAGATTTAAAAAAAACAACCATACATTTATGAACTTAAAAGTAAAGACGAGAACTGGGAGGAGCCTCTGTGATGTCATCCTGAGGTTTTCCTTCCAGCTTCATTTCAGATGTCTCTGCTGAAGCTCCATCATCAAACCGTCCTGGTATCAAAAACCGCACAGGACCCCCCGAGGAGCCAGCAGGTCTCTAGTGGTCTAGTTAGTCAGCCTGGAAGGGTCCTGGAAGGGTCCTGGAAAGGTTGGGGGATGGATGATGCTCAAGTAGAGGAACAACTGTTGTCAGAAGTAAACCGGGAGGTCGTGAAGACGTCCATCTGTCAGCAGCCTTAAATCAAGGTCAAAGGTTGCTGTTTCCAGCTGCTTCCAGATGTTTCCAGCTGCTTGGCCAACGCTGGACCCCCGACCTCTCCAGGCCAACCCAGAACTGTTCACAGCAGCTGTTGATACAATTTACCGTACAACCAGCCGTGTCATCGCACAAACAAGTCAGGTTTACGCAGCAGCTATCTGTTTCACGTTTTAAACTGCAACAACTACAGCAGTTGTTTTTCTAAACAAAAAAACTGCCTTAATTAAGTTTAAACTTCAGTTTTTATACGATTTTATCTAAACACAACTCAGCCCTAAAACAGTTCTCATGGGTGTGAAATCTACCAATGGAGATCAAAACTGGTTTTTGGAGCCCGGCTGTAAATATATTTATTTCTTATGTGAGGTTGGACATTTTACCAGGTTAAATGAGATTAACTCAGACTTGGAGTCTGTCCCCAGTGGTCAGTTGAGAAACTGCAAGTTTTGGGACTTAAACCAGACGTAGTCCCTTGACTGAAATCCCAAATGTTAAAATGCTTAAAATGACGTGTCAATGAAAAACATTAAAATGTATAGATTTGCTGTATTTTGCTTTTAAATCTTGAGAAATATTTGATTTTTTTTTTTGTTTTGTTTTGGTTAAAAAACTTTATTGGATACATTTTTTAATCAACATTTATTCAAATCTCAGAAGCAGCTGAATCCACTAGACTTGAACTTTTTCTCATTTTACTTAAAATGTCATTTATTTTCATACTACGTCCTTGTACCACAAAACTTGCACATCATTGTAAACTTTTGTTTATTCTTTTTTATTTTTCAGTTTGACTTTTTTTTAATGAGAAAGACTCATTAAAAGTTACATCCTCATGAAAGAATTCATGATTGCAGATGCGACCTAAAGTCTCCTCTGACTCTGAGGCAACGCATTTAAAGGACTTTTTTCCAAGATAAAAGCTTTTTCAGGCTTCAGCAGCTTGTTAAGTGATTCAGTTGAGCGGTTTATTTAATGCAACTGAAGATGGAAACGGGGTCACGTCCATCCCTGTGTACATTTATGACGTTATGAGACAGAACGGTCTCCACTTGGACAGTCATTAAACCGAGTATCTGGACGATATAAGGACCGCTGTAGCAGCAGAAAAACCACCGAAGGATTCGACGGATCATCGTTTCATTTGTTTTCTGTAGAGATGGAGTTTAACACTGAAACCTGCAAGCATTTATAATTGACTAAACAAAGTAAAACATTAAGCTCCACTGATGGTAACATTTAATGCTGGAGACTTCAGGTCCTCCTGAGCCACCTGTGTCATGGTTTCGGGTTTTATGTTTCATGTCTTGTGTTATACATGGTTCTTTCGTTTGGTGTTGCCGTTCGGATCCTGGTTTGGTTTAATGTTGGTGTCCTTGGCTCTGTTAACTTTAGCTCGTGTTTTGTTTTGAAGGAACAGCTTTGGCTTGTTTTCTGTTTCCTTGGCCTGTCTTCCTGATTGTTTGCCCCTGTGTCTCGTCAGCCCTGTGAGTAGATCTAAAGCTTTTTTTGTCTTTTCCCTCAGTTTTTCAATCCTGTCTGTTTTTTTTTTTAATTTTCTTTTCTTTTCTTTTTTTCTATTTTCTTTGGATTCCTGCAAGTCTTGCACCTTTTGTCAAAGAAAGTACTTTTTATTTTGAAACTTCTGACCCCTCATCTCCTGTTTTTGGGTCTTCTCCACTCACCGCGTAACAAACTCAGCTCCTTGTTAAAACTGTATTTTTAAAAGAAAACATGCTTTAAAAAAGCAAGTGCAAAGAGCAGTTTTGGTTTCAGCGGTTAATGAGTGATTTTTTTTTCAGTTATAAATTAAAAAATACACTTAAAACAAAGTCATTTAACACAAATGTGTCAATAGAATAAGATGAAGCTGACTGATGATTTTTACCTATCAGGTAAAGTCCAAGAAAACAAACTAACACACAAAAAAGACACAAAAAAAAACAAAACAGAAATCCAAAGAAAATACATAAATCATAAAATTCATCAGGAAAATCATTTAAATATGATAAACTGTCTGTTCAGATTGTAAGCTGTAATTATTTAACATGTCAAGCTTTTTTAACCCCCAAAAAACTCTTTTATAGTTTAAATTCATCACGTTTAATACACAATTTTAAACACAAAACTGAAAGAAATCTGTATTTAAAATTTGTTCTCTCTTTAAGTTTTTTAAAATAGAAACAATCCTCTTAAACTATAAAGCCCTTTTCTCAGTTTAAAGCATTTTTGAATGCAAGCAGGAAGAATTTTATTTAAATGTTCTTAAATATTTAAAATTATTAACACTGACAATCCTCCAAAGAACTGATTGATCCCAAATATTTTACTTTATTTATTATTCTAATTTAACTTCTTTGAAGTTTAATTATTGGCTCTATTATAGGTATTACTTCATATTTCAGCCTAATGTGACATGTGAGGAATTAAAAATAAACACTACAAATTCTTTTATGCAGCATAATAACAGAATCAATGTACGATGGGGAAAACTTCCACTTTCTTCGTCTAAAAAACAAAAATAAAAACTTATGTTCATGCAAGTAGCTTCTCTTTGCCTCCATCTGAGTGAAAAACAACTTTTTATAAAGCAAAATAACTCTGTCCTGTACGTGAGAGCAGAATGAAGACAGACTCCGAAGCAAAAACCTTAAGTTTGCTTCCCAAAACTTCCTAAATGAGCAGGTAACACAGCTGGAGCCATGCAGGTGTGATGCAAGTGTTTCCAGAGTGAGAGTTCGAATGATGCCAGAAACAACATGGACCTACCATCCATCGTTACGCAACACGGATGCTTCCAAAGGTCATACAGAGCATGAGCTTGGGTTATGGCACACACACACACACACACACACACACACACACACACACACCTGTCTCACCTAACAACAAAAATTCAACAGAAACCATCAGTTTTAAGACTTCACTAACTAGTGTGCAACAACTCTGTGTTTATGTCACAGATTGGCTCGTGGTAATTAAACATTATCTAAATTAACAACAAAGATTTTAACAAAATTCTGCCCCATATATTCACCAGTTTTCATGAGATTCAAGTGCTTTGTGAAATTGAAAGTCAGGAACACATAAATCCATTTAAACTCTTGCTTTGGTACATGGTTGAATCCAAAAAAATATCGCTGATCATCTCTTTTATTTTGAAGGTCTGTAAAGTGATTCCTGAATGTATTTTTTGATTTGACCTCTCACTCAGTAGTCTGACAATCTGTCACCCACAAACAAACAAACAAACAAACAAACAGTTTACTAATGTGCCAATCCAGCTGGGGGAGGACATGAGGCAGCAGGAGAAACAGAAAAATGTTTTAATTTAACAAAAATCCCTGCAAATCACAACAAAAGCCTCCACCAGAAAACCAAGACAACGACTTCAGCATTCACAGGAAATAATGTCATGGTAACAAATGAGGTGAAACACAGATGAACCAGCAGGGAGGATGGGAAGGACAAGACTAAATATACAGACAAACTCAGCCGTCGAAGAGACACAGGTGCAAAGCGAGCACCAACCATTTAACTTCTGAGGTGAGGGAACTAAGATTTGTTGCAGTTCCTCAACTGACCAGTAGAGGGTGGCTCTAAAAGTGAGTAAAAAAAAGTGTAAAAATGTCCAACTTTAGAGCAGAAATACACACATTTTCATCCTTATTCCAAAAAAACGTTTTGGTCTCAATTGTTTGATTTCACACACATGGCAACTCTAATGGGGGGTGATTTTTTTTTTTTTTTTAACCACGCCAGGAGCGATTATATGAAGCAGTAAACATTGACAACTTAAGCATTGACTAGCCGTTATCACTTCCTCGTCACCCAGCGTTGGCTAAACGCGACTGCCATTTTTGAAGGAGGTGGTAGCCACAGCTAACTTTGACTGACATGCGGTGGGCACGTTCCTGTCGGCTTCCCGGGAAACGTGGCTCCACCCCTTCATAACTGCTCTTCAGAAACCAATGAGTTACGTCACCTAATACTTCGGGGGAAAAGGAAGTCAAATAGAGTTTCAAAATAAAACAGGAACTAGAGTCCCAAAAACCCAGGAAAGAGAAGAAGAAATAAATCCCAATTTAAAAAAAAGACTAAACCAAAACAGGTTTTGCTCCCCAAAACACCTAAGTTCAAAAAGATTCGTAGTTGGCACAACTTCCTCATCACAGCAAAATAAACAACAGTGTCTTATGTTTTAAGTCAAGTTAACTCAAACATATTTGATTTCTGGTCATCTTGTTTTTTTGGTGCTGCATATGTCTTGTTCTTCTACCACTAATGCCAATATACTTTTTTTGTCATGCATGTCTTTTTGACATAATTATACTTACAGATATACACAGTATACATATGTGGAAGAGCTTGTCATCTGCTGTCGGGTCACATGGTAAAATGACTCTGAGAAAACAAAAGAAATTACATAAGAATAGTCTGCTATTCACGTGTAGAACGTTAATGAAATATGAGCATAAGTAAAGACAGAGCCAATCTGTCGATGTCCACGTCCACACATCTATTTTATAGTTTAGATTTTATTTTTATGAAGGTTAAGTACTCAGATTCCCCTCTCCCGTTACAGAAAAACATCTTCACTTCAGCTTTTTATACTCACTCTTTGGGAGGAAGTGTCGGCTCAGGGTTTGAGTACCAGTCTGCGTAGTCATAGTAGGAATATTCAAAAGGCTCGAGCTCGACCTTGCTCTGATTCATCGCAGCTGTTTGATCAGGTCAAACGTGGGCGAAGCGAGGAAAACGCAGATCCAGAGGACTTATGTCCAGTCAGGACACCTCGCTCAAAGGTCTGCTGGTCCTGCAACGTGTCGGGACAGTTTGGCCTGGAACAAATTCATTCCAGTCCAACCCAGAGCTCAACAGATTAACAGCTGAAGTGAGGGGAGGGTGAGGGCAGGACGAAATGAAAAAGGTGGAGGAAGAAATTTGTTCTGGAGGACATCCAGATTCTTCACATATCACCATTTATTCAAGATATTCGGGTTTATTTATTTGGATAAATGTTTGGTAAAGATCTTTATGTTGACTTCTCTGAAACTATGTAGAGACAACCTATGTACATGTACACCTGTGTACTACAGTAAATTAACCATCAAGGGGAATTTAAGTTGTTGAAGTGTTGGATTGTAGGTGTAGCTGAGATCTTCACAGATGTTCTAGAGCGCTGTGTTTGATGACATCACGTTTGGCAGGTAGAAAATGACATCCAACAACGCCACATCTGGTGCTTCTTCACGTCCCGTATCCAGGACGACATCATGTGTCGTTAACAAACCCTGCATACTCTCCTGCCTCACTGATGTTGGTCTCGCCCAAGTCTTTGGTCCACCTGTATCCATATAGAGGTGCTCAACTTCAGAAGATGCTCCTGGAGCCACGTCTTGAAAATTGTGACAGTAGTCTGCTCCTCCACCTCCTTCTTGAACAACTTCCCGTTGTCATGGCAACTTGTTGCAAAAAATAGGAAAAAGTTCCCCCGAATTAAAGAAATTAAGAGAAATCTCAGGAAGTTTTGAAGAAGGACCCGTTTTGGCAGGTGTTCAGGTTTGTTGTGGACTGAAATAAAAGGATGAAAAGGAGAGTTTAGAAAAATAACAGTTTTATTTCGATAACTGGTCAAAATCAGTGAGTTCCCATGTAAAGAAAAAAAAACACTGATGATCCACCTGTGAGTCCATCAGACTTGACTCTGTTCCCACCACAAGACACCGAAGCCCACTCAACACCAACGATCTGGCCACTGAAGCACCAGTGGAGATGCAGAGGCCTCCAGCATCATCTCATCACCTTCTGGCGGTGGTGGTGGCACCACTGGTGTTTCTCAGGAGACGGCAGCATCTTCAGAGCCCAGGGAAGAATCGAAGCCGTTCTGGAAACTGAGACCAGAGTGATCAATCGTACGTGGACGTCAAACAACAGCTGAGACGTAGCAGAAGCAAGTCCACGACAAGGCCGAGAGCTTCAGAGTCACACAAACATCTCTGAAGAGATCTTGGGAAGGAAATGACTTCCTACAAGGCTTCTGACCCCGATTTGTTCATGGCAGAAGAAAAATCTCTGCAGCAGTTAAAATATTGCTTTTCAATTTAAGAAATGTTCCAGTTATCAGTTAACTTTGTTGCTGATTCAAAAAGTAAAATATCAGCGACAGAAGTGAACGATGATCTGCCAGGTCTCTGAACTCACCGTTTCTTTACAGCTGCATGAAAATGACCAAGCAGTCTTTTAAAAATTGAAGGTGAGATGCATCATGGGACATTTCGGTCGGCTTTTCTGTCGTCTATGTCAAAGGGGAGAGCAAAGGAAGCAGCGAAGCTTTTTTTCTTTGATTTTAAACTTCACCAGCTGTCACGGAGGCCGCCGGTTGATCCAGGCTCCACGTGTCTGGTTTCTTCTTGACGTTAGCTAATATTATTTTGTGCTGAACCTGTTTCGCCTCCCTCTGCTTGTTGCTTAAGAGACTAATCTTATAATAAGAGGAAAAATCTCGTCTTTAAACAAAGGCGAGCTTTGTGGGACGCCGGCTCAGGAAAGGTCAAACTAAGAATGTTGACACGTGAGGTAAGATCTCAGTTCAAGGTTCAGTCTTCGGGTCGTTAAAACCTGAGACGCCACGTCGGGAGTCGCTGCACAGCTTCCTCGTGAAGAAAGGATTCACATCTCCAGCTCTTTAACGCTCCAACCAAGAACCCGGCCGGTTCATTTGGAGTCCTCCGAGCTCGTCTTGTGGAAATCAGAGAAAACCCCTCTGAGAGCTCAGAGTTTCCTAATCTGGCCCTGTGAGCTGCTTCATATGACCGAGGCCTCCAGACATGAGACTCAACGCTCGACTGCTGCTCGTAGAGGAGACCCTTCACATCCACGTTGTCCTGACTTCACATGTACACATGTAATTGATTTTAAGGATGCTTAATAACCTCTCAGTGCGGTTTTACTTCCATTTCTTTCTCTTTTAATGATCTTTTTAGATTTTTGTGCTGCATGTTTACGCTCATGAAGCTGTGAAACCAGACCCGGATGTGTCCGTGAGAGTCCAGTTTTGTTCCTCTGCTGTTTCTGTCTGACAGTTTCAGTCTGTTTGAGTCAGGAAGTAAAGTGATGCTGACTGACGTCTCTTATCACTCTGACATTTAGACAACAGTCACTTCAGTCAGATTTCACATCTCATTTCAAGCTGGAAGGCACTTTAGACTCAACTGTAGAAGGTTACTGAATAAAAACACACAAGTAGTCGAGAGTGCTGAAAATACAGGGTCAGGATGACTGGGAAAACAGAAAAGAGATGTAATCTGAGCAACTCGGTGTTTCCTGAAAACTGGAAAACAATAAACAAAAATCTTATTTGCTTAAATCTGAATGACTGAATCTCAGAAACTGGACCAGAACAACTGTTCTGACGAAAACGTATAAAAATATAGACATGCCACAATAAAGGTGAGAAACATATTTATTCTTTGTTTTTCAGCTAAATCGTTTTTTTCTTTTCTTTTTTACCTCAATGAACATTTACTGACATTTAAGTTAAAAATTGGCTGGATAATATCCAGCATCATCTCCCAGCTCTTTTTACCTCTTTATCAGTATTGTAGTGACAGGTGTGGGGATGCTGTGGATGCTGATGGGCGTGCTGGTGCAGGGACTTGTGGGACTTGTGATTGTGTGACTTTTTAAACGCTTGTACGATATGTATACTTTATGTTTATGTTTATTTTTGTTCTACAGACCACACTCATTAAGGGTCAGACGGTTGAGTTTATGAAAATGGGACTTTGACTGATAGTAAGTTCAGATTTAATGACACAATATCCTACTTTCATGTGGATAAGTCCATCATGACCCTTTTTTTTTTTAAAAAAAAAATCTTCTATTGAGTCTGTTTTAAACATTTTTTTGATGTGCTGGTATAAAAATCTTAATCTCTGCAATAAATCACTGGGATCTCAGTCAGGTATGTTGTCTGAGCTTTTTTTTTCTGGTCCGGTAGCGAAAAAAGCTCGAAGCATCCTGTCAGACAAAGTTGAGGGAATTTTCACTTCAAAATCTCCTTTCAAGAAAACTAAAGACTATTTTGCTACTTTGAAGAATTCAAGTTCGAAAAAATCTTACCCCACAGCCAAAGACATTTTTGCATGAAATGAGACCTCTTTCACTAAATTTACGGAATATTACAGTTCTTTTAACGGGTGTTTTTGCAGCGTTGCCTTCGAGCTCAAGGTTCAGGTTTCCCTCGTTGAGGAGTAACCGACAAATCCTCCTTCATCCCTGCAGCCATCTCCATCCCAAACCAGACGAGGAGTTAGCTTCCCTCAGATGTTAGAGGCAACTCCCACTTATTTGTGTACATTCATTAACATTTTCAGACTGACTGACTGAACCTGGATGACTTGGTGGTTTCCACCGTTGACTCACAGACTCCTGTTTTGAATCCAGGCAGGGATTTTAAGAGTTTTTGGGGTTTTTTCACATGTCCAAAAGTACATCTGTTAGGATAACTGGTGAGACTCAAGTCTTTAGTAGTGAGTGTAACTTTGTGCTTGTTTGGTTATATGTGCTCATGTGATGGGCTGGAGATCACGTCGGTCTCCTCCTGCCGTTCACCCAAAGAGAACCGGGATCAACCCCAATAATGAAAAGGAAGAAGCCGATGTAGATCATGGACGGTTGAAGGAAAAATGTTTTTTCTGAAAGCTTTAAGTGAATAAGTCATGGCATGTTTTCGGATCTCTTCAGAAGTGCTGCTGAAACTGTCATCAGGTGTTTGGTAAGAAACAAGCCACAGTTTGACGATAAACTGTAAAAATGCAACATCAGCCGTTTCTCGCTTGAAGCCCCACTCCTCGTGATACACCTCCACCTCTTAGCAAGATGAACGCAGAGCTTATTGGAGCAAGTTTACAACTCAAAGACAGGATGTCACTGTTCAGAAGTAATGTCCTTAACAACCTCGTGACCCGACGTGCAGCAGCTGGAAAACATCAGCATCATTTTGCTACCGCTCATATCATGGAGCAGTGAAGGGATGATGGTTAAAGCTATATTTAGAGATGATGTGTGTGTGTGTGTGTGTGTGTGTGTGTGTGTGTGTGTGTGTGTGTGTGTGTCCTAGTTCCTACCCACTGCGAGTGTGCCCTCGTTTCCATGTCATTTGCTTGTGAACGCCTCGTCCTTCTCATCAAAGGTCCAAAACCGTCATACAGATGCATCGGTTAAATTCTACCTTCACCATAAACACCAGTGACTTTTTTCAATGAAATGTCTGAATGTTTGTTGTTTGTTTTTTTAATAATATCAGCAAAATTCCCTTTGAAATAAGTGAATGTGCCGACTTTTGCACTTTATGGACTTCAAACAGGTGCTTTTGAGCCGACCCAGACAGAGCAGGGCACTGTTTAGGTGTTTGATGTGCAGAACTGTAACTCTAGACAAATTTATTTTAATCCAGTAGCCGACATCTTGTTTTGTGGTAAAACATTTATATCCTCATTTAAACAAAAGCCGTTGGAGCAGATTTACTTCATAAAGGCATGACACCGTGAATACACAAGTCACATTCATGAAAGAAGTAGCACACGGTCCAGCTATCAACGGACAAACAAAATACCTGCATTGTACATTTTAACAAAAAAGAAAATAAATGGGAGAGTACTAAACGTCAAAACTGAGTTTGATCTGAAATACACGAGCAGCCAACATTTAAAGAGGATCAAAATGTTTCATCAAAGTTGTCCCAAGACAAGAAAAGAAGTATCAGAAATTAAACATTTACTCCATTAATTAATATATAAAAACTTAAATTCAGGACACTTATCTTGAAACCGAAAAAGCCTGAAAGAAAACATAACTGACATGAATAAACAGTTAATTGTTGAGGAGTTTGAGTTTGGCGCCCTCTGCTGGCTTTTACGCGCTAACAGAAAATCACGTTATTGTGCTTTTGATCCGCTTCAGATGTTGACTCTTAGATTTGTCTAAATATGATGCAAACAAACAGACAGCGAGCATGATGGCGGGAACTGGGCCTTGTCATTTTCCAGGAGACCTGATGTGGAAGCAACAAGCGAGTAATAAAGTGTTTTGGGTTTTTTCTTTTACAGAAACGACAGCATGCGTAACCTTTGAGCGGTAAACCGTCCCATCCAAACCAAAGGATCCCCGACGGCTGCGTGAAGGTTTGTTTTAGTTTTTGAACATGTCACACAACAGTTTCTCCATGGGCGTGTTTCCGATGGTCCTGCTGAAGAACAGCAGCTCTATCCGCTCCGAGTTGACGAAACGCAGAGACGGGAGAAGGAGAAGAAGCTTCCCAAACCTGCGAGACGGAAAACACTCGACTTAGACCAAGTTTCTGCAGGGAAAAAGGGTTAATGCACGACAAAACACCATCCTGATTTATAATTTAACTTAAATGAGCAAGTTCGCAACATGATACAGAGTTGTCTTATTTCCTTTTTTTTAAAAATAAACTTAACAGTAAAGCTTTTTCAGGTATAATTTACTAATAGGTGTAAATAAATTTTTGAAAAAAGAGTAGTAAAATTAAACATAAATTCAGGACATTTATCTTGAAACTTAAAAAGCCAGATAGAAAACTTAACTTATGTGAATAAACGGTTAATTTGTGCGGAGTTTGTGTTTGGCGCCCTCTGCTGGATTTTACCCGCTAACAGAAAATCACCTGTTTCACCTTCGTTTAAATTAACTGTGACCTTGATCAAACTGTTCAAGACTCAATATTTAACAAGCTTTTTCAAAAATTAAAATCACTTTATGCTGAACAAAGTTGTAACTTTTTCTTTTTTACCAGTTGATTTATTAAAGGAAGGAGGAGCCACGAGGTCGGGCGTTACCTGGCGGGCTGACTGGGGTAGTGTGAGCGGATGTGTTGTCCCAACATGACTTGAGACTGATCCTGGAGGTTCTCCACTTGTTCTGGATCCTTCAAGCCTCGAGTTTCTGAGTGGGAGAAGAAACCAGCCAGTGAGTCCCAAACACCTCTGAACAATAGCTGAAACGGCAGCTACACATGGTTACACGCAACATTAGCTTCTTTATTATCATTATTATTGCTTAGCACAGTTTTTGGACTACCATTAAATATTGAAATTATTGTTCAACTGGAACTTTAATTTTTATTGAAGAAGTGGCACATGCATATCTTTCTAAGTGATTTAGTAGTTTACATTTCTTTCACAACAAAATTAAAAAGAAAAAAAAAGAAAAACGTACATCCAAAGTTCTGTTTCCACCAACAAAGCTGGAGTCTGGTTGTCATGGTGACATAGTGACTTTGCTGTTCATACCTGGCTTGAAGAGCACGATGGCCTTGAGGCAGGCGAACTCGGTGGGGTCGACGGCGAGGGCCTTGAAGCGGCTGAAGACCTCCTGCAGGAGGCGGAGGTCCAGGCTGGTGTAGCTGGTCTTGCCCTGCATGCCCGGGCAGAGGTCCGGCAGAGACAGCAGCGGGCAGCTGTCCAGCGGCAGAGACCACTGGATGGCGCAGAGCAGGAAGAGCTCGCTCCAGGCCTCCTCCAGCAGGATCACCTGATGACCAGGAACAAAAACCCGGAAGTGAGTTTACTGAGCTGAAACTGCAAATGTCAGAGTCTCTGTGATCGTCTGTGGGGGAAGATGTCAAAGGTTTCGAGAATTAAGTAATAAATTAAAATTTGTAATCTTTAGACAGAAACACCTGACACACTTGCTTTAGTTTTACTTTGAACGAAAAATTAAACATAAAAACACACGTCAGTGGACAAAAAAAGAAAAAAAGTTTCAGCTCCAGTCGTACCTGGTCTCGGAAGGGCAGGTTGGAAAAGACGGGCAGGTTTTTGGCCCATTTCACCGACATGAAGAGCAGCCTGGCCGAGGTCTCGTACACGTTCTCGGAGGTGGACGGGTACAGAGCCATGTGGTACTCCGAGGACGCCCTCTCCGGCTCGTTGCTGGTCACGTCGATGTTTTCATCGACTGAAAGAGAAAGTCTGAGGTCAGGAAACAGGAAAATAAACCCAGCATAGTTCAGAAACTTTGTTATGTTTAAGTTTGGTGGAAATTTTTAGTTTGGCTAATTTAACATCAAAAAACGAGGCTAGGTAGTGTTGGAAACGTGTTTGGTGAACAAAGTTATGTGTTTCCTCTTTACACCCAAGATTAGTAAAAACTGCACTATTTCACCAAAATGAGAAGGAACCATTATATGTTTAAATATAACTTCCTGACTATATATATATATATAATATATATTTAATATATAGAGATGCGTTTCATGTTACTGGGTGACTCTTCGTCACTTTTTCCACATTTGCTAAAGTACTTTTTTTTTTTAATCTATGGGGTAGTGGAAACTCTGTCAGATGTAGAGCAGAAAGTTTGAAAGTCGGGGCCGTGGCGCCGCGGGGCCGCGGGCCGTGGGGACGCGTCCCCGCTCCTCACCGTCCTCGGGCTCCAGCTTGGCGCAGGTCTCGGCCGTCATGAGGCTGGCCATGAAGCGGTGGTTGTTCTGGGGACTGACGCAGCGCGGCGGGGCCACGGAGGACGTGATGGCCATGGAGGAGGTGATGTGGGGCCACGTGATGACGGAGCCGCTGGAAGAGGAGGACGAGGAAGAAGACGAGGAGGAGGAGGTGGGCTCCCGCGTGGTGGCCAGGTGCTCCTTCTCCGGGTCCACGTCTATGGAGTCCAGACGGACCTGAGCAGTGCTGCGGGGCTGCCGCTCATTCTGGACCGCTGCCGAGGACGAGACACAGAGTGGAGTGGGCGGGGGGACTCGTGGGACTCGGCTTTAACGCGACTTTAATTTCACTTTCTTGTTTAAATCTCGGACACTCGTGGGTGGAAGCTCACCATCCTTGTTCATGCCAGCCTGCAGACACTTCTTCAGACGACACGCCTGGCACTGGTTCCGGTGGGCTTTGTCCACGGGACACATGCCTGTCCCAGCCTGGCACCTGTGGACCCACAAACGAGCTGTCAAACGGACCAGAACTCACACGGACACATTCAACTCGGGAGGAGCGAAAAGCAGCACGAAGCTGAGACCAAAAACCCGTTCTCTGACCCAAACAGAAAATAAAAATAAAAAATCCTAAATCTAAAAGAAAAAGTCCTGCTTAAAACAAAGAGGAACCGGTTCTGGCTTTAAAAGGTCCATTTCACAGTTATAATTAGAATCTTTGAATAGTAATTTTTCAGTTTGTTGAATTATTTTAGTTTATTTTCAGTTATTTTAACAAGCCAGTGGTTTTAATTTTGATTAAGTTTTAGTCTTTGTTTCAGTTTTTGAGTTACTGACTTACAGATATTGACAAAAAAAAAACATCTAATAAGAAACAACTTTAGCAACAACTCAAACAAAAATCATTTATTCTTTTAGGTGTTTTGGAAAATTACAGACCAAACATCAAACAAAGAAGGCAGGAAACAAAAATGAAGTTAATTTTACCACAGTTTTGTATTTTTCATTTTAGTTTGTGTTTTTTTTAATTTCAGTTAACAGGATTATTTTTTAATCTTTTAAACATTATATCTCCGGTTCATTTCTGTCATTATTTTTGTTAATATTTGTGTGAAATAGAGAAATATTTAAAGTATGTTTTACTGAGCAACACGCATTTAAAAACTATTCATTTAATCTAATTAATCCGTTATTAAAGCCCAACCACTCAACTTTAATATGTTTTTGTTTGTTTTTAATGTCCCGGTTAATTATTTTACATTTCATCTTGATATAAGATCTACACTTGGAAAGTTTTGTATTTTATTTAGTTTTCACTTTCACCTTACTAAAAAAAAAAAAAAAAAAAAAAAAAAAAAAAAAAAAAAAAAAAAAACAAATA
>JAOWBL010000018.1:196143-209228 GCA_028564865.1 Zenarchopterus dispar | reverse complement strand
CGTCCCTAGGGAGGTGTTTCAGGCATGTCCAACCAGGTGGAGAAACCTGGGCAGACCCAGGACATGGTAGAGCTGGGTCTATCAGTGGATTGGGGAACAACTTGCTGAAGATCTATGTAAATAGCTAATGAATATATAAATTTAAGAGTTATCGATTTTCCTTGGTGTTCCAACTTTCTCCAATTATAGTTGTATCGTCATTAAATGGATCACAGATTTTCAAGATAAAAGCTTTCATTTAACATTTCAACTGACCCCTATAGATGCTGCAGATCTCGTTATATGATCCAGCTCAGTCTAAACATGTTTGTAATTGACTGTATTAAGGACTCAGTCTGTCCCATTAAAAAAAAAAAACTTGTTTGCAATATACAGTACATGACAAATATGACACATAATAGTCAGATTTATCACTGAAGAACACAGATGCTGTTCCATATGAGTCATGCAAACAACATCCAGAGCTTACAGCCACTAATTCAAACGGATGCTTTTCCCGCCTTTAACTAATGCATGATATTGTTATCTAATCGGCTCAGCCGTAATTAAAATGATAGTCACATCCTCTCTTTTGAAAAATATTGCCTTCAAACTTTTAAATCTCCAACTGCCCTAATCCTGAAGTAAACAATTGATTTCCATACACCAGCATGTACACGATAAAGAAACCTCCCCATGGTATCCCGCTCTCCTATAAGATAATCAGCTAAAGCCGAAGCTGACACGTATTAGCCGAATGGCATAGTAAACAAACGTGGCGTTCAGGACGCTAGAAGACAAGATCCTGTCTGATGCAGCGGGAGCCGGCCACCCTCTGAGGTCAGCGCAGTGGTCATTTATTGTTTAGCTGTCGGGTGTGATGCTGCAAAGAGGCGTCAGTGGAGGATTAGCGAGCTGTGGCACATGTCAGGGAGTGAGAGTGTCGGACGGACCGGGTGTCATGGGGCTCAGACCAGCTAGCACACGGCTGAGCACGCCCCACGCTCGGGAGTGGGCAGGAACTTGTCCTCTGAGGAATCAAAAACACACAGTCGGTTTATTTCTACACGTGAGTCTCACCTGGAGGCGATGGACAGGTGTTCAGATAATAAACATACGCAGGTAACTAGTATGGGATATACTTATCATGAAGAGTTAGGCGGGACGACATGTTTGCGCATGAGACAATTCAAAGTTCGCTATAGCGCCTTTAAATGAACGAAACAAACAAAAAATACAGCATAAATCTGAAAAAAAGTTTAAAAAGAAAAAATTAGAAAAACTATAGCCAGAAAACCGGCACGACAATTCTATCTGAATACCACATTTCAAACACAAAGCTAATTCAGTGTTTTTCAAATATTAGCATTAATAAGAAAAAAGTATCAAAAGTGTTAAATTTTAAAATATTCAAAGGAATAAAATGTTAGAAGCTGTGCGATCGCCTGCTCTTTTCAGTCTTGTCTTTTCTTACAACCATTTTTATGACCATTTGCTTGGATCTACTCACGTAATCGCTTTAGCTAAGCATAAACCCACGCCATGTCACCGGCTTGATTTTGGAAGGTTAAAACACAGTTTAGCGAATTTCCTGGGGATGGACTGAATCTTTTATTTGTGCAGCCCACGTCCTCGGTGGGTTTGTGATCTGTCAAGCCGCTGCCGTGTAATCGGGACGGGAATTGGAGCTGTCACTCGCCGGGTCTCTGTGGCCCCACTCATTATCTTATCTCCCATTGTAACCTGCTGTAATTCCCCCCCTCATGATTGATGATGTCGCTGTCTGATTACACCGAGACAAAACCCCCCGAAGATCGCCTTTCATTCCTGTGGCCAACTCCACAAGCTCCACGAGGTCCTCTGGAGAGGATGACGAGCAGGGAGGGGTTGATATCATTTCTTAATAAGAATCAGCGTGGTTTCACCAAGTCAAGGAATGAACCTCAGTCGTGTTTCGTAATGTTCATTCTTCTCATGCAAGAGCTCACGCTCTCCCCGAGGTCGAGTTTTTGTGAGGCCTGCTCATATTTTATTGATTTGCCTGTAATTTCCTGGATGGACTAAACAGGACACCTGACGAAGTGTTTCTGATAACGAAGACGCGTGGCTCAGCCCACGGAGACCTAAGAAAGCCTCGGTATAAAACATTTAGAGTGAGGGCTCCTCTGCTTCAGATCAGGTCCCGGCCTGCTGTGGACAAATCAGGTAGGTGACCTGTGGGCTTTTTAAGAGGAACGGTGAGCCTCGTCTCTCCATGCGGCATGTGGAGACAGATGCCTCATTATCCACGCCACAAGAGACAAAGCAGGCCTGGGACCTGATGCCCCCCCGCCCACTGGCGTTTAGTTTCCAGAGCGCTGACACAAGGCGGCCTCGGAGCAGCGCCGGGCTGCGCTCATCTCTGACCTCAGCGAGCGCAGGTTGCTCGCGGAGTCACATTAAACTTTCAGAGGATCCAAAGGTCCCCGTCAGGAGTGTTAACAGCAGCATTGTCCCCACTCGCCGTGACTCAAAGGCCCGAGTGTAACAGGGCACCCCCTCCAGTGGTCGGGACAGGGCCCCCGCCTCCTCCAACCCCCCACCCGAGTCCACAGATACAGTGACACCCTTCAAATCTATCCACAGCTCCGGTGGGTGTCCGTGAGTCAGACGAGAAGATTCGAGAGCACGTGGGACACGGAAACTCGAACTCAAATGTGTGTTTACGACGTCGGCTGGTGTGTGGACTCAGATGATTGGATTCCCACTGAGACGGCTGATCACATTAAAGGTGCAGTCCGTCTAAACATCCTGCAGCAACCTGCCAGGAAGCTAACATTAACCTACATACCCCCATACTTTGAACTTTTAGATTTATTTAACTGTGAACAATATTTTTGTTGTAAGGTGATTTAATACTTTTTTAGTAAGGTATGTTTTGGGGTTTTTTTCTTGCTATTAAAATACAATTTTAGTCAGGATTTTTTATTTTTTTTGCTTTATGTGTTACATTTAATATTAATAATTTAAATATGTATAATATTAATTAAATAGTATAATATTCATCTGTAATATTCTTAAAAACAGTTTTGTGGAAACAGTGAAAACACCTGCTCTACACTTGATGACATCATTTCCACAACATCTGACAGTCTGATTAATTCAGAGAACTGTTTAGCCTCCTCTAAAAACTGTTTTTTAATCTAATGTTCTTACTGAAATGTAACGTAGAGATGCCCACACAGACAGATATTCCTTTATAATTTAAAACTGAATTAAAAAGTGCAGGAAGATTTTGTACTTCACATTTAACAAAGAAGAAATGTTGAGTTATTAAATCCATGATGAGATTGTTATGCAGCATCTTGGACCTGGAGCTGGCTGAGGTGAATAATTCCTTCATACTGATCTGTGGATGTAGATTTGTGCCGAGCTAGTACTTTTATCAGAAATCTGTGTGATTTATGACATGAAAAGGTCATCCTCCTGTTTTGTTCTGGTCTGAACTGTTGAACTTGAAACCCCTCACTGTCATGGGCTCAGTTTTTGGTTTGCTCCTGCCCTTATTGTGAAGGTCTGTTATGTTTAGCCACAGTTAGACTTCCCCTGCTCCTGTCTGCACCGATTGTTTCCACCTGTGTCTCATGAAGTTCTGTCTTGTATATGTTACCTTGTCTTCCCCTTGCTCCCTGCCAGTTCGTTTTGTGTTTCACCCTGCTTCCGGTCTCACTGGCAATCTCGTTTTGGCACATCCTGGATCCCTGTTTTTTTCTAGGGATGGGATTTGAAGCCTCATGAAGCTTCCACAGGGTTCATCTGATTGGGCCGGAAAAGTGATTCGAAGATTCGGGGCTTTGAAACCGCACAGAACAGCGACGTCTGGTGGCGCTTCAACCTGCCTTCTTATCGTTTTTATACTTCAAGATGTACATAATAAAAAGCGTAAAACAAAACAATTTGTAATAATTTATGTGAGAAGTGCTTGTGTTACATTCTGAATATTAAGTATAAAGTGAGAGGGGGGTGCGCTTGTGAAAGAGGGCCAAGGTAAAATGACTGCATGGGATATATTTCTCACCGATTTTAATTTAAAACCAGGGTTTTCTCAACTGGGCTGGGTTTAAGCCCGTTTCGTCTTTGGCTGACGACTTTGCCTTATCAGGAGAAAACCAAGGTGAAGTGATCCTAAACCACAGAACATTTCTTACCAGAAGCTATGGTAAAAGCAGTGAACTGAATTTGATTCTGGCTGGACCAGAACTGGTCGGGAAAGTCGTTTCTTTTATAGAGTACGGCACGCCCGGGTGTTCGAACAGATGAGTGATTACTGAACCGTGGTGCGACCAAACAATGCATTCGGCGCTTCGGACGTCATCAATCACGTGATCAGCGCCGTTTGACGCAAGCTCCGGAACATTGTGTCGAACCACTGTGCTTCACGGATTTCAAACAAGCGCCGAAGCGTCAGTGTCAAACGCCCCATCCCTAGGTTTTTCCTCTTTTGTCAAAATAAACTTGTTTTTTTTTCCGTCAGTCTGTATCGTGGGTTCTGTTTGGTGCCAGCGGTACCAGGACAGAGAAACTTGACGAGTTGGGTCGTCTTTCAGATCCGGGTCCTCTGGTACGCTGGAAAGCAAACGGGGCAGAACTTTTTTCCGTTTTCTTGATTCCACCACCCACAAATTTGGCCAAAAGATGCGACTTGGGGAAGGGGGGTTGGGGTTTATCCCAGCTGTCGTTGGTCCAGATGTGGGCAGGCTGCCAGTCCATTAGTGTCGGGAAATAACGCGCTCAAAATCCCTTCCAGAGCCACTCAAGATAGTGTGCACGTTTTTGGACTGTGGAGAGTAGAAGTTGAGATTTGAACAGTGGGACTGCCAACGACAGCTGAAAGAATACCATCGACTTCCTCTAAACCCAGAGCTGGAAAACAAACTTCACAGTCCGGCTCCAGCGGGTTGAACCAGTAAATCACAGCTCAGTGCGAGTGTGTGGACGCTCACCCACAGCAATGCAACAAAAACAGAAGTCTTTGGCTTTTCTTTTTGCTTTTTTTTTTTTTTTTAGATCCACATTTGAAATCACATCATTTGTTTTTATAATAATTACCGGATTTAAACGTTCAAAGAGCATTTTAAAATTCTTGGGTGAGTTAAAAAAAATTCCCTTATTCTGCATTTATGTAAAAAGACAAAAAGTTCCAAATTTTAAATGAGTTAAGACACAAATGTATGATCATCAAAGAGTTTAATGAAAAACAATAATATATAACAATATAAAATTTTATAACAAAATTAAGTAGGAATCTTTTTAAGTGGCCCAGAGTTTTATATTTGATCATCTTTAATAAAATCTTACTAGCAGCAAACTGATTCAAGTGCGCTGGTGTAAATGATGGATTTGCTGCCATCTGGTGGTTTGTATCGGAACATCCACAACTTCTAAAATAAAACCTGAATACCAATAAACTGGAATGATCTCACAACGAGAATTACTGCAACATGATGCATAGGTGAGCATGTGACATGTTTTTACAATCAAACGGCAATTTAATCTCTTTTTAAGATGCTTTTTAAAGTCGGAGAGGTTTTCATTCACCATCTTTCATTGCCTCCGTCTTCCTGGAGCGTCGATAAAGTAGATAAGCAAACACAACGATATTCACAAAAAACTCGCTCAAACCTATAGAGGAAATGCCGTAATTCATATACAGGAAGCCGCCAATAGTCGGTCCAATTGTGCGAACCAGGAACTGGACAGACGCACATAGTCCCAGCATCGTTCCTGAACAGGAAAGAAAAGTAAGTTCAATCAACAAAAAACTAGCATCAGTTCATACTCATTATCTGATATGATATGGGTATCACTTCAGCTGACACTGAAACATCAGAGACTTCAGAGGCTTCCTTCCCTCTTTCTCTCTTTTCTTTTTTTAAAGTGAGATCTAAAGAAAATATAACATTTATGTGAATACTGATCCTGCGAACAGTGTGCCCTAGATGAGCTCACCTGTGTCAGAGGACGGGACGCTCTTGGTGAGCATGCTGTCTGTGATGATGTTGAACATGCTCATGGAGAACATCATTGGAGTGACGATGACGCACAGCTGGAACACATTCTGCATGTAAGCCTGCACAAGAAGAAACATGGCGGATTGTTTCCATCACTGAGTCACAACCATCACTTGTGTTGCAGGGAGAAGCTTCGTACATATGTTTAAAAGCCATTTATGCTGGTACAACAATGTGGTTTTGATGTCAGTGATAGTTTGGTCAAAACATGACAGATACAGCCCAACTGTGTCTTTAATGGGTGGATATTATTGAACAATTACCAATAACTGGTCATTGCGAATTTTATCATGCCTAATCTGATCATTATGGAGGTGTGTCTTGAAGCAATATGCTGAATTTTACTTTTCTGAAGCTGCCACCAGGGGGCGCAATTCACTGTACCTCAAACAAACAGCACCACAAGGATTTTAATTTTAATTTCACTTTTAATTTCACTTTAGAAGTTAAAAGTAAAGATTAAAAGAGCAAGGTGAAATTACACTTTGAATGTAAAAATAATGAGAAAAAATATTGAAATTCGCTCCATTCACGTTCTTAAAAAAAAACAAACAAACAAACAAAAAAACAGTAAGTGAATGGAGCGAGACTCCAGGCTTCCAAAGTTAGAGCACCAGTATCTCCACAACAGTCTGTACCTGCAAAGTGAGTTTTTTCCCCACTGCTGGACTGGTGGTCACACCCAAACGGCAATCATCTCATTTCTATCTTGAACTAAAAGTTGTTGCAGTTCCTTGACTGACCACTAGAGGCGCCAAAAGCCACTCAATCGCCACTCCCTCCCATGTTAAAGTGTCCAACTTTATGGTAGAACTAAACACGTTTCCAGGCTGGGTCAAAAAATTGTTTTTTCCTCAATCTTTTGATTTCACATCCATGTCAACTCTGAGAGGGTTAACGTTTGTGTACCACATCAGAATAAATTTATTTCTAGGCACTATCACTTCCTCATCTGTAATCATTATGCTACCGCACTTAGCAACACAATCATCCATTTGTATTGAGAGAAAATCAAATAATCTCCAAATAAAATTGCTTGAACATGTAGCATATCATCCTTGCACCTGTTTTATTACTACATAATATTTTTTTTGTTTGCTATAATTTCCTTTTTTAACCATCCACTGGGTTCCATTTTATTGTAAATGTTGACAAAAATTCTAGCAAAGGCTTTTTAAAAACAAAACAAAACAAAAAAAAGGAAATTTATGTCTTAATTATTCAATAAAAACTTTTCAGGTAAGATGCAGGTGTTTGTGCATACCTGAGCCAGTCCCACGCAGGAGGAGACGCCAATGGACAAAAGCAGCAGCGACTTTTCAGAGTACCTCGCTGTGAGTCGACCGATCACTGCGCCCTGAATCACCTGGACACACAACCTGGGCTTTAAACGCCTCATCTAGTACCAACACAAGCTCCATCCCAATCACTGACACGTCAATCAAAAAAAATGGACTGTATTTCATTCATACCATTTGAACAATGCCAAAGTAAGCCATCAGGTAGCCGTTCTCCTGAGGTTCCAGCTTGAAGAAGTCCATTGCAATGATGGAGAACATCACCTGAAATATGCCTTTGGAAGATGATAACTGTGTTAGATGTATACATTTCGGGTGATCTGACACCTCAGGAAAAACCACGAACGAATATCTGAGTCAAACACCATCTGTGATATCTGCTGCACGGCGAGATTAGATGTTGAGGAGATTTGTTGGCGTGGATGAAGATATTTAAGCAGGCACTCCTCGCCCATAACACTCACCTGAAGGCAAACCTGCGATTATTTTGATGAGGAAAATCTGCATCACTTTTGGAAACTTCATCAGTCTTGTGATCTCTTTCATACTGAAAACCTTCTTGTTTTGGTTCTCAGCTGTAAAAAAAAAAAATCAAGAAGCAAAAACAAAATGGATGTTTACTCAGAAGAGAAACTTGGATTGAAACAACAAAACTTTCCTCAATTAAAATTTGGCTGGTTTGGCTGTACTGGGGACAACAGAGAGCAGTTGTTGCCATCTCAGGACAGATGATAAGAAATAACAAACGTAACCTGTTAGAAACTGTAATGTGCTCTCAAGCATTGAAGATCTAACTACAACTGCAGAACTGCATGTTCAAAGCTTATTTCTGATTATGTTTGTTTCTTGTCTGAATATAATGTTACCTAAACCACAGAACACTTCATTATTCTCATTCAATTACATAAAATCAACTTTAGTTGCAGAATTTGGTCTGGGTCTGATTTGGGGTCTGGGTTCGAGTTTGGTCTATAATATATCAACCTACAAGTAAGAATCTACCATCATGTGTAAGAAAAGCTGGTCTGAAAGAAAACTATTAAAATATGAACAAAATTAGGTTAGAAAGTTGTGTCTAACTCCCCCTCGCCCCACAAAAATAAAAAAAAATCCCAGTTCAAGACGTTTGTCCCTGTTTCACACTTTGGTTTCCAAACCACATCATATATTTCAATTAAAGTCCCAAAACCTCCAAACTGATGAAAAGAAATTAAAGAAATTGCATCAAACTCAAACATTTTAAAATTTGCTTTAGTCCTTTTGGCATTAATGTGTATGACAATTTCTTAAATTATTATCAAAGGCAGTTTCTATTCAAAACGTTAACAGTTAATAAACTCACATTTTTGTCAAACTTATTCTGAAAAGTAAAGCTGTCAGATGAATTAAGGAATGTAATATTTTGTTCTGACAATCTGGGGTTAAAGGTTGGGTAGGAGATCTTTTTAGTTTTTATGTCATCAGCCTTTTACAGATTCACACAGAGCTGAGTACATGAGACGGGCAGGAGTCGGTCTTACGCTTAGTGTCGCTTTTGGGAGCTTCGGTTTTAGTGGATTTCGGGATGAAGATTAAAACCAACAGTAAACTGAAGGCACTTCCTGCAGCGCCAACGCCGGCGGTAAATGACTCCCTGGGAAATATAAGTTAAATACAGCGTCAAAACCCGTATCATCATCACTTTTGACAATTTTCTGCATTTACTTATAGTCTATGCTATACATTGTTTTAAAAAAAAAAAAGCATGCAAAATTGCACTAAAAAACTCAGCGAAACAGTGAGGCTGTAATCTGCTTTGTTGATAAATGATTGTCACGAGGAACTGCTGCATTTATATACAAGTCTATATAACTCCGTTATTATAAGCCTGGAATTTATTCATTGTATAATTGAAATCTAGATGAATTAGACAAATATTATTCAACTTTAGTGAGTTGTTTTATCATGTTTTCCAGAGCTTCTCTGAAAGACTGCGTTTTCCTGACAATGGTCATTGTCAAAGCAGAAGTCTCATGTCGGTTTCTACAAAGGATCGGTTCCTGCGAATGGGTTCCTGAAATCTGGAGTTCGTAGACATTGGTGGAGAGGGGTATAGTTCCCTATTACAGCCCTATTTGGAACTTGGTACGGCTGCTGTTCAATTTAAAAGATTTACAATTTTACGCATGGTTGAGAAAATGAGGTGATTTTTCTGCCGCACACTGGTAGTAGAGTTTATATGATCTTCGTAAGGATGCCTCGGAACCTACCCACAGTATAATTACGGCCATCTCACGAAAATTGTTGTAGGAGGGGGGCCATACCACACCTGGATGCAAAACTCAGGGCAATCTGAATTCATTGGTTGGCTGTATAAGTGGCAGCTGTCCAAAATCTGGAAACATCTGTGTCTTGATCGTTTCAAATGCTGGAATATTCATGAAAACGCTTGTATATTCTAGATGGCAATCATGCTTTCATTCGGCTGCAGCTGAGCTGTGCACGTATGATGCACTTCCACCTGATGTTGTACTTCAGGACGTATGCAAGGAGATGCATACTTCCCCCTTATGTATCTCCGTTCAAAAGGCGTTCATAGGAGCACCGTAAGGGACCACTTAGAACAACTTAATGTGTTCTTGCGCCATACTTACATGAACATTGTGTGTCATTCTCTTAGGTTGTTTCTAAGGTATTTGCCCTTCGGCTTTTCAACGTGGCTTTTCGTTTAAAATCTTGAACATGACCATCGACCTGGCCACAAACTTTGAAATGGGCTACAAACACTGGATTCTTAGAAGGCTGCCTTAAGGAGGCCATAGGAAATGGTCCAAAAAAGGTTCGTAGAGTGTTTGCACTTGTTGGTATGACTCGATGTGACCGAGGCTTGACATGACACATGGAAAAACACTCACCCATAGCGCGTGTTTAGCTGTCCGCCTAACGTGGAGCCGGCTATCATGCCGATGCCAAAACACAGACCTAATTTGGACAAGGCATCAGCCCGTTTCTCAGGTTCCGAGAGGTCCGTAACAACCATCTGACATGCTGCAGACAGGAGGATGACAAGGTGAAAGCAGGTAAAAAGAATCTGTTTTCAGACTGAGAATTAGATTACAAAGAGAGCTTATGTTTCATGAAAAAGCACTAATGCATGCCCAACACCACACTAAAAAAAGAGATTGGAAAATCTTCAAACTCATAAATGACTGTCTTCAACCATGTAGTTTTTTTCTCCATCTATTTGGACTTTGAAATTGGATCTGTGAGTTGCTGTGCTCAGAAATTCTGACAAAAAAAACCCCAGCAAATGATCACTTCTAAGTTGTAAACATCTGTCTTTCTTTTACCATTCCAGCTTGAAAACTAAATGAATGGGTGTTTGAACTAAGAAAGGTGTAATATTTTGCTTCATTATTACCTTATACCAAATCTGAATCAAAAGGGACTTACATGCAGTTTTATTGTTCATTTTCTCCCAGCCTGTAAGTTTCATGACTCATCATTCATTTACAGTAAAACAAAAGAAAGACAAACATGACAAAAAAGTCATATTTTTTTAGAACAAATGTTTTCCAAATCCTCCAAAGAAAAAAATTCTAAAGCAGGTTTTATTTTTCTTTTTTTCCCTGCTAGTTTTCAAGGCTAAACTGCATATACAGAGATTTAAAGTTCAGCAAATATCCAACAAAAGAATAAAATAGTACAAGATCAGTAATAAATAATAAGTTTGTTTTTAGGTTTCAAAGGCAACCTGAACCGTGCCATAAGCTTGGCAAAGTGGGATCATACACAGGAAGTGCAGAACTTCTTTGGTGAGCCTATCAACACCAGACATGTGTCAAAGGGTGTCCAAGCTATCACAGACTATAAAGCAGCTCTTCGACCCTGTGAGAACAACATAAACTTTCTGAACAAACTCAACAAGTACTTGAGGTTCGAAGCTCTCTACACCACTCTCACCAAGAAATTTAACCTCCAACCACATGAGCAGGCTCCCAGACTGAATCGAGCGGATGTATGAGGAACCCTGAGGAGAGTCAACACAAGGAAGGCAGCAGGTTCCGATAATATTCCAGGATGGGTGCTAAAAGACTGTGTTGATCAGCTGGCTGGAGTTCTCACAGACATCTTTAACATCTTGCTGGAACAGGCTGTGATACCACCATGCTTCAGGTCTACCACAATTGTACCTATACCCAAAACACCTGTGGTCTCCTACTTCAGTGACTACTGGCCCCCCACCACTCACCCCCATTATGATGAAGGGTTTTGAGAGGCTGTTTAAGGATTATCCCACCCCCCACCCCACCCCCTTGCTGCCCAAACCACTCGACAGAGGTTGCTACTTCCTCTGTGCTCCACCCAAGCCTGGAACATCTGGAAGGGAAAAACACAGATGTGAAGATGCTGTTCCTGGACTTTAGTTTGGCATTAACATCATCATGCCTCAGCATCTGGTGAGCAAACTGACTCCCCTACCACCACCACCACCATCCCACCCCACCCCCGGGTTCCCCCTGAACAACTGGCTACTTGACTTTCTCACAAACAAAACCTCAGTCTGTACAAGTGGGCACCAACATCTCCAGCACGATCAGTCTGGCACTGGCTCCCCCCCGAGGGTTGTGTCCTCAGCCACTTTCTCTTCACCCTGATGACCCATGACTGCTGTGCTAGGTCCAATACCAACCACACTGTGAAGTTTGAGGATGACACCACGGTAGTGGGCCTCATCCAGGATGACAACGACCTTGCTTATAGAGAGGAGGCGAAGCTTTCGGTAGACCGGTGTAAAACAAACAACTTGATCCTGAACAGGAGATCCCTGTTGATTTCAGAAGGAGTCAGCACAGCCACAGACCACTCCTCATCAACAACACAGCAGTGAAGATAGTCAGCAACACCAAGTTCCTGGGGGTTCAGATAACGGACCCTCTGACCTGGTCACGTCACATCTGTATTTACACACTTCTATCTTCCAATGTCATTATTACTCAGCATTTTGAATGCGTATGTTTATATACTTGTACAGTAAATAATTCTACAGCTGTACATATACTATCACATTTACACATTATACAGTATTGTGGGATGGTCATTTTCAATTGCACTTTTTAAGGACTTCTTATCATTTTTACACTGTGTTTTATTCTTTTAAATATTACCAATAGTGTTGGAGTCACTTAAAAGAAAATTTCATTTGGATGAACACTTTTGGTTTAAATCTGAATAAAAAATAAAGTCTATCTATCTATTTGATGGATGCTCACCAGGTAAGACATGCATGAAGACTGTGGGGAGTTTGTGTATGAACAGGAGGACAGGATGGTTCGCTAAGACCAGCAGCACGAAGAAAACTGTAGTCGCAGCACACGCCAGACTCAAGGCTGCTCGTGCACCAAAGAGATCTCCAAACCTGCCGAAACATCAAAACAAAAAGTCTGCAGCTGCTTTTCTCTGCAAACAGCTAAAGGTGACAAAAGCTTCCCCCAACAAGACCCTCGTACTTACCTCCCAAACATGGGACCCCCGATCAACTGAATCACCCCAACCGTAGTTTGCAAATAACCAAACCACAAAGTGTCAAAACCAAGTTTCTTTGCCAAATACTGCGGAGACACAATATAAATACACACATTTATGTACACAAATTGACTCTGTTAAACTCTTTCAGCTTTGATTTTTATGTCTTCATTGCTGCAGTTATCACTGTTCTCTCTTGAAACTTAAAGGAAGGTATCTTGGTCTGGGTCTGGGTCTGATTTTGGGTCTGGGT
>JAOWBL010000018.1:182625-193883 GCA_028564865.1 Zenarchopterus dispar | reverse complement strand
TATATATATATATATATATATATATATATATATATATATATATATATATATATATATATAATGTATATATATGTATATATATATAACTTTCAAAGTTAGTGTGTTAATGCGTTAAAATGCAGTAAATTCTGTTTACCCACTATTTTTTAACACAAGATAGACACATGCATTTTTCTGGAAATGTGACTACGAGCAGGGCCAGACATTTATGTCTGTCATGGGCGTTAAACAATACATACAAAAGCATTTGTTTGGATGAGGATGTAAATATGTTTATTGAAACCCCTTTAAAAACAGGGAATGATTAATTGGACATTCACTTTTAGGATATGTTTTTGACATAATATAACCACCACTATTTGTTTAAAGTAAGGCTAATTGTTTGCTCCTGTATTATTGCAATTTGAAAAATATCTTTTTAAAAGGCAAACAGAACATTAAAAAATTTATTTGTGCAATTAATAACAAATTAACGATGAAAATCTTTTGATTAATCGTGATGAAAGGATTTAATTAACTGACAGCCCTAGTGTAAACTGATAGGCTCAAACTGGATCAACATAAGAATCAAACACAAAATCAACAACAGAATGGCTGAAAATTAAAAAGGTCAAAGCCCAAGAAGTGAACCCAACTGAACTGCTGAGGTGGGACCTCCAGAGCGCTGTACATGAAATCATGACCATTAATTTTATTAATCTGTTGCTAAAATTCCTACACAACAATGTGAAAGACAAATAACAGCACACAGAAAATTATTACTTCAAGTCATTTCTCCTAAGGTAGTTCTTTTATACACTGGATTTTGCACTCAAAGAAAAGACCTGTTGGATTTACTTTAAAAAGTTTTGTCAAGTTGTTCCAAGCAACTCTGTTAAGCAGGTGTTAATAAAATTGTTTCCATGATTTCCTCAATACATTTAAGTATATTTTACAACAGTAACTTAAGTAACTGCAACTTACCTGGATTACTTTTTTATATTGCATATATAATGCTTACATTAAACTTATGTGATATGGTTAAGTTCAGCAAATAATATGAACGTACATAAAAGCAATATAAGGTTATTGAGTAACCCTTACTCCATACTTATACACTAGCTTTGCAGAGTCTTCATTAAGATACACTGATAGAGCTTCGGGTATGCCTTCTCTCCTTTTTGCAATCGAGTCATTCTGCAAAGCACAAGAGGAAATATACTGCATAAAACATGTCACTGACATTTACAAAATGGATGAATTCCAGAAAGCGACATCTTTAAGAGATACTGGTTTTGCCCTATCACAAACATATCAGTATATACTAGTATATACCTATATATTATATCAACAGCACTTTATGTATATTTGATCCTTTTTATTGATATAAATTGTTATATATATATACTTGAGATCACCAGTTTTAGTCTACTGATGTCTTTATTGTTATACTGTAAAAAAAAAAAAAACCCTTCCTCTATGATATATATTTGTCATAAGTATCTGATACCACATTTGCCATATTGCAAAAAGTGTGTTTACACAAAATATTTGTCAGTATAGGTCAGATTTGTCATATTTTCTTTTGCTTCCTAATATTATTTGCTCAAATTCAATAACAGTGGAGCCATAAGAAATCTAGAATAAATGTTTTTGCAATCTTTCATGTAATGTAGTTATCAAATATTTGCAATGCAGATAGGCAAAACAGGCAGGATGTTATAAATTTAAATAACAGTACACATAAAAGTATACTTCACTTAGATAAACTACTATATAATAAAATGGACCAAATATACATAAAGTGCTGTCAATACACCTTTACAAGATAATGAAAACAAGGCAACTGTACAGGGAAGTGTGGGAGACAGCAGTTGGCTGAGTACTGAGTATTACACGAATTGTGTTACTGGAAGGGGGATGGGTGGTTTACAGCACAAACTATCCACAACAACTGAAGTATCAATTACTACGCTAATAATTATACATACACCTGGTTAATGGCAGCCACAATTTCAGCGATTTTGCAGTTTGCTGCTGCACCTTTCTTGCAGAATACTCTTAACATCTTTTCAGAGTAGTGGTCCAGCTGAGACATGAACTTCGGGACAAGTGGGATTGTGGTAATACACATGAACTCTGCACTTACCTAGGCAAAAACAAAGTGAAACAAGACAAAAACACAAAAAGGACAGAGGAAGGTTAAGACACAGCTTAAAATGCTTAAGTTAAAATAATATGAAAAAGGTTAATGTACTTTATGCACAATCTGGCTTTCAGGTCCAGCCAGATGAAGGCAAGATGGGCAAAAATCGAATGTTGCAATATTATTGACCAATTACCAGAAACACTGATGTAAACTACCTCACCATTAACCAGAAAGCATGCTTGTGTTCTGGCCAATATTTCTTTGATCCTGACATACAACTACGACTGTCTCAGACCAAATATGTAATTCCTTACTTAGGAAAAAAATATTTTTGCCTAATAACACAATTTTTGTTGATTTCAGTGATGTGGATAATATGAAATTAATGATTTGAGTATACACAATGGTTCAGGAAGAAAGTGAACGTGGAATAAATTTTCAAATAAATATTGCAGCTTGTTCCAAAAGAGTGATGTTTTAAGTTATACCACAAAGGATTATTCAATACTTGTAATTAAGTCAATATTTCAATGCAAATTCAAGACTTGCCTCATGTTAAAAAGAAAAAAAAAAAAAAAGAAAAAAAAGAGCTGGTCATCTATTTTTGAATTCTGCAATGAAGAGTATGTCTTGAATCACCTCATGCCGCCGATGAGCCAAGGTTCTCTCAATTTTCTGTTTTATCACCTGATGGTTGTGCTTTTTCTTGACCTCACATAGCAGTTCCACTCGCTCCTTCTCAAGACTCTTTGTCTTCTCTGGTTGGGTAATCAGGAAAGAAATTGACTTCAGCTCTCCTGGGTTTCTTCACTTGGTTAGGACATGTGAATTTATCATGGTTGATACTCAGTTCTGGGCACCCCAAACCCCTAAGACTGGTGCAATGGTTGCCTATTTTGTATTTCAAGCTGAATCCAGAAAGAGAGTCCTGTTCCTTTAAGAATTGATGTTTTATGATCAAAGCTTCCACAACATCTTCAAACTGTGCACTCGAGGGACGTGGTGTGTACTTGATTATTTCTGAAGCCAAGGCATCCGAAACATCAGACTTAAGTTTTGGACTTGGGCTCAGATGTTTGCCTTCAGCAAGGAATTTCTGGTTTGCTGTTGACAGCTCCATCTCTACTTTGTTGGTGAACAAAGAAATGGGGAAGCTGAGTGACCAGCTCTGACATCTTAGTGAAGAAGTTGAGGTGGTTGGATCAGAGGAAGAGGATGAAGTATGTCAGTGTCTGCAGAGGAGTCATCCGTGTCACGATGGAAAGTGGCTGGTTGACTGGGTTGGCTGCTTCCTTGCCTTAAGCATTTTTACTGTTGCTTTATCTTGGATATCTACTGTTGAAGTTGGGTTCATTAACTGGTCAAAAATCATTGTCCTTATACTGCAGTCTGAACCCTCCATCAACTCCACATTGTTTTCGAATCTCAAGTTTAAGACTGTTCACAGAGTCCAGTATTCCAGAAGGAAAAGTGAACTTCACACAATTATCTTCTCCTAGGACAATCCAAAGCTTTGCTGGAGTCTACTGGCTCTTTTGACTCTCACTCTGAAAGAGAGAATACCTGAAAGAGAGAACAGAGTACCAGTACTAATATGTCTCGAGTAAAGATTACCAGATAAACCAAGTCATGAAAAACTAACACACATTACACTTTGTAAAATACTTGACTATATATTCATGAGCCTAATGTAAATGCAGATACAGACATGCATATTTTTTTCCCACTTTGAGAGACGTATGCTCCTGCCAGCTATTGACTTAGTCTTAAAGTATTCCTTGATATTACCTAAAGAATGCATGTATCTTTTCAGAGAAACCATCCGTAGAGTGCCAACGTTGTAATCGGACAGGGGGTAACAATCTGGAAGTTGACTCAGTTCAATCACAGAAATATCCCTTGGAGAAGGATCCAGCTCAAAGGATCTGTAGTGTTCCCTGTACCATGAACTTAGTTTTTTTACTATGAAGGCAAGTCCATCTTTCAAAAGACAGATTTGCATATTGATGCACTATTATCATGCCACTTCTGAAGTTGATACCATCAACAGATACATTCTGTGCAAGATTAACAACACTAAGATCCGGGTACTTCTGACAGAGGCCATTTACTACCTCTACATTCATGATATCAAGGGGGACTGTTGAGACTCATTCAACCTCCATCAAGCTTTTTCACAGCTTGATGAAAAAATACTGTAAATAATCATAAGCTGATGTTTACTGATGATTTGTTTTATCTCCCCACTTGTATAGGAAAGACTGAATCAGTTTATTTAAACCATCAAAAGTGACGTACTTCTTGGCTATCAGCAAACAAACATTCAGCAAGCTCAATATGTACTATCCCTTCAAAAAGCTCATGAGCCAGATCTGGAGAAAAACCTGCTCTAACCTTAAAGAGTGAAAGGCTCTCAGCTAAGACACATGCAGTTTTGACTCAATAGACTTGCCTGTGTTCATGTGCACTTGTTATATGTGCATAATATAGCTCCTCATTTCTGAGATTGAAGCCACCCTCCTTTGACTGAATCTCGGTGTGTAGCAGTACAAAACTGACAAAATCTCCAGAGAAACTTTCACCAAATCCAGCTAATTCATAAGCTCCAAAGTTATCAGCCACTACACACTGGACAGTACCTCCAAAGAATATTTCTAGATTATGTATAGATAACGTATAAAAACTCCCTGTTGCTCTAATGTTGCAAGATCACACAGGAAAGGCTTTTTATAGCCAAATGTCTTCACATCTAAACTTTTACAAAGTAATACAAGATAAATTGAGTTAAGTGATAACTGAAAAGCTGTTTGCAAATTCCCTAAAATCCAATAAACCCCACAAAGTTTATGCTTTTTGCATGTGGTCCCCAAACGATTTCAAATTTCAAAGTCATCAATGTAAAGGCACAATGAGAGTTTTAATTCCTCACTGAACTAAAACTCATTACTTTTAAAGTGACAACCATCTTGGAAACACCTACACTCCCCATTTACAGAATGAAGGTCTAGATGATTATCAACAACTTTAACAAGTATATTCTTCGGTTTGAGTAACTGCTGTAAAGTTTTCAGAACAGAAACATACTGAAATGTCCATTTTGTTCTTGACTCAAGTACGTACTCTATTAGATCAATGGGTTCAAAATTTTCTTTGTAATATTTGCTATGTCTATGGCCAGTAGCTAGTGGGCCATCCTTTACTATTGCTTTTAACAAAGGGTTACATGAAGATAATGCAGTGGTTAGTTCTTTAATCATCAAATGGTCCACACAAACATTGTGATTCCTAAAGATTTCGAGAATGACTGAATTTGATATGGGCACAGATGCAGATCCTATCAAATAATGCAGTTCGTCAAGCAGTTCATCTATTGCTGTGCATGGAACATGGAAATAGTTTTCAGGTTTTAGTATGAGAGGTCCTAATTTCAGTTCCATGGTCTTTGATAAATCCTGTTCTTTTGTTTCAGGTTCTATATCATTATCACAATCAACATTACACTCAACACTACAAGCCACCATCTCAGTTCCACCATCTGCCAAATCTTCTGCTTCACTTATTTTAACAATACCTACTGTAAAATCTTGAAGAGAATATGGAGTGTGTTCTCTATTTTTATGGGGCTTGAAAGTACCATAAACATTTGTTTGGAAAAACCACCCTGAAACATACAATTTACTGTTTCATGGCTCTTGAGATGATTATTGATGTGATAAAAATACTCTTGTGCTGATGCTATGTTAATGCTTGTGCACTACTGACAGTTAAATGTAGTAACGCTTTTTTTTTAACACTTCGATTTGCATGTGACCCACCTAAATGACTATGAAGAGAATTCTATGTTTTGCAAACACACAGGCAATCAGAATAAGTGCATGGGTAGGATTGTCTGCAGCCAAAATGACCATGTGCTAACCTGTAATGTTTTAGAAGATGGAATCTCGTCAATACAGTTGTTCCACACCCTTTACAAGACCACATTCATATCTGTTGGGGAAAAAAAGAAATTAGTGTCAATACATTTAAGACTGAGCTATATAGAAATCACAATACTTCTCCTTCAACTGCCTTGCAAGAACTCCCATACTTTTGCAACCCACTGCTCCTTCAGCTATAAGCTACAAGCTATAATTAATTTGTTGTTCATTCTGTTAAACACTAGAGTATATGACCACATACATCACGAGCATGGATATTGACACAATTTACTCATGCACTACTCATGCTTATCAGAAAGAGAAGTTATCCATACTAGGGGTGGAACAGTTCACAAAATCAGTTCATATCACATTTTTGTGGTCACAGTTTTCGACATGTTTTTTTTTCTCCTTACATTGCAGAAATGAAAGCGGCCTAGATCAGCATAAGACATATATCCACCTACATCCTGAATAATTCACCATTTGCAGTTTTACAAAAAGCGATTCTGTCTTGTAGTCATATAGCTTATATTAAAATATTAAAACAGCTGTATCACTGCTCCAGTTCTTTTGTGATAAACTAAAATTAAAAGAATGTCTGCAGTATATTTGTTATGGCTTTAACCTGTCTGACTTTTCAATCAATGGCTGATTCCATCTCTATAGTGTTTGTGGCTGCATGACAGCAGTGACTTCTGAGATTTCCACGGGGTTACTGTTGACAATTTTGTTTGAGTAGGCTATATTAACTGGTTCTGAATTTATTTCCTAGATCTTTCTATTTACAGGATTATATACACATTATGGAGTGGCTTAGTGGTTAGCACTGTTGCCTCACAGCAAGAAGGTTCCTGTTATGATTCCTGGCCCAACACGAGTCTTTCTGTGTGGAGTTTGCATGTTCTCCCCGGGCTTCCGTGGGTTTTCTCCAGGTACTCCGGTTTCTTCCTACAGTCCCAAAACATTTACATTAGGTTGACTGAAAACTCTAGATTGCTCATAGGTGTGAGTGTGTGTGGTTTTTCGTCTATGTATGTGGCCCCGTAATGGACTGGCAACCTGCCCAGGGTGTACCCCTGCCTGGCTGGGATTGGCTCCAGCAGACCCCCGTGACCCAGTAGATGGATTCAGCGGGTATAGACAATGGATGGATGATTGATTTTAATGTGCGATGAAAAAAACCCATGATTGCATAACTGCGCTGCGTCTCTGATACAAGGAGGTACTTTTTAAAAATAATATTTAAAGTCATTGTAGCCAATTTTTAAACAGCTCTATGTTTTGTTTGACCTTTAGGATGGCCGCATAGCTGCGTGTGTAGAACAAAAAATTAAAAAGGACATAGAGAAATAGAGCGATCGGTGCACAACTCCCGCAGATTGGTGGAGTGGATTCAAGGGAGAACATTCTACTGAAGGCAGCGAAGGTTCACAAACCGCATGGCTCATATGCGCTCATAGGATTTTTTCTTTTTTTTTTTTGGAAACTGTCCCATCCCTAATCAATACCTGATACTTGTTTCAGCATACGTATGAAAGGACACATTTCTCTTTGAACAGAATAATATTTAACATCAAGGTGCTAGCTAGTCATGTATCATGATGACTAGCTAGCACCTGGAAATTAGATTACACCTCAGTCTCCACCTCATTGCTAGAAAACTTCGTAATACTCACTGTTTTATAAGCTAATTGCATTGAAAAGAAAATTACTTACCACTTTCTTGGAGATGCCTGCAGATTTGAGCTGAAACCGCTCAGTACTAGAAGAAGTATGCCCGGAGTCACAAAGTCTCGCATGACTTTGAATGAGAGGATGTACGCAGTGTGCCGGGGATACTGCCCTTTTAAGTTTAAATAACAGTTATGTTGTGGAAACGAATGCAGCCAAGTAGACGTGACATGGCACACCTTTACTTTCAAATAACACAACTAACTGGAGTTGATAGGAAAAAAATCACAATTTTAAGTAATTCAAATATAATATGTTCTATGTCCAACAATAGTGACATTTCCTTTTTTTGAGTGTGGGTGACATGGTGTTAAGTAATCAACAACATATTGTTCATCTGAGGTTGTTTTTAGTTCATTTTAAGACCCAATGATTTCTTTCCCCAAAAAATTTAAAGTATTTTTTTCACCTGGTTATTTACTGTATCAGCAACCACTATCGGATTGATGGATCCCATAGTGACTTTAACCTGTCGAATTAAATGTGCAAAATTATAAGAATCTGATTAAATACAAACAAACAACAGACAGATGCTGACAAGCTGATAAATCCAGAAGAAAGCAACAGACTTCTAAAATGTTAACACAAAAGCATCAGATCAGAAGCCAGATGGCTGTCAGACTGCTGCACACATGTCAGACAGCTCAGGTGATATTTGTGACTATGAAACTCCCAAAAGCTTGAAACCAGAAACTGCATTTTACAATGTAATGTCAGTAACTGACAGTCATCCACCCTGTCTGGGGGCTCAATGTCTCATGTATGCCTGGGCTTGTGATCAGCAGTGGTTTTATCTCACTGCAAGAATCTGGGAAAGATTCAACATTTGTGTCCCAAGAGTCCTTACTCTCTGCTGTCTCGCTTTCTGAATGACAAGTTGCTGTTCACAAATCCAAACTCAGTTGTCAAGACATCACAAAGAGATATTTTACAATACTGCTAAGCTTTATTTTTCTATTTCTTCTTTGGTTTTTTGAACATCTTTAAGTCTTTTGAAGTCTTGAACTTTGCTACGGAGAGAAAGAATCCTGTGGAATCTTTCTGGTGACAAAACACTTTTAAAATGCCAACCTTCAGCAGACAAATACACCAGATACTGTTTATTAAAAGGTACAAACACCAGAAGAAAGAAGTTGTTCTCTTATTGTAGTGTGATTATCAAAACCAAAATAGTCACTGGGAAGGGAATGCAGGGATCTTTCTGACATGCTGAATCCAAGGACGAAACATAATTCCACTACTGTAGTTCAGAGATGTTTATTTACTCCTTCCAGTGAATATAGTTTCAAACATACATTTTGTTTTATGTATTTTCAGAATCTGGTTGCATGATTGCAAGGTTTTAGCTGTCAACCTGTCAACCCAGGTTCAATCCCCCGGCTAAACAGAGGCGAGCCACTGTGGGCCCCTGAGCAAAGCCCTTAATCCCCAACTGCTCCCCAGGTGCTGTTCAGCAGCTGCTCACTGCTCCTAGTGTAACTAGTGATGGGTTCAAAGCAGAGGACAAATTTCCCCACTGCAAGACTAAAAGGGGGTTTCTAAAATAAAAAAAAAAACAAACAGATTCACAGGTAGATGCAGGTGATATTCATGAAGCAATCAGTCAACCCCAGTGACACACGCACACACACACCTACTAACCCTAATGACAACTGAGAAAAAGCCCAGTCTCTACAGCAATCATTGAGATGATTTAATTGTGATTATATGACCTCAGTGTTTAGATTTTGCTCCATGAAAACTGGTCACATGTGATTCTTATAAATGACAAAGCTTAAATGTGAAATGTGGGAACAAGGAGAAAGATCTATAACTACATGAGCTAATGCCTTCCTTGTCAAATTTCTCAAAGATGAATGGTTAATTATTTTGCACATGGGTCTCATTTTCCTCATGAATGAATCAGAATCAGAATCACTTTATTGCTATCGCCAGTGAACAGTTTTACAGACTAGGAAATTGCTCTGATGCAACGGTGCAGATAAAAACATGGAATAATGTAAAGTAATAATAGGAAAGAAATAAACACATGTGAATCGGCAGATAAATTTAAAAAATAAAATAAAATAACCAAATAAGTTTAGGAGAAAAGAAAATCTACAATATATACATGTTTAGAGAGTAGCAGGAGAATAGTCTGTTTTACGAGTTATTTAGCTATTGTTCATGAGTCTGATGGCTGAGGGGAAGAAGCTGTTCTTGTGGCAGGAAGTTCTGGTCCAGATGGACCATAGTCTCCTGCCTGAGGGGAGGGGTTGAACAGGCAGTGTCCTGGGTGAGAAGGGTCAGCAGCAATCCGACCTGCACGGCCTAAGATCCTGGAGATGTACAGGTCCTGTAAAGGTCGGAGGTTGCAGCCGATCACCTTCTCGGCAGTGCGCACAATGCTCTGCAGTCTGTGTCTGTCCCTGGTGGTGGTGCCTGTGTTCCATACGGTGATGGAGGAGGTGAGGATGGACTCAATGATGGCTGTGCAAAACTGCACCATCATCTCCATCGGCAGTTTGAGTTTCCTCAGCTGCCGCAGGAAGAACATCCTCTGCTTTGCCTTCTTGGTGAGGGAGCTGATGGTCTGCTCCCACTTGAGGTCCTGTGTGATGGTGGTACCCAGGAAACGAAAAAAATCCACAATGAAGATGGGGAGATCCATGAGGGCAAGGGGGGATGGTGGGGTTGAGACTTTCCTGAAGTCCACGATCATCTCCACTGTCCTCTGGGTGTTGACCTGCAGGTTGTTGCAGGTGCACCAGGACACCAGTCGATCCACCTCCCTCCTGTAGGCAGATTCGACTCCGTCTGAGATGAGCCCGATGAGGGTGGTGTCGTCTGCAAACCTGAACAACTTCACAGACTGATGGCTGGAGGTGCAGCAGCTGGTGTACAGGCTGAAGAGCAGAGGTGAAAGAACACAGTCTTGGGGGGAGCCAGTGCTGATGGTCCGAGTCTCCGAGACGTTCTTCCCCAGGTGCACATACTGCCTTCGATCCGTCAGGAAGTCACTGATCCTGCAGATGGACACGTTTAGCTGAGAGAGCTTGTCTTGGAGCAGAGCTGCCCAGATGGTGTTGAACGTGGAACTGAAGTCCACAAAAAGGATTCTGGCGTAGGTTCCTGGGGGAGTCCAGATGCTGTAGGATGAAGTGATAGGCCAGGTTGACAGCATCATCTGCATACTTGTTGACTCTGTAGGCAAACTGCAGAGGGTCCAGGAAGGGGGCGGTGATGGACTTGAGGTGGGAGACGACCGGGCACTCAAATGACTTCATGACTGCAGACGTCAGTGCCACAGGCCTGTAGTCATTGAGTCCAGTGATCCGTGGCTTCTTGGAGATGGGTATGACGATGGAGGATTTCAAGCAGGATGGCACATGACCTGACTTCAGGGAGGTGTTGAAGATGTCCATGATTCAGTTTTGAATATTATCAATTTATCCTTATTAATGGGCTATGTGCCACAGGCGTTTAAAGTGGCTGTAATT